>VZTJ01002954.1:319708-341140 GCA_013397795.1 Orthonyx spaldingii
GAGGACAGACCCTGCCCAAGATACCTGGCCCTTCTGGCTGGGACCTTACCTGGAACCCAAGTAACAGAGGTGAGGTTAAACTCACCACCAATTCTCACTAAAATGGAGTTCTACAGTGTAGAATCATGCCTGAATAAAAAACAATTTCCTGCTTCAATTTAAAGACATGGATTCTTGACCATGACATCTCTACATCTTCTCAATGATTGCAAAGTGTCCCTGAAGTACTTCAGGCTATTTGCTTTTAAGCAAGGTTCATTTTTGGCAGTTTATTCTTACCTTCTGTTTACTCTCCACCTGCAACTGTGATTCCCAGAAGAAAGCAGTGGTGTGCTGCTCTCTGGGGCTCACTGACAGAGGAAAAGGACAGCGACTGATAACGCTGCCTAGACACAGATTTTACTCCAGAGTAACAAACCTGGCTTTGAGCTTGTCCTAGTGTGTCTGTAATTCCCACCTGTGCAAGAGCAGAACAAGGCCAGGCATTCTCAGTTCCCTGTGGCAAGTCAGTGGCAACATAACAAGCTCTGTCTCATCTGTCTTGATCCATGTGGCTCCTTGAGGGCAGCAGGCAGGATATGGTGATGGAGTTACTGCTGTGGCATCAGACCATGGACTGCTCTGAATTCGGTGAACAGTGTGGGGGCTTCATGCTGAAATAGATTTAGAAAACAAGGGAGGAAAGGCTCAGGAATATCTCACAGGATCACAAATAAAAGATATCCCAAAATCTTGTGTGTATTGGGTGTATTTTAGCTTAGTTCATTGCAAGCAGTTTGGATATTGAAAGAATGAGTCACTCCTACTTTCTCTTGTTCTTTGCCACTTGTTTGTTTCCAAAGCAATACAGAGCCTCAAGTTTGTCTCTCTTCTCAACCAAAGGTGAGCAAATAGTCAGGATCTAATTTGGGATACAGTTCTGTACATTTCAATCACTTTTTTGTTTTACTTTTAATGGCTCTAGCTAACTATGTTTTTAATTAGTCTCCAGATTGTTTTTCATAGATGTGACTGAACAGATTTTGGTTTATTCTGTTGTTGGTAAATAGTTTCCTCACCAAAATGAAAATATTTATCTGGCTCTAAATATTTTTTTTCCTAGAGGTTAACCAAAATGCCTTGCTCAGTTTCTTTTCCCATTTTTGTCCAGAGAAAGCAGCTATAACCCTCCAAACAGCTCTAGCATATCAAATATGAATGAAAAGAATATTTTTTATGCAATTACATGTGTCTGGCATTTTTGCATTCACTAGACATCATGAAGCTAATGTTCTGTTTGTCAGTGTATATTTCTACACAGCAACACGCTGTGAAAGAGAATGTGTTTCCTCTCTCAAGCACTAAAAGTGCATTGAGATTTCCGAGTTTATTTTTTTACTGGGAACTAAGTATCTGTTGGGTTTTCTAGCTGGAAACAATGTTGCAGCATCCAGCTAGTATTTATGGTTATTTTATTGCTGCTTTCTGGCCAGGAGATACTAAACTAACCGTATCAAACTTTCTTGTTCATTTCCTTCCTTCACCCAATGCCTTAATTACCACTCAAGCCTGAAAGTTGCCCCAAAGTAGTCAAGTCTTCATGTGCTCGAAGTCTGGAAAGCAGCTGGCTACTAACTCATACAAAACTCTTCCTAAGGTTATGTGGTAGCCTGCAGTGCTTCTCAGAGGGTCTGAAAGGTGTCACTGGAGATGCTGAACACAAATGGATGGTACCAGCCTGGGCTGAATCTGCGTTTTATGCCAGGGACTAGAGACTGGTCTCTGAAACTGGGATCTGCCTCTGAGATACTGAGAGGAGTTGAACGTGCCTCCTGTGTTTCAGCCTACCTGATTGTCACAGAGAGGTGCTTTCTACTGCCGGAGTCACTCTGTTAGCATGAAATGATGACACTAGTGATTTAGGAGGGCTGAGGGCTGCGCATGTGGTACCCTCATCCTGGTGTGCAGATAGATTCCCAATTGGAAGCCTGAGCTGGGCATTGCCATAGGTGTGCAAGGTTCATATTGCTGCTCCTTGGCTTGTGGGTGGCTTCTCTACCAACTCTTCCTCACTTTGTGCACTGCAGCAACAACTCCAGAGGGCTGGAACACCCATCAACCACGCCCATTCCACCCGGGGGTATAACCCTCAGTGCGTTCTCTTCAAAAACCCAACCACACTAGTGGGCACAGAAAATCATAGAATACCCTGAGTTGGAAGGAACCGACAAGGATCATCAAAATCCAACTCCCGCCCCTGCACAGGACAACCCTAAGAATCCCACCGTGTGCCCGAGAGTGTTGTCCAAACGCTTCTTCAACCATGTCACGGTTGGTACCATAAGCACTTCCCTGGGGAGCATGTTAGAGTGCCCACCGCCATCCGGGTGAAGAAGCTTTTCCTAATATCCAACCTAAACCTCCCCTGACACAGCTTCACGTCATTCCCTCAGGTCTTTTCACTGATCACCACGGAGATGAGATCAGTGACTGCCCCTCTGCTTCCCCTCACAAGGAAGCTGCAGAACAGCTGTGAGGTCTCCCCTCGATCTCCTCCAGGCTGAAAACAACGAGTGCCCTCAGACGCTCCTCCTAAGAGCTGCCGCTTTGGAATCGGTGCTGCTGGCAGGGGCACGCTCTGCTTTTGGGTTTGCCACGCGCCCGGTTTGCTACATTCTCCCAGGAGTATCGTAACCCACAGAAAAATACTTTGTGCGGGCTGCACTTTGGGCGGGCGCGGTTATCCCGGCTCCGGGGCTCCTGGCTTGAACTCAGGGCAGGTACGGAGCGCTCGGGGCGGTCCGCGGCGATGGAGGACGGGACGGAGCCGGGTCGGCGTCGCCGATAGCGTCGGGCAGGGGTCGGCGCCCGCCAGGGCGCGCTGGAGACCGGAGCGGCCTCTGCCGGGGAAGAGAGCCAGGCGCCGGGAGGGAAGGACGAAGAGAGAGAGAGGGTGGGTCGGTGGGTGCCGGCGGCGCCGCCCGGAGCGGGACCTCCCTCCCTCCTTTCCCGCCCGCGCTCCGCTCGCTCGGTGCCCGCGGTGAGGCGGAGAGGGCGTGGCGCCGGAGCGGAGCAGCTCCGCAGCAGCTGGGTCTCCGGTGCCTCCCTCCCCCGGCGGCTGCGGGTCGGGTGGCGGGGCCGCGGCACGCCGGGGCGGGGTGGAAATTTACCGGGTCGGTCCTCAGCGAGGCAGCGAGTGAGGGGCTCGGCAGGAGGCGGAGGGAGGGCGGAGAGCGGCGGAGCATCATCTAGCGGGGAAGGCGAGGGACCAAATGACCGTGAGGAGAGGCGGCAGCCGCCACCGCCGCCAGGAGAGGAGCAGCCGCGGCGCAGCGGCAGCAGCAGCCCCGCTCCCCCCGGGCGGCCGGGCGGCGATGGCGGCGAGCGGCGGCGGGGCTGAGCTGAGCTGAGCCGGGCCCCCCGCCCGCAGGCNCAGGAGGATGGCGGGGCTGGCGTGGAAGTGGCCGCGCACCCGCCTGCCTGTGGGCGCCAGCGCCCTGGGCGTCTTCGTCCTCTGCTGGCTCTACGTGTTCCCCGTGTACCGCCTGCCCGACGAGAAGGAAATCGTGCAGGGCGTGCTGCTGCAGCAGGGCAAGGCGTGGAGGAGGAACCAGACTGCGGTCGCACTGTTCAGGTACCGCCGTGCGCGGCCCAAGGGCAGCGGGGACGGGCAGCCGCACGAATCCGAGGCCCGGAGCCCAGCCGGGCTCCCTCCTCACCCCGCCGAGCCCCAAACTTTATTCTTTCTTCCCCGACCCTTTGTTTTTTTTCCCAGCGGGCGACAGGCAGGCAGGGCCCCTTCTGCCCGGCAAAACTTTTTTTGGGGTGGCTTCGTTCGCTGCGGGGAAGAGAAGGGGCTCGGCGCGGGGGATGGAGGTTTACCCTAGCAGGGATACCTTTCCAAGGGGAATGAGGTTTCCGGGGATTGCGGCGTTGCCCGCACAATGGGATGCTTCTCTCTTCCCAGATAGCAGCGGCACTGGCAGCCCCTGTGACTGCTAACAAAGCCCGGAGTTGCCAGCCTGGCTTTCTTCGGTGCTGGGGACTGCCAGCTGGCTGCCAGGAGAAAGCCCAGCTCGTGGAGCTCCCCGGGAAGCGCAAGGGAAGGTTTGCGTGGATGTGCATTCGTGTCAGCATCCCCGCTCTGAGCAGCGCTTGGGAAGCTCTGCGCTGGTCCTTGGCTCTATGGGGGTTTATTATAGAAGCCACGTGAAAAGGCACCTTTTTTTCTCCTCTTTGCTTTTGAAGTGGCTAGGAAATGGCGATAATCCTCGGGGCCCATTTCACCTTGCCCAGCTGTACAGGAGAGGAGGGATGTTGCAGCCAGGCTGCCACAGCTGAGAGCGGTGGAGAACCGACCGGGTCCCTGCGGCGGGGAGGATTTTTTTTTTTTCCAATGACCCTGCTTTAAAAGCGTGTGCAATAGAGATTTGCATCCCCTCAAAAATTTCTCACATGTTTGAGTAAAATACAGGCAATTGGAAGAGAGACAGATTTCCCTCCCGTTCCCGGAGGGAAGCTGGTTTTTTTTCTTCCTGTCCTCCAAGTAGCAAATTAAAGATCAGAGTGAGGGTTAATCAAACTGCCTCCAAAAAAACCCTCTTTAGTAAAATGAGTCAGATCCAAAATTCAAGGGATTTATTTTCCTTTAAAAAATTATTTTTCTTTGTTTTTAAGTGGTGTACAGTTTTATTTGAAGTTCTTCAGTATTTTCTGAATGTATTCGCCTTTGTCATGAACTGGAGCTGATGAGGTTGCTTAATATCTCGTCTGCTGGGATAACAGAAACTTTGCAGTTCTTGAAAGGCACATTATTCTGTTACCTCCAAAGTCTGCAGGAAATCTGAGCAATGATAGGTGATGAGCAGGTACGAGTTAATATTATCTCGTTAGGCAAGCCTGGAAAAGTCCTCCCTTTAATACAGAACTAGCAATAAGGTTCATATGCAGGAGCCCTCCCCTAAAGCACTTAACTAACAACAGAGGCTATGTTGCTCTTCTTGAATATTAATTAATCTTGATCCTGTGCACCATAGATTCCCATTTTTTGGGGTAGATGAATCCAGCTTTTAAAAAAATTACCCCATAGGTTATGTCAGAAAGAGTTTGGTCTATTAGTTGTCATGTTTGCAAACCAAATGTTGTTTTAAGATTGGTAGTGCTGCTGCAGGTTCAGTTTACAAAACAGTTTTAGACCATTTCCACCACATGGTTTAGTAACAAAAACTCTGTGTGGCTTATCAGCTATTCCACTTGCCCATATGTTTTTCTACTCTCTAAGCATAGTGATGATCTCAGAAATGCTATTGAAGAGAGTCTCATGCAATAAAAGCTGTTGTTTCTTATCTGTGTCTCTTGATGAGTTGGTGCAGCACTAAATACAATGAGCTTTAAATCAATCTGCTTAAAAAAACAAAGTTTTTAAGAGAAATTGTATGCTGGAGATACGTAGGGAGTATAGTAAACTGTATTATTCCAACAGTTGTGATGTAGAACTCTCTTTGTGCTGCTCAAATTTGCTTCTCTTCATGATAGAAGACTTTGAAGTTGAAGCCCATGTCAGGCAAGCTGCTGTATGTTTGAGGTTAACAGAAACTCTTTGCTCTGTTTCTGCTGTCCCTAAGCAAACTCGCTGTAAAAACTCCAAATTTCACTTTCTGCTGGGAAATTCCAGTGAATGTCAATCTCTGTTTGAATGGGAAAGGAGGGATAGAGCTTCACAGAAAACCTGCACATGAGCTTCCAAGTAATACGGCTTTCCACAGTAGTCTAATATTAAGTGTGCTTTAATGTATTATTAATAAAATACTATTTAAGAACAGTGTTAATTGCTGTTCTCCCTAGCCCTCCTGCCGTGTTCTGGTTACCAAACAGTTTTGGTTTTACTCAGTTTTTGGTTTTACACAGAATTCAACTGTGCTAAAAATCCATGTGCAAATGTTCATAGTACTGCTTTGTGTAATACAGTGGCTTTTGTGGTATTGTGTAGCCAAGTTCTTGCTACACAGAGCAAACACCTGATAGGCTTGGAGCTTTCTCCTCCTATAAACTCACTGGACTCCTATTGCTGAAGTAGATGCTGTGTAATTAACTTGATGAAATCATCCTTTTCAAACCTCAGAAGGGCTTTCCTCCCTTTGCCTTGTGTACCTGGATCAAGGACAACTTCAGTAAGTGACTTAGCAAGGTCAACAAAACCATCTGGGTAATTTGGGGTAGTTTAGGTTGAACCCTGGCAACAAAGTGCTGGTAGCTCCTCAATCTCTGCTGCTGCTTTCTTCTCCACTCTGTAAAGCCAGAAACCTTGTGGGAAGATCTGACCCCTGTAAAGCCTTGCTTATGCAAGACCTCAGACTGGCCTGGTTCTTGTGTAATGATTCAATGGGAGTTTTGTGTTTGAATGAGGGTTTCTAGAGCTGGTTTTCAAATATAAATACCTGTATAAATAGCCGTGGATTCCTTTAAATTTCAAGACACTAGTGGTTCAGGGTAGTCAAACTCCACTGTGAAAGCATCTCCTGTCTGATAAATGCTGAATATTCTGTCAGTCAGATGGTAAAACTGCCCAATTTTGAACTGCAAAGTGGTCAAAATAGGAGTAAGACTGTCATTAGAGCCACTAATGGCTAATGTGTCTAATCTGCCTACACTATAATGGCTTGTCATCCTCTGAGGTGGTTAATGTTATTGAGCCCTAATTGTTTTTACAGATTGCCTGGGTGGTTTTTTTAGGGCCTAGTGCTGCTGAGATTATTTAGGCAAAAATGTTGTTAACTGTTGTCTGTTATTTGCTAAAGTAAATTACGTACAGCCTTTAGGCTGTACATCATTTAGGATGGTTTTATTTAAAATACTGCAATACATTAAAGGCAGAATTGGATCTTTTTATCTGCCTTACAAGCTCCATACAACCACAAATCCCAAGCACTGTGTGTTTATATAACACTTCTTTCATTTGTAAGTAGAGGGTGGACTTCCTCTAGGGAGTGAATATGCTTGTGGGGGGCAGTGGGTTTTGGACTGTCAGGAGTCCCACTGAAGGGGCTGGATGATGATTAGTGTCTTAAAGGTTCTTCAGGAAGAGATGGGACAATCCCTGCAAGGCAACAGAAAGGCTTCAGCTCGTGTTCTTACTTCTGCTGCTTCAGTTTTGTGTGATGCTGAAAGGTCACCAGGGATTATTCTGCGGGTCACTTCATTAACTGTTGGGAGATGTCCCCAGTGAACTCACTGTTCATGACCTGACTCCAGTCCAGAGGATCTGCTACAGCTTGTCTTTGCTCTCCAGTGATGTCCCCTCTGACATGGCCAAACTGGCTATGCTCACCTTGGCCAGTGGCTTCTCCACTCCTTCCCATCAGATTTGTCCTCTTGTCCATTTTCCATGAACAGAGCAGAGAACCTGCTGCCCTGAATCGCACAGCAGTGTCAGTGGCTGAACTGGACAGAATATCCAGGCTCTGGTGTTTGCAGTGTGAATGTGAACAGACTGTGAAACCTCTCCTACAACACGCCTTGCAAAAATGCTGCTCTGTTCCCACTGTGCCAGAGGGGCTTTCCCTGCTGTAACCTCCTCTGTCAGCTGCTCTCTGCCAGACCTGGAATGCAGTCACACAAGGAGCATGTCCCTGTGCACATCACTGTTCATTCTGGATTGCATTAACACAGAACTAGAATTCCAGGTCACTGCCCCGGCTGGGTAAGCCAGATGCTATTGCCGAGTCAGCAAGGTTTTCCTTAGTTGAGATGGCTTTTTTTGCCTTCTCTTTTTATGTCAGCACCACACATTACATGAGTGTTGGGATCCTCACTGGGCTGTTTCAAGGAAAATCTGAGATTAAACTTTGTATTGCTCAGCTTGACTTCAGATAAGAGTTTGGCCCTCCTTAAACAGCTTCATCAGATTCATTCTTCAGAATGAATTAATCAGAATTATTCCTGCTTTCACTAGACACATGGGAAGGATGGAGTTAGGAGTATACCTGGGAGATGCTGGATAAGGTTAGTTCTGCTTCTGCGGCCCAAGAAGTCCTGCCCTGAAACTAAAGGATATGCCCACATGTTGAGCCAAATCCAGCTCCTTTTTCTTTCATGAGTAGATGTTGCTACTGCCCGGCTGTATTTTCATCAACATTTTACTTGATTTTGTTGTTGTTGCTGTTGTATTTGTTTCATTGGTGATAAATGGAGTATTTGTAATTTGTAGTTTCCAGCTGAGAGGAGAAGTTGTTTTGGTGAAGAGGTACAATTTTGAAGAGCAGGTTAAAGGTGAGAGGGAAGAAATGTTCTTATTCCATATTATTATTTGGAGGCTGTGATGAAGAAAGCAAGCTGTAGGAAGGTTTGGCTCCGTATCTTCAAGGTGGACACCTGAATGGCATGAAAATAATGAGAATTAGTTATCTGAGTTAGCTCACAGTGTCTTTGCAGATGAGAGCTGTGCTGGCAAGATAGGAATTGATTTAAATTCCTGAGTTCCAGCTACTGCTCTCCTCCTTCCTTGACCCTAAGCAGCATTTTCTTACAGACCGTGATTCGCGATCATAATGAAACAGACTGTTGAGATTCCTGTTTCTAGTATCTTGCAAAGTTTTGGATTGCCACTTTCCTTTGGATTTGTAAAAACCCCAGTCTGCCAGTATTTATGGGAGGATGTAGCCAGATCCCTGAGGTTCTTTTCCTGTTAGCTGGGAGCAGGCGAAGGCCCACAGCCAGGCACTGGGGAACAGGACAAACAGAGACTTTGTTGGAATTTAGGTTACCCAGCTGGGGCCCTGAAAATCTGGTATGTACATACCCAGACACTGCTGGATGTATGTATTTTCCCATCTATGTTTTCCCCTTTTTTTTTGCTGTGTAGTGGATGGAATGGGCACTGAATCATCCATACAATGTAGCAACAAGTGATTTATTGCTCTAGTTGTAATTTTCATCTTCAGAGCAGCCAAGAGTGTTGCTCTCATTTGATGTGTGTTCAATGATATATATGAAAATTCCTATTTTTGAGGCTAGTTCCTAGTAGGTAAATGCATGGAAAATTAATTGTCTTTCTCCCTCTAGAATTTGTCTTTCCCCAGTCTGGATGAACATTACTGAAATGAGGAAGCTGTTTGGACTACAGTCTTCTGTTGTTCCAGCTTTCTAAGCACCAAAAAATACTTAAATTTTAAATCCCTGGATATACATTAATCTTTTTCTGTATGCTGCATGGAGTTCTCAAAATACATGGAAATTGCTCCTAAAGCTAAATCATTTTAACATAGCTGCGTGCAGTTACATTCAGACTGAAGCACGTTAATCCAAGCTAAGTAGTGTTTGTAAGTCTCAGTGTAGATTCAAGTTTTGTCATGGCACATTTTTTACATACAGAAGACCAGAGATTCTTCTCCCAGGTCTCGGAATTTAACCTAATTAGATAAAGAGTGGGTGGGGTGGGACAAGGCACTGATAACTCCCTGGATCCTGGCAAAGCGTTTTTTTCTATACAGTAATAGCTACAGAAGCTCTGAGCTTCATGAAGAAGCTGTGCCTGTTGCCTTGACCTTTGAAATTTTTAACAAGGTGAATTATAGTGTGGAGAATGAAATCCTGGATTTCAGGATTCTAGAGGTCACTTTCCCACTGCTCCATTCAGAATAAAGGTGAAAATTGTGAAATTAAATCGTTATACAATATTTTATGACTAGCAGAATGGGGTGGGGTTTTTGTTGCTGTTGCATTAAATCAACAGACTATTTTATTTTGACTTCTCCTGTTCCATTTGCTGGAACATGCCCTCCTGAATTTCTTGGTTTAGAAATCCGCTTTTCAAATGGAGATGTGGCTACAGTGAGGTTTGTAAAGCTGCTGGGAACAACTGAATAGAAATGGTTACTTTTTTTTTTGTATTCCGTGTTTGCTGAGAGCATCCTGAACATTTCCTAAACAACCATTGTGTTTCTATTTTTTCCTTCTTTTTTCCCCCTCCACCTCTTCTTCAGCCTATTCCCATTCTTAAGNATGGTTAAGTTTTTTTTTGTATTCCGTGTTTGCTGAGAACATCCTGAACATTTCCTAAACAACCATTGTGTTTCTATTTTTTCCTTCTTTTTTCCCCCTCCACCTCTTCTTCAGCCTATTCCCATTCTTAAGCTGCTTGAGGCCCTCCTCAGCTTTGAGGGGAGCCCCAAACTATTTCAGTGGCTCCTTTTATAATTATCCAATTAACATTCACAGCAGTGATACAAAGAACTTGTGTGAAATTATTTACTCCTTTGTCTCCTTCCCCATCTGAATTAACAACCACCTTCTCCAGAGTCTTGCAACTCCCACTGATGCTCAGGGCATCGGTTGTTTTGTATCCCTGATATTCCAGTTGTTGGCTATCAGTTTTCCAGGTAAACTGGAGACTTTGCCTTCATGTATTAGCAAGATAAAGGCTTTACTTATCAGATTGCCTCTGCTCTGAGGAAGCACCACCAGCTTTAATGTAAAAGTTGCTGTATATCTATCCTATATTTTAAGGAGCACTGGGAAAACAGATCATCAGCTATTTTCCTTGCTCTCTTGTGGGAAAAACTTGCTCTGCCTATTTCTGGCATGCCAGGAGTGGCCATTGCTGTAATAGAGAAATAACAGCTTTGTATTTCCCATCAGAGATGGAAGACAAACAAACAAAACATATTTTCTTTTCCCCAGTGAAAAGATTTTAATGTTTTCCTGTGTGATCCATCTCGGCCAAATGTCACTTCTGGGAATTCTATTTAATCTGCCTCAGTGTTTGGAGGTTCCCTTGTTCTACTGATGCTATTGATCCTGCAGTGTGGTGTGTCCCAGGGCAGGCTGATGACGGACCTACTGCTGTAGGTAGTACTCAGAAGTGCCAAAAGAGTTGAGGAAACCAGTCCAAAAAGCTGGAATGTGCAGTGAGGGGGTGATGCTGAACCCAAAGCTCTCTGATTGATGCCTTTCTCAGTGAGTCAGTAAGAATGAGGTCTAATCGCAAAAGGGGTGAAGACTATCAGGTTATTCATCTGGGCTTCAATCTTACTGCTTTTAACTGCCAGGGGAGCTTGGATTTTGATTCTCCATGTACTGCTGTACAGCAAAGGAAGAAGAGTTATGAAGCGAATTAAGGACACTATGTATATAACATGGTTATCTCTTGTAACTGAACTTCAGGTCTAGGTCACCACTGGAGTTAGCTGGGAATTCTGCAATAATTATCACTGTCCAGAAATTATTATTTTTACAATGCCATAAGCTTGCAGAGAGACATTCTGTGCTCTCAAGGATTTTTCTTCCAAGAATGTGTAGTGAGATCCCAGCTATGCAGATTAGGAATTTTGATTAATGAGGTGGGTTTTCCATCTGTTAGTGCAGTTTTTGTTGTGAAGGAATACCTGGGCAAGTGACAGGCTGTGTGAATGTTCCCTGCAGGAGTGATCCAATGCTTGTGCTGAAGGTTTGGTCGGTACTGGCTCTTCCTGCTGCTGCAACCTGGGCTATCAGCTTACTACTTGTGAAGTGTACAATGCCTTTGTTTTAGTTTTTTGTTTTCTTTCTGTGATTTCCATTGAAACATTTATCTATTTCAGAGGGAATAGAAGAGCTCTTTATTCCATATGTAGAATTCACCGGAGATATGAATCCCTGTTCCTAGATAGTAACTCACAGTTACTTACAGCATAAAGAATGAATCTTCAGCTACTGGTGAAATTCAGGTTCTCTACTTCTGCTCCATCTGTGAGTTCTGTCACTAGATAACAGTAGTGAGTGCTGCAGCAGACATTCCTAATTGGAATGTAGTCTTTAGATTATCCTTGCTCATTCTGGGTGATTTACTGCCATCCACCCAGGCAACATTACCTTCTTGTTTGTCTGAACGAGGTTCAGACTCTTTGCAGTCTACTACTACTTAATGGCAATGTGAAAAGCATGAGAATAAATCCATATAGTGTGTGGCCATAATATGTATTAGACAGGAGATGCAATATGCATGAGGCAGGAGCAGAGGAATGCTACTGGATCAGATGAGCAGGGGAATGATGAAGTGTCTACAGCTTGCTCAAAAATCGATTTGGAAAATAATTTCGAGAGACGTACATGCTTTATTTACTTTTTATTTGCTTTTAGACCTCTGTAGTTTTTATGATGTTAATTAAGAAATGGGTTGAGAAACTTTGGTCTGTCTACATATGTCTGTAAAGCAGATAGCTCGCCTGTAAGTTCTCAGAAAGTTTATATATCCACCACTATTCCTCAGTTACTTCGAGAGAAGTTTAAGATTTGTAACTGTGATGGTCTTAATTCAGGAGTATGAGGAGACCTTTTACCAACGACCAGGATTCTGACAGTTTTCAGGCTTTGGAGCTGTGAGGCTCAGCAGGCCAGGGGATGTCCACCTGCAAAATTTCACCTGGCTTGGTGACTCTTACTTCTCTCCCACAGACAAGCAGGAAAGGATGGTGAACTATGTATTTTTGAGGCTAGGGGCTCTTAATATGACTTGGAGAATGCCCACTCTTGTAATAGCTGTGCCAACTCCTGCAATCAAGTGAATTTGTGACAGTCATGCTTTAATGGGATAAAAATGAAAAGGATTTTTTCAGTCCTCATAGCTAAAGGGAAATGCTTGTAAATGTGAATGGTGGCTTGGGCCCCAAAAGGCAAGTAAAGATCCAGTGTGGGTTGTTGTTATTCAGATGCCTAATCTCTGTGCTTAATCATCATTTTGGGGGCTTGACTCACGGTTTTTAAGTGCTAGGGATTGCTGTAGTGAGAATTACATATCAACCTATAATTAGATGCATTTTTAAACTAAGGAAACTGAAACAGTGAAGGGAATAGGAGAAATAAAACCAATCTGGGCATTCCTTCATAGGTGATGTTATTGAACATTTTGTCTTGGCAGCCAGCAAGCATCTAGCACAAACACACTTGCTGAGCCTTATGGACAAATGCTAAACATCTCCAGGTTTATGTATGCCCACTTGGATGAAGCAGTAAAAATACACATGAGGTATTTATCTTTCTCTCCTGTTTAAGTCATTGCCTTTAAGTGTATCCAGAAGGGAATGGCAAAGTGTACAATTCGAGCTTGCTGATCCAAAAATGCCAACAACAACAAAAAAGTTAACCTATCATTAGAGAAATCATGTGTTTTGACAGTTCTGTTTAGACAACAGAACAAGTGAAAACCACTTATTTAGTGTAATTCAGTAAATGCTAATGGGTCCAGCATGTCAGAACATGTTTATTTTTGCCTTGAGTCTTTGATGCTTTCTCTCATTTAAAAAAACCAAACAAACTGTTTTGTGCTTCCCTTGTCTAACAGGCCATTGCTACTGAAAGTCTTGTACTAAGAGGGTTGAGTTTGTTGGTTTTCCCCAACTAATCTGTCGGAAAATGTTGAGTTGGTTTTACAAGTGTAGTACAAATTCTTTTTTCTCATCTGCTGCAGAACAGCAGGTCTGCATCATGGAGAAAAACAAAGTTCCCTCTGCTGGTGTGGAGGGAAATGGGCTGCTGGGGTTCCAGTGGGGTGTGGGCTCTCTTCTGTGTGACATAACCAGGACAATATGTGCAGTGTGCTGTCACTTGAAATCAGGGGTCAACCTAGATGAATATGAGCTTACGCAACACTTTTGAGCTTAATCAGTTATTTCCCAAAGAGCTTTTGGCTTAATCATTTGGTTTCAGGTGGTGTCTCATGTGGCTCTGCAGTCTGTCTGGTGAGACTCTTACTCCTTTCCATTTAAGATCAATAACTTGTTTTGTCTTAGAGAAATTAAAAAGAAACCCCAAAGTCCTGAGAAGTAAGTTGTTTCCACCCGGTGCATAGGTATTTCTCAAACACCAGGATAACTGCTAAGAACAGGTAAGCTTTGAACAAGTTTAAGGAAGAAATAGCCAGGCATTGTCATTTCATCATCACCTTTCTGAGTTTAAAGTGAATGGGCTGAATGTATGGCAGAGGAAAATCTCCCAAAACACACTGAGTGAGTCATTGGGCACATAAACATGATTTAAAAAGTATTTTTAAACCAACTTTCAGGCAACATTCCTGTCTTAAAATGCCTCGGTGCAGGACTAAGCAGGTTGAATGATTTATTTAGTGAATTTTTACTTTTATCCTCATCCTTAGTAGATATCTTGGATTGAAGGATGTGTAGGATTTTTGCTTGCTCTTTTTAGCAGCAGCTTTTAAATGTTGATACTGTAAAAGACCATAAACTTTCAGAAAGTTAATTCACAGTGAAAGCACTCTGGATCCTCTGGGCTTGTGCTTTCCCTGAGTAAGCTGATACATCTCCTCTGAAAACAGGAGTGGTGAGGCAACCTTGGGATTTCTTCCCTCTTTTCCCTGGTCCTGCCCTTGCATTCCTCCCTGCTTGGAGGTGGTGGCTGTGCCTGTTGTCCCTTGGGAATTTACAGGTGACATCACAGGCACACTAACTCCAGAATAATTTGTGCCCTGGTGTTTCGGAAGCGAATTGCCTTAATGCTTTGGATCATCTCCAGAACTACCTCAGCTGTCACCAGCAACTCTTCCCACTTCAAAAAGTAATATGTTCTATAAACGGCAGTGCAAATTAGGCTGTGGTTGGGTCCCAGATCCCTCAACTTCTTTTGTCCCTGGTGACAGGAGTGTGGAGTGAGACAGCAGGTGCTGCCCCGGTGTCCAGCTTGGGCAGGGCAGGGGACACAGCTCTGCCAGCACTTAGTCTTGTGCTGGTTGCTGGCTGCTCTCAGGAACAGGGTGCCTTCCTTCGCATATTCTTATTCTTACTTAAAAAATGAGTTTTCTCTTGAGAAAAGTGTCAGAACCCTCTTGTTGGCTGAAAGGAAGCGATTGCAGAATGGAGTACTCCAGAAGGAAAGAAAATGCCCTTGGAGGGCAGGAGAGAAGGTGGTGAGATGGAGAAGCCTTGGGAGGTTGGAAGGAAGGTGGAAGATTGCTAGGGCTTAACACAATAGAGACAAGGAGTTTGTAGCAGCAGGGGCACTGAAGAAGAAGAAACATTAAAAGCAGAGAATAAAATAAAGAAAACATTTATGTGAAGCAGAATAGCAGAGAAAGACAGACCATAGTTAGGAAATACGAGAACAAGTACGTGGCTAAATCAGAAGGGCAATCAACTAAGGGTAAAACATTCAGTGAAGTGGACAATTTAAGGACAGCTCAGTTGGTTAAGCAAGATAAACCAGGGAACTAACAATTAATTAAAACAGCATGAGGTAAATTATAATCTCAGTGAAGAAGCTCAAGTTTGCAATGGAAGCAGATCACTTGAGTAAATTGAGGGTCCAGTTTCAATGGCCAGAGTTATAAGTGAGGCTATGAAACCATAATAGGAGAGGGCATTTTCATGCCACAGGAAAGGAGAATAATTTTGCTCCAGAGACGACTATTCAAGTGATGAGGTTTGGAAGTGGAGTGATGAAATATGTGGAGTACAGCCCACTCACTGCAGCTATCTCTGGTACCTGTCCTACTTAAGAGCTGTGGTAGGGAAAATGTCCATATGGTTAGCAAAAAGACAGGAAAACAACATTTGTTGCTCTGTTTTTTTCATTCTCTGATTGCATTTTGCCAACTAGACGGTTCACAGGCTTGACATCTAGTGAACTTTACATTTGCTGAGGGTTAGATACCCCTTTGGGGCACCAGGGGCTCAGGCTGAGGGATGATGAATTACAGCAGGCAATTCTTTGATTTCTTGTGTCTCAAACTGGGGTTGGTTACTGTGGCTTTGGGGTGAGACTTTAAAACAAAGGCATGCTTTGTTCTGTCTGGATGCCATCCACAGCATTTCTGATGAGATGACTTCTCTCTGTATGTTCTAGTAGGATCATACACATTGTTGGCATTAAATGGATGCATACATAATGTGTATTTAGAAAGAACTCCAGGCTGCACTGTTCTGGGGATATTCAGCTACTCCAGAACTCCTCAGCTGCATGCACTTGGCTAGTTTTACTTCCAAGCTTTGGAACAGCTCTGGGAAGGTGAGGGCTTTGTGGAGGCAGACATGGATCTTCTACACTTCTGGTTGTCAAATGCCAGCATCTTCTCCAGAGTGATCTTGCTGTGCAGGAGGCAGAGTAAAAAAAGCAGTGAAATTCTGGGTCTTGGGTGTTTCTCTCTCTTCTGTAACATTTCCTTTATGTAGCTTCTGCCCCAAATATGCCTGCTTCCCAGTGGCTGTAGGAATACACCTGTGGGGATCTGCAGATTTGTGAGAGGTGTGCAGCACAAATCAACTGATGATGGACTTACATTGCAATGCATGAGAACACAGAAATGTCTTTAGCAGGACTAATTACTACATCAGGTCCTTTTAGTTTAGTTTCCTCTCTCTGTCAAGGCCTGGCACCAAATGCTGCAGAGAAAGTCATGCAATAGATGTAATAGTGTGATCTCCCAAATAAATCAATGTCTGAGGTTCTTACCATTTTGAGATTTCATTTAGCCTTCACTAACTTAGTTTAACACCTCATTCCAAGTTACTGTTGTTAATTATAACAACATTTCATGTTCTTACTGCTTACATAAACAACCAATCACTTCTTAGCCTTCATTATGCTTAATTTAGGAAGTGCAAGTGTTCTTGCAATGGTTATTGCAATATGTCTTATTCTTAGATTGGTGCTTAATCACTTGAAAAAAATGTCTTCAGCTTGTACACCCTTTTGCACTAATTTGCTTTTTAATCTGGTTTGTTTTTAGGTTGTGACATTGTACCAGAAAACAAAAAGTCACCATGCTGTTGAAAACTAAATAGCTCATCTTCAACCCTGTAGTAAACAGTTTAATTACTGTGGAAACTGAATTATTGCTCTCTAAAATTGTTCAGTTGCCTCTGAACTGATCCATTTTTGCCTAAATAATTCACTGCTTAAGTTTCTTGAAATGAGTAGCACAGAGCAACTGGCCGTGATTCAGTAGAGCTCTGTAACTGGTCATGCATTCTTGAGCTGCAAGGTAAATTTTCAAGATGAATTTTGAGACCTAAAAAGGTGACAGTTGGACTCCCCAGTTAGTGGATGCTCTCAAAGCATCTGTGTCAGGCCTGGGAGCTCTGAAAGGAATGAAAGGCTCAGTCAAAGTGAAAAAAAAAGTTGGGTTAACTTTTGTGTAGTATGCATCCTGTAGGTGTGAATGTGGACATCTTCTTGTGCAAGTCAGGAGACTGACATTTATATGCCTGATAGGGCACATTTTTTATTTTTACTCAGTAGCAGGAAGGAAAACCACAGGCTCAATCAGTTCATTATGGAATCAGTCCAGGGCTGCCCCAAGAAGCTGGGGACGAACGGGTCAGAAAGAGAGAATGTCCTGGGTGGCCATCTCTTGGGGCTAGGGACAGTGGGATTCTTGTTTCCCACATGTAATTTCCACAATGTTCCTAAATGATTATGAGCTTCTTCCAGTCCAAACTGATGAGTTCAAGATCAATCAATGAATTAATCTGCCACCTTCCTTCCTTACTCTCCTCAGGTTCCTGAAAGCAGTGTTTCATGGGCCAATGGTTTTATTGATTATATATCCCCAGTCAATGCTTTCTTGTTAGTGAACGGTAGATCCAGCTGTAAGCTGACCCATCAATACCTGTACCAAAAATTATCCCTGATACACTCCAAAAAACTCCCAGGTGGCTTGTATCACGCTGTGCTGCCCTTCCCATGGGTGTCAGGGAGATAGGTATAAGTCCCCTAGTGGACCCAAAGTTTGTGATCCAGGGATTTCCTTGAGTCTGTTAAAGGAGGTTTCCATTCCCAGCAATATGCCTCACTCTTGTGGAATTGAGGATGTGGGTTCTTGGATAAAAGTAAACTCAGGTTGGACATGCTAGCCTGACAGACTGTATGGCTGTGAGTTTTATTTCTGTTTGAAACTGCCTGTTTATAAATTCCCCCCTCAGATCTTTTCAGAACCTACTTCAAGTATTTTTAATATTTAGATTTTTTTTGGATTATGGGTAGTCTATGAAAAATGGAGCACAGCAGCTAATTAAACTTAGGAATTCAACAGTACTTCAACCCAAAATAGTTTCTTGTGATATGTGTGGCTGTATATGTCAAACTCTTCAGGCTTGGCTTTTATTTAGAATTTCATAGTGTTGCAGTATATATAACTCTCACAGGCATTTCAAGGTGGCATGTTTTGCTTTGCTGTAGTATGCCAGGCGGCTCCTACACAGCAACAGGTCTCCTGTTTACTACCTTTACGCTAATGAATCCTGTAACTGGGTTCTCTCGGAATAAAGAAGTCTATAAAGGATGGGAGACTCAGTCAGAAAGAGGAGGGGAAAGTAAAACTCCAAATTTGATTTCTGCCAGGAGCATTTGCTGTAGCTGTTCTGCAGCACTTGGATGCCCAGGGTTTCCCAGACCCACACACTCATGCCTGTGCAGGGGAGGTGTGATTGTATAGCTGGGGGCAGGTCTAACAGATGGCAGAGGCAGGAGAGGTAGATGGAAAGGAAAACATCTTGGCAAAGCTGGGTAGGAGTCATAGCATGTAGTAATCTCTGTAGTTTGTGTTTGACAGGCTTTTAGGAATTCTAATCTCACATGGAGTGTTATCTTGTTAAAGGCCACCAGATTAGGCTGAGGAGGAAGTTGGATAAATTACATTTTCTGCCAGGACTTCAGTCCTCTAAGAGCTTAGTATATAAATCATGTTTATCCCCTAGGACGCTGTTTGGTTACTTTGGGTAATGGGGTTTGTTCGTTCCTGATTTATTCCCAGCAGCACACAGCATAGCACAGCAAACTGCTTAGCTTAGGATAAATGCAAACATGCTTCCTGTCTCCTGCTCACTTCTCTTTTTTACTGCCAGCTCTCTGTTTTCTACTTCTTTTTCTGCACCTGTGCAGAAAACCTCCCCACGAGGGAAGCACTAAACATTGTGGTGTGCTGTGAAACTCCCTGTTTGTAGTGACTGCTGCCAAATATCATTTGCTTAACGGTAAAGGTAAAACAACGTGCAGTGGGTTGAAAGTTATAAATACGTGATGACCTTGATGGCTGGAGCTATTTGGATTAGATAACATAAAGTGTATAGTATGTAAGGACTGTTTCAGAGCCCTGACAAGCTGTGGTGGTGCCTATGAACTTCTGGGGGCTTTGAAAGTGTAAGTTTTGGAAACTCTGCTTCCAGCACCATGCGAATATTTGTAGTGAAAGGCCGGGTTTATGTTCCTTGATTACACTGGAAAATTGTTTCTAGTGGGTTGGGGGAAGTCCTGCCAGCTCGTTTTAGGGTCTGGAATAGCTCGGCTGATAAGCCTCTGCATGTCCTTTGGAAGCAGCTGTTGAGTAATAGAAATGCAGATTACATATGTAGACGAAAAAAGGAGTGCTTAGATCTCCAATGCTTAAGTCTGACCCAGGAAATTACCAGTTTTTTATACACCCTGGAATCCAAATGGATAGTTGTGGTGAGCAGTGGATGGGTGCTGTGACTCTGTCCAGAAGGACTTGGCTCAGGTTAGGTTGCCAGTGAAGGAGGGGAGAGGCTCAGAAATAAGATGATGTGGGAGGAAAGCCAGAAAATATCTCTTGGACTCTTCCACACTTGCTGTTAGAGACTCCTGAGGTTTCTTTGCCATAGTGAGCATTGGACAGAGAGGAGGTTTGAGAATGCTTTAAGTAATCACAAGAGGCATTTTACTGAGAGTTTTTAGTAAGTTGGCAGCTCTGCTGAGATCAAATGGCAAAAGTTTACTCCTGCATCAGCATTTTGTCTTTTCTAATATGGTGCTGGGAATAAGGCAGTGTTTGTTACTGAGAGATGTTCAGAAAGAAAAAAAATCACTTGCCTGAGTGCAAAATGGAGTTTTGACCATCTCAAATCAATTAATACAACACATAGTTGCCACTCAGCCGCTGGGAATGGAAGTAGGAAAGTAGCAAAAAGAAATCCTGTGGTCCAGCATTTGCTTCTGCTTTTGTTTTATCGTAACAGAGTCCCTGACAATCATCAATAAACTTGAGTTTTGAGTTTCACTGGGCCTACAGGAGAGAAAGGTATGAAGACAAACAGGGTATATGACCTCTTGTTCCTGGAACAGATGTCTGGAGGTGACTTGTGAAACCATCTCAGCTGATCTTCCCTGTAAGAACAGATTCATTTCAACCCAGAGCTGGTGATATCTTCTCTCATTTCAGTAAGTCTGTAAAGAGGCAAAAGAACTGAACTATGATGGAGTTCAATATGAGTGCAAGATGATTGCCATTTAACTTTTTTCTGTGGCTTCACCAAAAGAGACTTAAAAAGACTTGGAATCAGATTTTATAATAAAAAGAAGTTCCAATTTGGATATGTCTTTATTTTAGTCTATTTAGTGCCTTTAGCAAAGCGTTTGCATCAATAAAGCTGATTTTATAGTACCTAGCACTCAGGCAAGGTTTAAAACAAAACACATTAGCAAAATTCAAAAATTAAGCTTTTACCTGCAAACAGGGAAATGACAAGTTCAAGGTGTGTTTCAGATAAATGGCTCTGTTTTAATCTATGGTAATTTTACCATTCTTGTTCATCTTTTAGAAGCCATCTGTCAGCACAGAGAAGTACCACTGAACTCAGTTCAGAAATATCTCTGGATCCTTGGCCAGCTGATGATCAGCTGTGTACAGAAGTGAAGTTGGTGGTTGCAGCAGCTAGGGCTGTAAGTGAAGTCCAGTGTCAGTTCTTGGTGATGCATTAAATCCGGGCTTTGATCCAAAATCAGACTATTACAGCTTAACTGGTGTATAATTCTGGGTGTACAGAAGTAACAGAGAGCACACTGTTTTGCCAGTGTTCATTTCAAGGAAGCTAAAGCAAGGCATTATTTGGCATTTATTGGATTATTTTCCCCTTTTCAGTCAGTAGGAAAAGTGACATTACTGGAATCTCAATCATAATCCACTCACTTTAAGAAATTTTTCTCACTGACAAATTTCATCCAAATTAAACAGGATAATAAAAGTCTTAAAGAGAATGAGTTCCTACCAGTTTAATGAAAAATTGGATAAAAGAGTGTAGTGGTTTGAGTTTGTTTACTTGAGTTTTTTTTGGTTAAACGCCAGCACACTTACTAGATTTTATTTAATTTTGTTGTGAGATAAGGATTAGGAGTAGGTAAAGCAGGCTCAAACTTTAAAGAATATAAAGAAAGTTTATTAACAGACTTAAAAGGAAGAAAAAAATTAAGAACTAGAACAAACCCGTCAGAACACTTTTGTTTTTCCCACTTCTCTATTTTTTTCAATGACAATACAAAAAAACAACACTTTGACTTTCAGTCAGTTTACCACTTCTAAATTAGTCTTTTTTTAGTTGTTTAGGGAGAGGAGTTTTCTCTTGCTTTACTATGTTGACTTTTTCACAAGAAATACAGTTCTTATGGTTTTCAGCCTCACAACTAGCAGCCGCCCAGGAGAAAAAGATCTCTGCTTGTTGTGGAACGTCCCTCCCACAC
>VZTJ01002954.1:341798-458094 GCA_013397795.1 Orthonyx spaldingii
CCGGCCCGGAGGGAGCCGGCCTGGCTCTGCCCGCTGTAGTTAAAATGTTTTGCCCAGCAGCCGGAGATCTCAGGCCGGGTCCTCCCCCACGTTCAGCTGCACTGCTGCAAACTCCCTTCCAAACCTCCCCCCCCTCCCCGCTCTGAAGAGGGGAGGGGGGGGGGAAAAGGCAAAGGCCCAGCCTTACCAGAGAGAGAAGCACAGGACTTGCTTCTCTCGCAGCAACAGGACAGAAAAAAGAGGGTTTTTTTCAAGTGTACCTCTCTTAAATATGGTTTTTTCCCTGGAGACGAAACAACTTTTAATTAGATTATACACCCATCAATACTTAAAACTAGCTGGTCACTGGCTCTGTTTCCCAGGAAGCAAAGTGTACTGCTTCCTGCACCATAAGTCACTTAAAAGACTGACCCTTCCTAAGTAAACCCACGACAAAGAGAAAGGTCAAGCCCGAGGTTTCCTATTTTGTTTGGCCTCCTGAGTGGCTGAGCCAGAGTGGCTGGACAGTGGCCAGGCAGAAAGGGACCTGGGGGTACTGACTGACAGCAGACTGAACATGAGCCAGCACTGTGCCCAGGTGGCCAAGAAGGCCAATGGCATCCTGGCCTGGATCAGGAATAATGTGGCCAGCAGGACCAGGGAAGTGATTCTTCCCCTGTACTCGGCACTGGTGAGGCCACACCTTGAGTGCTGTGTTCAACTCTGGGCCCCTCAGTTTAGGAAGGACATTGAGACTCTTGGACGCATCCAGAGAAGGGCAACAAGGCTGGTGAAGGGCTTGGAACACAAGCCCTGTGAGGAACGGGCTGAGGGAGCTGGGGTTGTTTAGCCTGGAGAAAAGGAGACTCAGAGGAGACCTTATCACTCTCTACAGCTCCCTGGAAGGTGGCTGTAGCCAGGTGGAGGTCAGTCTCTTCTCCCAGGCAATGACTGACAGAACAAGAGTCTTAAATTGCACCAGGGGAAGTTTAGGTTAGACGTCAGAAAAAAAGGTCTTCACTGAAAGAGTGATTGGGCACTGGAATCATCTGCCCAGGGAGGTGATGGAGTCACCGTCCCTGGACGTGTTTTAAAAAGACTGAACGTGGCACTCAGTGCCATGGTTTAGTTGGTGAGGAGGTGTTAGGTCATAGGTTGGACTTGATGATCTCAAAGGTCATTTCCAACCTAGTTCGTTCTGTGATTCTGTGAAAGCTATCAAATGTAGATGTCTTGATCTAAAGCATATTCTTTATGGTCATTAGAGAGGAAATAGGTGTTTAGTCTGAGATGAAGCCCACCCTAAAAGATGCAGTCTCTATGAGCAAGGCTTTGAGTGACTTCAGTTGCATTTCAAATACTGCAAACGAGGTGAACCCTGTGTCTGCTCTGACACAGTTGTATTTAGGGGCTGGTGGTGGTGGCATTAGCAAAGCAAAGGAGCAGTGCCAATGGATTTCAGCATTGTGTGAAGTTTCTGGCTGCCACCCAGAAACCACCATTTGAGCTCGTGCTCAGATTCCTCAATTCTCCAGGGAATGTGTCTGTTCATTGCAGTTCCCAGGTGAGATGTCAAGTCACTGCTGCTGCCTCTCCTGGATGTGGTTGGGAACAATGCAGACAGCTTAGAGACATCCCGCATTCCAGTAGATTTTACTGCATGAATAATTTGGATATCTTTGCTGTTGCTAGTCACAATTTGTGGTGGTTTCCTTATAATGCAGCTCTTTTATGCATCTGATATGAGAGTCTTAGAAAAACTTCATCTGACCAAGTCGTAGAATTCATACTCTGTAATTCATACCTCATAATCTGTGTTTCAAAGCTTGCAAGCAGGCTGTGTTCATAGGAATTTGAAGTGAGTTTGCATTAATCAAAATGAGTTTTCTCTGAAAGGAAGTGAACAATTCTGTGTTTCAATAGCTTTTCAGATCAAAGCTGCTTCATATTCAAGTAAAAGAATTGGCAGGAGGAAAGGTAAACTAAAAGCTTGTCAGGTGATCTGGTAGACTTCGTTCACTCAGTTACAGAATCACAGAATGGCCTAGGTTGGAACAGACCTTAAAGATCATCTCATTCTGCAACCTGGTCTAGTGGAAAGTACCCCTGATTAGGGCAGGGGAGCAGAATGCAGAATGGCCTAGGTTGGAACAGACCTTAAAGATCATCTCATTCTGCTCCCCTGCCCTAATCAGGGGTACTTTCCACTAGACCAGGTTGCTCAGAGCCCCATCCAACCTGGCCTTGAACACTTCCAGGGATGGAGCACCCACAGCTTCTCTGGGCAACCTGTGCCAGGGTCTCATCACCCTCACAGGGAAGAATTTCTTCCTAATATCTAATCTAACCTAAACTTGTCAGTTTGAAGCCATTCCTCCTTGCCTTGTTACTCGAGACCCTTGGAAATAGTCCCCCATCATCCCTGTAGGCTTCCTTCAGGCACCAGAAGGCCCCATTTAGGTCACTCCAAAGACTTCTCTTCTCCAGGCAGAAAAATCCCTATTCTCTCAGTCTTATATCCTGGTTTCTTCTAGTACACAAACATTGTTCAATCAAAAAGAAAGTCCCTGGCAAGTTTTGGTCTCATTTGTATTTTTCCAATCTAAATATGCTTAAATGTGCAATCAAAATCCAGTCTGTGTCTGGAAGAAAAATATATCACTTCTATATTAAAAAAAAAAAAAAAAGAGTTAAAATCAGTCAGAGATTAGGATGAGGTGCTGCAATGACTGACAGTTTAGATTTTACCTTCTAGAAGGCAGCACAGTTTGTTTGTACAAGGCCAAGACAGCAAGGATAGGGTAACCGTATCATCCCACAGGATGAAAAAACAGTTTTATATTTCTTCTGCAATCTGGGAAACAGAACTGTGAACTCTTCTATGTGGATGGCACCAGAGCAGTGATTTTAAAATAGGTAATGAAAACCCAAATATTCTGTGGTTAAATAAAAATAGGTAGTGAAAACTCTATTCTCAGGTTAAATAAAATATTTTGTTTCCCTTTTGGGCACCTCAAAAAAGCCTGGAAAAAAGTTCTAAAAAGATACTGATGATGCAGAAAAGGTAAAAGTGCTTGATTTCATGGTTTCCTCTCCAACTATTAATTTGGCAATTTGTAGCAAATTATCATTAATTTATAGTTTAATTTCTTACTTTAAAAATTCACATCAGTTCTGTTGCTAAGCTAATGAAAATGGTTTTCATGAACTGTCCTTATTCTGTGGACTCCGCACTGCAACCTCTTTCCTTTCATGCAGGTTGCAATGCCAGGCATGATTTGCTGTCTGTGACCTTGTTATTGCCCTGATAACTTTCCTCTCTTGAGGAAGTTGGGGAAACATTACATGATCCTTATAAAGTCCAGACACCAGAAATTGCTGCAGGGGGCATTGAAATAGACTGAAAGTTTCATATCAGGAAACAATATAATAATAAATGTGAGCAGGAAAACAGTCATGACTTTAGTCTTCGTAAAATCTTACCATGTTGCAGAGACCTTGACCAGGGAGTAAATCAGATTATCTCTGTTCTGCTCTGTGGTATCCACTCTTCTCATATTTCTTTTTCATTGCATTTAGACCTATTCTTCAAGCTTAGGTAACCGGAAATTTTCAGAAGCAAACCTATGCACAGCACTGTATTCTTGATTTAGATCTTGTATTTGGCAAAAGTCTTAATTGTAGCTAGATCTTCAGTTATGACTGCTGTCCCAAAAAACCAATAGGGTATGCTTTTGTGGACATCAAGAGCGTTTGCATTGGCCATACTCTTATTCATTTGGTGCTTGTCCAGGTGATCTTTCTCAGGAGGGCAATTTTGAGATCATATTCCCAAACAGTTGTGCTGAGGATAATTTTTAATTTCATCTTGAGTGGGGCAGTATGCCTGGAGTAGTAAAGTGCTTTAAACACCATGAAAACCTCAAAGTCTCAGTGAATACTTCAAGCTAACCCCCAGTTACAAGTATTAGATCGAGCTTTTTAGAAAAGAGAAAGTCAATGTGTGCGACCAAACCCAATAATGTTTCCACAGAATATTCAGAAGCTAAATGCCAACTGCAGCCCCAAGCTCACTGATTATAGTAGAACAAGTGATTTTACTGTTATTGAATGGCTTTGTAGTATTCTGTAGAGCCATAAAATTCCCAGACTGCCAGCTTGGGGCAAAAAATGGCCACAAGTAGAGCCATTATGTGGCTGTTTGAGAGGGCTCTCTTACTGCTGCAGGCATTGGCTGCTGCCTACTCTGGGAGATGGGATATGCGTCGAGATTTTTTGTCTGTTCTTGAATGGCATGGGATGCATGGGTAATGAGAGGTCAGTTTGTCCCTGTAGTTGGCAGGGGTTGACTACCCTAGAAATAATATTTCCTGGCTTTATTTAGAATGAAATATTTCAGGGTGGATCTTGAAAAAGAGAGAATAGCCACAGGAATTATGGAAAGAGTAAAAATAAAAAAAAATTCTTGTTAATAGCAAGAAATTCAGGAAACTCCAGCCTTTTTGCTCATCAGAGCGGAGGCTGAAATTTCAGCAGCCTCCTTTAAGGATCTCTTAAAGGAGGGAGGAAAAATAATTAAAAAATCAGTCAAAACCTGAAGTGCCAAAAAATTAGACTCTGAAGAGGGTGCAAATTTATTAAAGAAAATATTTTATTAAGCAGTGATTTTGGTTTCTCCCCTGTCACCAAAACTTCTTACAAAAACATGGGGATGTGTTATTCTTACAGAAACATTACACCAAAGACATAACGAGGAGAATTTCAGGATTAGATTTTGAGACAGTGTTAGAGGTGGTCAAGCCAGATGTGTTTCAGAGCCGCTATTCATGTTAATCCCTGAAGTATTTCCAATAGGGGATGCACATGCTGAGAAATAGGTGTTGATTTAGTTGAGAACTCCACAAAGGTGCTCTTGTCTCTGCTGGGGGATATATAGATGGAAGTAATTAATAAATTGCAGTGAAACAGAGCTGTGCATATCTTCCCTAGTGAGCCCAAGTGATCACCTGTGAGAAAACGTAAGATGGGACTGAGCTGCAGGCTGTGAGATGTGCCTGCAACGTACGATGGCTGCACAGAGGAGCCTGTCTCCACCTGAAATGCTACGCTGCAGCCAGCCCTACTGAGGAGCTGGCCAGAGGAGTGGACAGTGCATGCTCACCCCATACAAGGACACTAAGAGTCATGGCAGCGCGTGATAGGTCGTTTTGCATGATGCTTGTGTACTAGTTTGAAAACAAACCAGTGGGAGACTGCAAGTCAGAATTATAATTCAATAGGAAAATTAAAATAAATGCAATAATACAAGAAAAAAACCTGACAGAGTCGGGATACAACCTGACACCCTGTTAGTCAGGGTGGTGGTAGCAGTCCAAGTGGAGTGGTTCAGTTGAAGCAGTGATCCTGTAGAAGGGTCTGGTCTCCACGTGAAGGTCCAGTGGTAGCTCTTGTCCTCTGGGAATCCAGTAGGCAGGGCTGACTTGCGTAGTTCCAAAGCCCAGGTTATATTCAGTTGGGAATACTTGGCTCCTCCCCCCTGGGTGGAGCATCTCACAATGGGATGAGGTAATTCCATGAGTCCAGAGGTGGGTTCTTGATGGCCCATTAACAGAGATAGCACCCGGAGAGAGTTATCAGGTGTGAGTCATGACAGGAGATAACAAACAATGCCCCCCACCTGTTTTAATAGCTTGTGGAGATGGTAATAGAATATATCTTATATTGCAACCTAGGACAGCTTGTTTTGTAAAAGGGTATGAAAAGGGTTGCCATTTTGTAATAAACATTCCAGTTGCTCTGCTGGGCTGGGACCGTGCCTCAGTTCTCACAACCACCCATGCTCTGGATTCCAGCGGCTCCACAAAACCCTGGTTGTGAGTGAAGGCAGGATGTTTTGTCTTGACACCAACCAAAACTCCAAAGCCAGATTATTTTTTTTTTTCTAGGCCTTCAAATTCATTTGATCCCAAAGCAAAACAAGGAAAGCTGTGACGAATGGGAGCTGCAGTGTAAAGGGAAGGTTTATGTCAGGCTGTGCTGTCAGATCCTCGCATTTTGCAGTCACTAGATCAAGGTTAGCATGATGCCACCTAAATCCAAGCAGCTGAGCAGAGTCTGACTAAAGCAGTTCATTTCACAAATTATTTTTCTCTCAAACTTGAATGTGAGCCTCAGTCATTATTTTAATGCTCCATTAAAGCCATGCTCTAATGAAATAAGTCTCTTGTTACCATTTTTGAGCAATGGTTGAATCAATGCCCTTGTTATGAGGGGACTGCTGGCATTTGCTGGGACCTGCAGGAGCAGCATCAAGCTGTAGTCTCTCCTGTCCTCTCCCCATCCATGTGCTCTGGATCATCCTGCTTGTTTTTTGAACACTTCCAGGCATGGTGACTCCACCACTTGCCTGGAGAAGCTTTGTGAAGGTGCCTTCCTCTTGCTGCTGCTGCCTGCCAAGTGTCTCCCTGTGGAGTTACAGAATATAGGTAGCAGGGCAACGGGCCTTGAAAGCCAGAATGACCTTCTGTCATTGGTTTGAAAGAAACCCTGCGACCCACGAAAAGCATCCTGGTCACAGGGGAAGTGGAAGGAAAATACATAGTGGGTTTGTGAAGTGCTGGACCTGTCAGAAGAGAGAAATACCATTTGTTACTTTAAAAGGTATTGCTTACATGTTGCCATAAAAGGTATTGCTGTGAAACAGAATTGGGTGATTGGGGCACGCTGTGGTGTAGAGTTATTTCCTGTTTATGTGATGGTATATAAGGTTTTATTGCTGCGTAATAAAGCCCTTTTTTTCATACGCCACCATCCAGTGAAGTCCATACCTCCGTAATCGCCGCATCTCCCCATGAATCTGATCTTTTTCACTTTAATGTAGTACATCTCGCTTGCATGAATTTCAAAGGAAAAAGCTGAGAGGAAGAATTTTGCTCCCGCTGCCTTGCACAGTGTTGGTGGTGCTAACATGCTCCATGTAGGACAGCACTCCAAGGCAGCTGGAGAGATGGTGCTGTGCTGGGGAGGCAGGACCCCCACACCTGCAGAGAAGAGGCAGCTAAATGGCTGTGACCTCTTGGCTGAAAACTCATGCTATGGAATTGTCAGTTTTTTCCTTTAGATATTATATTTGCTGCATTTGGGATTTTCAAAATAGCTCCTGAGTCATTATTGACTGGGACTTGAGTCAAACTAGGGTGCGATTAAGCATTAACTGCCTGCAAACTGAAATCAGACTGCAAAGTTTGTTAACTTAAGATTAAGTACTTTGGGAGTTTTATGAAAGCTCTTTCATTAACTTTGTGGATGAATTCATAAGGTTAAGACCTCAGTACTGAGACTGCCTTCTGCTTAATGACCTGCCTAGTGCCCAGTTCTAGCTGAAATCTGAGTGACTTGAAGTGAGATTCTCCAAGGAACATTTCTCCTGCTTCTCTCACAAGTAGAGACTTTTCCCCTAAGTGCTCTTGCATCTGAGGGTCCTCAGTGCCTTTTCAATCCCAATATTAAAGTCCGCTCACATACAAGTCTTCTCTGAATTGGAGATAACTTTGAATCAAAAGCATATTGTTTATGTCCTGTGAGTGAAGGAATGCTTACAGTGAACTGAGATTCCTGGTTAAGGCTGCTGCAATTCTGCAAATTCTATCATAACATTTCTGCTGTACATTTTAATCGAGCTCAGCAGTTTAGTCTCCCTGATCCTGGAAAATATCCTGCTGTAAGTTTGTCATTGAATCCATTCTACTGTTAAATGAACATTTTCCTATGAAGCTTTTCTTGGTTTGGAACTTCGGGATTTGGATCAGAAAGAGAGGCTTCTAATAATTATTCTGTTCTGTCAGAAAGCACACACAAGTGCACAAGATTTTTGTGCACACTGAGATGCATACTTGAACTAGTGGCCTGCCTATTTGTGGCCCTTCCAGGAGACCTCTACTGCTTTTCATGATGGGTTTATTAATGAAGGATTCAGTGGGAACTAAAAGAATGTGGTTTTGGGGATGGGAAAGAATAGGAATATATATCTCATCTAATAAATAGGGAGGGAGTTGTACAAAGAGCTGTTCCTTAACTCTTCAATCTACTCTGGCTAAGAAAAGACTGATTAATATAAAACTTCCCTAGATAATTTTCCACTAAGTTATTTAGGGGTTTCTTTGTGCTTCTTCTCAGACCAGACTTCAGAGGTGTGAGTTGCAGGATTTCACTGCGAAATTTTAATTTTGTTATGCAATTTTGTAACAAATGGCTCCAGGTGATATTGGATTAACTTATGTTTTTTGAAAGAGTTGTGTGGGGATAGAAAAATATGCAGAATTATTTTCTTTCCACTTGAGAGAGAGAAATAATTTTCCAAAATCTGCAAACTGGTTTGCAGACAGTCAGAAAAATCTCCACTGTCAAATCTTGTATTTGGAACAGTATTCCATGCCTGTCTTACACTGTTTTGCAAAGGTTATTCAATGAGAGATTTCAAATTTCCTGTAATTTGATTTTCACAGTTCTGTGATGAAGGCTTTATTTGGGCATCAGCAGGAGGGTGTTGTGAAACGTTTCCGTGATGGTTGTAGATAAAGCCATTGGTGTTCTTGGAATGGGAATCGCTGCTCTGACTGACACATGGCTGTGTCCTGCTCAGAGGGAGATAAACCAGCTCTGCTACGGCCAGTTCCAGAATTACAGACTTGCCAAGGTGGGAAGGGGCCTCAGATGATCACCTCTTCCAACCTTTTGTGGGAATGGAACATAGATGTGAATATACAGCATCTTGTCCTGTTGTGTCTTGAAAATCTCCAGCCTTGTGGACTCTACTACATTCTTAGGGAAGTTGTTGCTAGGAGCTCACTGTTACTTCAGTTGAAGTGTGTCTGAAAATTGATACTCACACATTTGCAGAGAGTTATGGACTTATGGCAAAATCAATTTTTGATAGGGAAAACAATTTTTTTCAAATACCAATTTTCAGAGATGAAAAGTAGCTGTAAAACTTTCAAAAAGTGCTAAAAATATTAAATTCCTGTGAATGACTTTATGGTTTTGAATAAAATCTCCTCTTTTGCAGCGGAGAACAGCTATAACAAGCATTTTAGTAGTCAATAATAATTGATGTTTTTCTGCTTACAGCTCCTGTGCAGCCACTGGAAATGGTTCCAGTCTCTTTGGGATTACCTTAAAATATATAAGAATGTATATGATAACATAATATTACAGAATTCTGCAATGTGTGTTTTACATACATCTATGAGTGTCACCCTTCCTAGTACCATGCAGGCTTTGGAAAGAGAGGATATTCTGGACCTTTAGAGCTTTTCATCATTCTTTATTTTAGGATATTAATTGCTGAGTTTGCTGTGGTACAGAATTTTCAGGATTTTTGTCCACCTCACCATCTCTCCAGTTTCTACTCAGGTTGAGTAGTGTTTTTGGGAAATGAAGGAGTAAGAGGATATGGAGTTTCAGCAGGAACACTAACAAGTATATCCACTCTCTCTCTGTATGTATATATATATATATATATATATATATATATCCATCATACTGAGATGACTCAAGCTGGCCTTCAGTTAGGAAGCAGGCTCTAATACTTCTGGGAATGTAGCACAAGGACATTCAGTAACTGAAGAGAGGTGCCAAAATTTCCATACATAAGTTATGTAACTGTGGGCTTTTAGGAGGCCTGCTCTTCATGAATAAGGTTTGGTACTGAATATTTATGTACCTTGGATCTAATTTTTAAAGGAGCTTCTCTGATTTCTGTACATGTTGGAGACCAGTTTTTTACCCTTTAAAATGGGCTGTATAGGATGGAGGTTCATTTGTTGATTCTCAGATTTGTTTCTGTGTCAGTCTGAATGAAAATTTAGACTTTTTAAACTATCTGTTTCTAAGATTTTCTGAAATAAAAGCAGATTTTCTGACCCTTCTGTAAGTAAAAAAGAGTCCCATGGTTCATCTGCTGACTGGGAAGGGTGGCTTTGGAGCACCTGAGAGGGGCAGGAACAGATGTGAGGGGTGATTATCAACAAAGGTAGGACAAGACTCCAATTAATACTGCTTTCTCTTTTGTTCCCTTCCCTAGGAAGCTGCTGGAAGAATGCTGTGACCCTGGGCAGCTCTTTGCTATGACAAAGATGAATTCCCCCATGGGAAAGAACCTCTGGTTTGACGGGGAATTTTTATATTCTGTCACAATTGACAATGCAACTTACTCTCTCCTCCCACAGGTTAGTAACCATGTTTTATTTTCATTTTAAGTATTAAAATGCTAAATGGTAACATGATACAAATGAGTATAAATAGGCTGAAGGTTCAACAAGAAGTTGTATCTTCATCTCTCAATACCAAAACAACATCTGCTTTTTCATTTTCATGTTCTGAAAATTTTGTTTGTATGGATGTTAATACTTCCCTGGCTGCTTTTTGGGATGTACACAAGGGATGAAATTGCGTCACCTGTCTTGATTTTTAAAATGCTTGGTTCTGGCTATTTTAAGAGGCTGATTTCTGCATTTCAATCAGGGATTGCAGTCACTGTGAGCCTGATCCCTCACCTACAATTGCTTCAGTTCAGATCTATGTAGCCAAGATGGGACAGTGCTTTGTATGAAGGTGTCCCAAGCTACTTCCAAGTTAATGAAGTTCATTGATAGCAAACAACATGAGCCCAATTAGAGAAGCCAACAGCTTGACTTTGTTGATTCTTGCTGTGTGTTTGAATATTGGAAGTGGTTGGTTATTAATGTCCATCAAAGGTGCTTTGGGTTAAGTGCAGGGTTTTTGTGTGCTGGCAATTTGTAATACTGGTCTGGGCTGCTTCTTGTATTTTTAATTAATACAGGAACTGTTACTAAATAGTGAGTTTGTTATATTGAATTTTGTATGTTGAAAGAGAGATGTTTTATGTGGCAACACACTTAAAGAAAGCCAAACATCTGACTGTATTAATTGATTTACCTGCTACTTTGATCTGTTAAATTCAAGGTATAGGGATTTACTCAGCCTCCCAGTCAGTGTTGAGTCATTCACACAGGGTTTCTCATTTGTTGCTGTTCCAGTTAAATGTGTAACAGAGTTCTTACTCGTTAATTTCATCCTGCAAATAAAACACCAAAGAAGTTTTAGGGTTTGGGTTTTTTTAAAGTAGTTTTTAGATCTGAAAACCAGAATTATTACTTCGAATGAGTTTCTTTTGATGGAGAAAGAGCAAGGGGAAGCTGCAATGTGGGGTAGAGGAGGTGGGAGCAGCCTGTCTGTGTTGACATGATCCAGAGGAGCTCTGTTAGAGCTGTTACAGCTGTGTCTAGTTCAGGATACCACGTCCTCTGTCTTGTCACTTGTCCCTGTTGCCATGTACTGGATAATGGACCTCTGCCTCCCTCAGGCTGCTCCTAGCTGTTGTGTCCCAGCAAGCTCAACAAACAAGTAGATGATGAAACTTGCCTGGCAAATGGATTTTCCCTGCAGTGCAGCTGGAAAGGGGCTTCCTGGCTGGAGTGAATTTCTGGAGACTGATAGAAAGTTTATGATGTGTTGCAGAGCAGTGGCTGTAAGTCTTGTTTATGATGATTAGTGTGATTTGTTGCTACAATATTGCACTGTTTATTGGAGAAAACCGGAATCTTTGGTAGAGCTGTGAACTTTGTACCACAAATATGCTGGCAACAGCTGCTCAAAATGTGTGTGTCCTTTCCAGTTTTGGGAAAACCCCACCTGGGCTGGCAGAGGGAGGCCACTGTTTTGTGATGGATTTGAGATTTCAGATTTGGGGGGTTTTTTGGATTAAAACATAACACTCTGCTTGGCCACAGTGGTGTCGTACCTCCTCTCACAAGGCACTGGATGGACTCCTTTAGAGAGGTTAGAGAGAAATCATAGTCTTTGCAGCTCCACTGGTTCCCAGGATCTTAAGACCTGTCCTTAAAGTTTATCAGTTGGCTGAATCAAGAGTGAAGATCTGGGAACTGCTGAAGAGAGAAACTCCTGGGGGACACCATGAGCTAAGGAGCTGGGACTTCAGTGTCCTTTAGGCTTGCCAAGCAGGCTGCGAACGGGGTGTGCAGATGATGCTGTAGGGTTGGTGGTGGAAAAGGGGAATTTTCGTCATGTTCCAACCCTAGAATGTTCCAGCCCAGGAATGCTACCCCTTTAATGATTTGTTGGACAGTTTGGTTCTGACAAGTGGTACTCACTACTGCTCCTTGTTTCCTTGCGAGCACCACTGCCTCTAATTTGATGTGTTATTCCTATGTATTTTGCAGGCCTTTATCAGACAAAGTTCTGGTAGGCTTAACAGCTAAAGAGGATTTATTTGCAGTAAATTTTTAAATGCATTTTTTCTACTTCTCTCTTTGTTTCAAGAAAAGTACTTGCCTAAATTTTTCAGGCTCCTGCTTTGAAGAATGGTGTCTATTATTAGCTTGCTTGCAAGCAATTTTCCTGAAGATGAATATTCCTTTCAAAAGTGTCCAGAAACTTAAAACAACTCACAAAATGTGGTTAATACTCTGAAATGCTCAGGGGATGTAACAGGAATGTAAAGGACCACAGCTATGTTGATATAATTGAAAAAATATTTCCTCTGGAATAAATAAAAATTGTTCCATCCACATCAGTCTGCTGGGCTTGAGCAATTTGGAGATTGCAGAAGGTTTTTCAGTCCTGAAGCAGTGTCTAACCTATAGGATAATGTAACTCAAAAGTAAATAGGGAACTTGCTGCATTTCATATTATACAGAAATAAATATGTCCAAAATTAATTTGTAAAATGTCATTTATTTCTGAATGTGAGCAATGCAAAATAGAATAGTTGTTCTTCTGATCAATCTATAGATAAAATTCTTACAGCTGGGTCAACATTTTCTGACTTAGTGCTTTTCCTGTAAAAATGCTATTTCTTGAAAATATAAATTTAGTATCAGTTCATTAGTTTTTCAATTCTTCTTTGAAGTGAAAAGGTTAAAAGGTTTTGGTGGTGTTATGACATTTCATTTCACCTTTTTTTTTTAGTATAATACTTCAGCTGTTGGGGATTTTTTTTATCAGATCAGTTGCTGCCCCTTTTTTCCTCAGACTTGAGTGATTATATTACTCCTTTTATTTTTTTCAAGTTTTTGACCCACCAAGGGAGAAATTTGCAAAAGAGAAAAGCTTTTGTGTGGAAATAGTCATTCAGTGCTTCATTTCAGTTTATGAGGACAAGATCTGATGTTGCAGAGTTTTGCATGAAGCTGTAAGTCCAGATGCTGGAACGGACTCTTCTCAATCTGCCCCTCTCTGTGTCATTTTATCCCGTGATTTTGAGAATTACATTTTTTGGAAGCAGAAGTGAGATATTGCACTGACAGCAGCATCTTTCCCATCCTGCGGAGAAACTGGTCAATACTCAGCAGTCAGGAGAAGGCAGACTGGCCACTAAAGGTCGTGGATAACTGTAAATGTATCTTGTCACTATTGTGGAGCTTTATTAAAGAGAACACAGAGCTGTGTGTTGCTGAGCGTTCAGGACTGCTGTCCCTGGTGGGACAGAGACACACACTTCCCACAGTCTGGAAGTTCAGTCATCAACTCTGGTCCTGCAGGGTTGCACTGATGATGCCTTTTTCTGGTCTTGGGAATGAAAAACCAGACATGGTAGAAGGGTTGGGCGTTAATTACCTCAGTATTTTAATAGGAATCCCGTCTGATGCACCTCTTGGCCAAGGTGGAAGGCATTGCGGTGCCCACCATGCATGCCTGCCCCCCCACTGTCAGTCAGTATACATTTTATAGACCTAATACATTAGCAGAGCTACCAAAGTGGCCCAATACGGGGCTTGGATGATCTAATTTCTAGTTTACAGAACACATTCTACTGCAGGAGCCATGGCTCCTCAAGCCAGTAGGATGTTTGGTCTCTTAACTCTACAAAACTTTGGAACTATGCTGAGTTATCAGACTTGAAGAAGTACAAGTATGCATGCTAATACTTGTGGATACACAGAACTGTGTAAAAGGTACAAAAAGGAATAGCAAAAAATCCTTTAGGCATCACTGAAGCACGACAGAAGGCATGACTAGCATTTCCCACCCTTCACCATCTGACTGGAAGAAATCAAGCTTCCATATATTCCTGCAGTCATTTTTTGCTGCTCTGAATAAGCGGGATGTAACCACATGAGTAGCTGGGATGTAACTCACAACCACATGAAAGAAATGTGAACTAACACTCATCTGCTCTGGAGTTAGAGAATGCCTCAAGCCCCAGTTTCAATTTTTTTTGGAAATAATTTTTCACTCCTTGCTATCTTTTTCTTGTTCAGAGTTTCAAAAATAAATTTCAGACTATCTTTAGTGTTAGAAGGAAAAACCCTCACCCCATTATTTAGATTTTGTGCAAATAATTGATTTTTGTTGCTTTTTGGCAAAAGCCTATAGCAAGGAAGAACTGAAGTAAATTTTGGAGGTCTCCTTTCTCCATCCCCCAAGAGGTCAAAAGCCCCAATTAAAACAAATGTAACTTTTCACTCTGCCATGTAAAGTATTGTTTTGGAGGGTAGAGGATTGAATACATTTCAAAAGACATTTCAAATGTTAAACTTTAACTTTTTCATCTGGCCAAATAAAATTATTCATTGAAAAAAATTTTCAGGTTTCATTGTATTTCACTTGAAGCAGTTAGACACTTTTGGTATCAGTAAATTATTTCAAATTGCTAAAATATGATTCCTCAGCTGTTCAAATCCCTTGTAAAGTTTCACTTGCAGAAGCTGTCTGTTACCAGAGTGGTTACTTGCACTGAGCTTCTCATGAATAGTCATCACAAATGGTGTTGAAGAAATCCAAAGGAAATAACTGCCAGCCACAAAAAAAAAAAAAAAAAAACGACACACAAAAAAAAAAAAAAAAAAAAAAAAAAAAAGGGAAATGTGACATCTTTCTGTGTGCTTTGTGATCAGGAGAAAGATGATATTTTCCAAATTGCATATATAATATAAATATTTGTTTAAAGCCTAGATTCCCGCCTTTAATATAAAGGCAGAGAAAAAGTTGTCCTAGTTGTAAATGTAAAATGGAGAAATTCTCTGACATTTTCTGGATTTTTCTGAATGATGTATTGGGTAACAGGGAATTATTTTATGATTGTGCTCTGTGATTTGTTCTTTTCATTCAGGATACCTGTTAAATTTTGGGAACTTATTTGGTTTGTCTTGATTGCTCACAACACCTTTCATTTGTCCAGAGATTTTCTATCCTTCTGCTGGTGCTGTTTCAGAGCAAATTCCCTACTCTTACAGTTATAGCCTGCAGCAAGAAGAATAATTTGTAATTGTTTCAGGAAAAAAAATAATTCAGATTGGGAAAGGGAGTTTGGTGTAGTGTCTGCAGGCTTTTCCTCTTATCGCATATTGAGAATAACAGGAAAAACATCCTCAGGAAGGAAATGGCACTTTCGTTCTAGCAAAAGGTGATGAGGTGTAGGAGCAGCAAGTTCTGGAAAAGGATAGATGGGAGCCAGCTGTTGTGCAGATCCAGAGTGGAATGTGAAGCTAAAGCTCCGTGAAAAAGTGAACCCCTTTAAGGGGACAGTGTTACCTTGCTTAAGTCAAACACTCTGTTTTGTTGGACTGATTTTAGACACAGGTGATCCAAAAATTTTGTGTAAAATGGGAAACCACCTGAAGCGATGTGGACTAGGATCTGATGGATGTGCTGCCGTGTTGCCAGGAGACAGGAATTACTGCCTTTGTTGTTGATTTTGGAAGTGCTCTGTTAATTTTTTGCTAGCAGTGTATTCTGTTCTCAGTAATGCTCTGTAGTTAATAACTGCTTAGAAAAATACAGTGAAATATTGGCTGTATGTGATATTTTTTCTTGATGTCTTGGATATGGAAATAAATTTTAGGTCTACAGACATTCTATTAAGCAGCTTTTATTTCTACTTCCGTTAATTCTGCTGTCTAAATAGTACCTCCCTGTTTGCCTTTGAGTTGTATTTAGTTAAGATTTGGGGGAATTTCTTGATGCTTTCCCTGTTGGTCTTTTTCTTTTCTTCCTTCATTTTTTTCCTCCTCGCCATGCCTACTTTAATATGCAAACTCTGTTCTTGATTGGGACTACATATGTTGACTCAAAATGAGAATGTGATGAACATTAATTACTGGAAACGTGGAAAACATTGTATACTAAAAGGTGAAGAGGTATTTAAATATTATGAAATAAAACTTCTGTTTTGGGAAAGCAACTAATATCTTTTATTATTCAAGCAATTGTATTATATAGTGCTTTTTATGAACTGGGAGATGAAATAATATTTTTAGAGACCTGATAAACTGTGCTCTTTTGGAGCATGAGTCTTCCCTTCAGTCCTGGGTAATCTCTAGCCATTGGCATCAGGATGATCAAAACAAAAATGTGGCTTAATATTTAGTTAGGAGAAACCCCTACCTTCACTATGATTCCATCCTGACTGATTAAGAACTGTGTAATTGGACAAGTTTGTGTGGCCTGTTAGGAAAACTATGACAGAGCATTGTCTGTTCTGGCAGGTCAGTTAAGCAAAAGCCACAGTCTTGCTGCAGCTGCTCTGTAGAGACAAGATGCAAACATACTTGATGGTGAAAATCAAATTTATGCTAAAAAACTTGAGCTGGAACATGTTTAGTTTGAAGTAATTAGCTAAAGGATGGGCAACATGCCCTTGTTAAAGTGAGTTGAAACCAAGGAGTTGCTTTCTGTCCCTGTTTCTATCTGTCCCCTGTTGTTGTGGGCTTTGGTCACCCTGGGCTTGCTGAATGTCTGCAGCCAAGCAGCTCAGCCAGGCTGTCTTGGGCAAGTCTGATTTTTGTGGATTTTATCTGCAATAATGCACATGCCAAATGGGCTTTGTCTCAGTCGGTGCAAACACATAAACAGATGCTGATCTTTCCAAATGTAACGGAGAGAAAGGGAAGGACTGGATCTGGCTGCAAAGTGTTAGTTTGGCCTGCAGGCAGAGAGAGGATCCGCTGCGCTGGCTCAGCCTTTCTGTTTCAAATCCAAAGTGACTGAGCATCCATCACTCTCTTTCCTAGGTAATACAAGAGCTCGTGTTTCTACTCACTGGCTACACAACTGAAATGTTCTTCCTGAAGTGTCATTTTTACAGTACCTACAAGTCACAAGTACAAATGTTATGCTGTGAGTTTGCAAAGTACAGAACAAAAAGGCTGAACTTGAAGAGGAAGAGGGAAGCTCAAGCAAAGAGGGACAGAGGGGCCCTGAGAATTTTCTGGGCTTTTTAGTCAATGTTCATGTGCTTTATGGTGACATAAACTTGCTGCTTGAGAAGCAGGAACTGTTGCAAACAAAAGAATAATTAAAGGAAGTGGGTACAGATGAAAAGCTACAGGGACACCAGACTTGTGATGACTGTAAGTGACTTCAGGGCATACGAGCTGCCTGGCTGGAGTTATAAAAACAGAAATAAGGATGGGTTCTAGTCTGTCCAAAGGCAACACAGTTAGGCTTCCTTTGTTTGTTTTATTGTAGTTTTATATAACTGATAAGATGCTAAAATGAGATTATTTCTGCAGAGGTTTTTCTGGCAGTGAACTCATTTATATACCAACACTTCCACCTACAGGTGCAGTGAACCCTTTGCTTCTTGAGAAAGCTTTGTTCTTTATATGCTGTCCACCTGTTGGCCTTTCATTTTATTTATGAATTTTGTTATTAAAATTCATCTTGTTCAGTTTAAAGACATTTTACTGTATATGTGACTATGTATTTGAATTATTCAGTGATCAGAGCACATTACATTAATTTTCTCTCTGCAGTAATTGTTGGTTTTTTTGTGAGATATTTCTTAAAATAGACTTAATACCAGTACTGGCTTATTTGAGGCTTAGGTTTGGTTCCATTTCTCGCCTGGCTCTTACCACCCGGCAGAAGAATGAATAGGAATTTATGGAATACTACATACTTCTATTTTTTGTATTGTCATTTGGTTTCTTGATATGGCTCATGTAAATTTTAATGGAATGTGGCAGGGTACCAGATTATGTTCAGAAGGTATTTCATGTGTAGCAGAGATGCAGTCTCCCCCCCCATTCCCACATGTTCCTAAATACAGATGAAAGTGTGGATTAGTGGAGTCTGCAGGCTTGGAGAAAGTCAGGGAAAGTTATGCCACTGCTGAAGCTGTTAAGAAGGGGTAGCAAAGTTACAAACCTTGTAGGAAGTTTGTATAGTGACTTTCAAGAGATCCTGTATGTCTTCTTGCTTAGCGGGTAGTGAAAGGAGTGCTTTACATGCAGTGAGAGCTCTCCTGCATTACAGTTCAGAAGTCTACTTGATGTAGCCAGGCATGGTTGATTTAGAGTCCTTATAACCTGGTACGATGTGGAGGGGAGGGGCTGTGATTCTCTTCTGGAACTACTTTTATCACATGAATGATTTCCATGTGGTAGGCATTGGCTTCCAAATGACATTTTGGATGCAGGGAAAGTAACACAGTAGCATTTTTTTCCCATCAGGATGCACTGGATAAATCCTGGATGTGCAGGTTGCTCAGACCAAGTTTCTCCCTCTTGAGATACAACGTTTGTACTCTTTTAGGGAGAAATTTCTCTCTTTAGGGAGAATTTTGGCAATTATATATGTGCTGCAGATTATCTACTGGCCAGTAACTACCAATCTGAGGTGAATTTGGAATGTGGTGGCCAAAGGGTTAGTCTGTAGTGGCAGGCAAAGGCAAGGAAACTGAAAGTACTGGTGTGAACTGAGCCAACGTATGACATTTAATGGCCTACTCAATTTGAACTTGTGTAATCTAACTGTGAATCCCAATGCAGAAAGAAATAGTTCTTTTCAGTGCAGAGGTGGCGTGTTTTTTTTTTTTTCCCTTCTTCTTCTCCTATAATTTATTTTTCAAAAACTTAGAGATTTCTGCCAACCATGGTCATTTGGGGCTGGGGGCAGGTGACATTGCCAGTCTGAGTAAGTTGTGAAGAAGAGCAGCTTTCATTAAAACATACCTGGCTTTGCAGATGGTTTGAAGGAGGAATACTTGAGTCCAAGACCAAGGCTTAGGCTCACTGACTTTAGTCCAGTCCATCAATCCTAGGGAGACTGCTGGAGGCATTCATAGGATGTTTTCCTGTAGGGTACATTATTGCCAGCACAATTCTGCACACTTTCCTAGGTGAGCCATTGATCTATAAGCTGAAAATCAGTTATACAATCCTGTGAGTGGGGCTAGGGCAGAGGTTTGAGATTCTGCATGCCAGTTTGGTGGCTGCAGTACAGCTGTTTTAATATTGCCTCATGGAAGCAGTCTCCAATGGCTGTATTTTCCTCAGTGTAAAATATACTGGACTAATGGTGTCCAGTTTCAGAAGGTCTGGATGAAAGACACTGGATCCGGATGATGATTTTTTCTGGAGGAAATGACCCAAATTCTGTCCCAAACATTAGCTCTGAGACCTGATATAGTTTTTTAGGAGCCCTCAAGTCATGTAGATGTATTTGGGTGCCTTCATGCTCTGGCATGGCAGGAGGTTTGTTTTAAGACAAGGTCTAGATTCATAGAACAGTTTGAGCACAGGTATATTGCTGTAATACAAGGGTTCTGTTGCCTTGTGCTGATGGGGACATTTAGTGAGCCAGTCAGACAGGGATAAATGTACTGTGGAATGCTGATAGATCAATTTTTCATGTGTATAACACCTCCTTGCCCTTTTATGGGATGTGACCAAAGTGTTTGCAGCCTATTAACTGCCATGGTAATGAGAGATTTCTACAATGGCCAAAGGGAATAAGTCAGTGTGGTGAAGGTGAACCTGGTGATTCCAACATTAGTGCAGCCTTAGGTGGTGTGCATGGGCAGGCAGCTCCCTGGAGAGACCTCCTCACTCACCTTTTCTGTACCAGCTCATTGATTTTGTTCTATCTAGTTAAAAGTACAACCTAGCTAGCCACAGATATGTGCTGGGAATGCCTGACATGTGGTGACTGGGAGTATCACAGAATCATTTAGGTTGGGAAAGACCTCCAAGATCATCAAGTCCAATCTTTGACCAATGACTACCTTGTCAATTAAACCACAGCACTGTTTGCCATGTCCAGTTCTTTCTTGAACGTTTCCAGGGATGGTGACTCCACACCTTCTCTGGACAGCCTGTTCCAATGCTTAACAATCCTTTCAGTGAAGAAATTCCTAAAGTCCAACCTAAACCTTTCCTGACACAGTTTGAGGCCATTTCCTCTTGTCCTATCACTTGTTGCCTCGTGGGAGAAGAGGCCAACCTTCACCTGGCTACAGTCTCCTGTCAGGTATTTTTGTTAACTCCATCCTGTTAGCTGCTGGACTTGCACAAGAAGCATCAGCTACAAGGATAAAAGGGCTTCTGCTGTAGCAAAGCCATATCAGCACCCGTTTTCACACTGTTCCCTTTGTACTCATAAGGGTGCACTCACACCACATAATCCAGAGGTACAGCACTATTTATAATTTAGTTCCACAAAGTCAGGCTTGCACCTTCACAGGGGGATTCACAAGGCAGTGCTACACCAAAACACAAGGCACCGTCAAGTCATTCTGGTGGAATCATAGTGAAACCTGCGCCAAGTGATTTTATGGAGGGCACGATCAGAGGTCACTGCCCTCTTGCTTCAGCCCTATGGCTGACAGCTCTACCATCATAGAATGGTTTGGGTTGGAAGGGACATTAAAGAGCATCTCATGCCCCATGGGCAGGGACACCTTCCACTAGACCAGGTTGTTCAGAGCCCCATCCAGCCTGGCCTTGAACACTGCCAGTGATGGGGCATCTACAGCTTCTCTGAGTTCCAGCGTCTCACCACGCTCGTAATAAAGAATTTCTTTTTAACATCTAATCTAAATCTACCATCTTTCAGGTTTTTCAGAAATATTTTTTACAGCTTCCAGTAATGGAAATTCCACAACCCACTAGGCTGTCCAATCTAGTAAGTTGCTGCCCTTATGCACAGGATATATTTCCTGACATCTAACTTGAAATTCCCCCCAGCTATAAGTTAAGAGATGGTTTTTTTCTTATCTTTTCCACATATGACTGCTATCAAGTCTCCCCACAATATTTTCCTCTAGGCTGAACAACCACAAGTCTTTTAATCAAATAGATGGGGTTTTTTAAACTTCTGAATGTTTTTGCTTTTCTAATGGTCTGTAAGGAAAATATGTGCCAATTAACTGTGTGGTACCCTCAGGAATGTATCCTCAGATTTATCCTTTGCAATGGTTCAACATATCAATACCAAATACTCCAAAGCAGAGCTTAATATCACCTTTCTGCTTGAACAAGCTTGCATTTAGTGTTGCTGATTATTCTATGCACAGTGTAGCTTGGTACTGTGGAGCAACGCTTCAAAATTTAAGTGTTGGGACTGGGCTCAATAGGAGACAATTTAGGTGAAAGAAGACAGTAAACACAAAGGCTACTGTGATCCAGTATTATGCCAGTCAAAGTGAGAAAGCCAAAGAGAAATAATTCTTGTATGAGTATAATGCTCTTTATAACAATTCCCTCAGGCACTTTACAGTCATTCAAATTCATTGTGTGATGTTACTGCACAGTTAAATCTATGCCTGGAGACCTCTGGAGAAAATTAAAATGAGGGTTTCTCTAGGTAGAGTTTGTGGGGAAGAAATACTGCAAAATCCCTTTTTTCCCCACAGAGTAAACAGAGAGAGAGATGCTGAACAACTATTCCTTTTCCTTCTCCAAAAAAAAAAAAAAAAAAAAAAAAAGGAAGAGACCTAGAGAATCCCTGTGATATTCAGGCCAGTATATAAATATAGAAAGGACTGTGGTGATGAAATGAGTAACAAGGTATGTGGTAAAATAGGGGAAGTGAAGCCTGGTTACATCCAGGTCAACAGAAATGTTCCAGCTGACTTCAGCATGGCCAGGATTTGGCCAACAGTATACTTTTGCTGAGTTTAGTTCTGCTAAGGGCTCATAATTTTGGTATTGTGGCTTGTTGGATAACAAATAATTACTTTTTTTTCCTTTTCCCTGGTTTCTCAGCCTTTATTAGCCATTGTTTTCATGTAGTGAATGAGTTACCTTTGTCTAGTCTGACTGAAGAAGGATTCCTTCATGGGAAGCACATGGACCTGTTGGAGCAAGTCCAAAGGAGAAAAACCAAAGTTGATTACAGGGATAGAGCAGCTCTGTTATGAGGAAAGGCTGGGAGAATTGGGACTGTTCAGTCTGGAAAAGAGAAGGCTTTTCGGTGACCTAATTGTGGCCTTCCAGTGCCTGAAGCCTATAGAAAAGATGGAGAGAGACTATTTACAAGGGCCTGGAGTGACAGGACAAGGGGGAATGGCTTCACACTGACAGGGAGTAGGTTGAGGTTGGATATTAAGAAGAAATTCTTTCCCATGAGGGTGGTAAGTTACTGAAACAGAAGTTCTGCATATCCAATGTCTGGAACTGTTTAAGGATGGGGCTTTGAGCAGCCTGGTCTAGTGGACGGTGCCCCTGCCCATGGCAGTGGGATTGGAACTCTTTGTCCTTTCCAACCCAAACCATTCTCTGTGTTATTTTCTGCAACATTTTCTTGAGGGCTGATCAGATACTACCATGTTCAGATATGCATTTACACCAGATTGTTGTCATGGTGCCAAGGTAGTCCCTATGTTTTAGGAGTTTCTAATGGAAAATCTGTTTGTTTGAGAATAGACCATCTGAGAGATAAAGAAGTTGTCGAGAAAACCTATATAGTGATAATTTGCAGTGTTGGTTTCTCTCTAAAGTCTGATATCTACTCCCACTGAGTACTTGTAAGGCTGAGTACTTTTCTGAAACCTGCTGTTATGTGAAGCCTACAAAATAAATAACATTTCCAAGTAGACCAGAAACTTGCTTTTTCATGCTTTCAAAGGGTCTTTGTTCATCAGAGATGAAAATCATGGAGGCAAAGTTAGAAAGTGTTCAGCATGATTCTACTCCAATGTAAATTAGACCCTTCCCACTTGCTTCATTATTAGCATTTTGATCCTGCAAGGAATTCCTCATTCACAGTAATCAGCTAAGCAAGGTATAATACCTGGTTTTATTTTTTAAATATAAGCTTTTGGCCCTTCTTTCCATTTTTCCTGCACTCTGAAGTTTGATATGCCAGTTACCTCCATGCAATATTACTCTTGCTAACCATGTAATTTTGATTTTCACACTGATTTCGTTTGTAAAACGCATGTTAATAAGTATGTCCCTGCTATCTTTTCTCTGTTCTTTCCCCTTCCTGTGAGTACTGCTGGCTCTGCTTTATGGAACACTGCATTTAATTTCTCTCTGCCAGCTCTAGTTGAGGGTAATATTTGCCCAGGGTAAGGTGACCTGAAAGACCCACTTGACCTGGCAGGGACCTTAATGTGATGGCTGGTACCTACTCTGGTTTGGTAGTTCTGAAAGGAGTTGCAGTGAAGGGGATCTGGTGTAACAGGCTGTCTGTGAGTGCAGTTCTGTCAAGCCATTTAACACCCAGTGCAGATATGTGAGCTTGCAAAAATTCTACCTTTTTTATTCCACAGAGCTGCTTCTTTCATATCCCACTGAGTTTTAACTTCCTACCGATGAACTTCATTTTCATGCCTTCAGAGCATCTCCAGCTACAGAAAAGCAGGTTGGGCTGTAAGTTGCCCTGCTCCTAAATAATGTCACCAGCTTAACTGGGTTTTTATCGTACATTTGTCAAGGGTTGATGTTTTACATGTTACCCTTCCTTCTCCATGGAGATGACAATGTACAAGACAGATCAAAATCAAATCTGGTTTGCCAAGCGACCTCACAGAGGTCTTGATTTCCGAAGTTCTCATAATAGACACTTTGTCTTTAAATCTGTAAGAGCAAAATTCTGGCCTGTCAGTTGGGACAGGATCTTTCCATGCCTGAGCTGAACTTTGAGCTGGTGTCTGACTGAGAGGGGGAACAATTGTAAAATAACAGTAAATACATCTTTTGTTGATAGCAACAGGTATTTTGGTAATATAGAAGTGAAGTGAACTAGCATGTACACTCCACTAAAAGTGTATTTGTATTTAATCCTGTTACAGGTAAGAGGGTGAGACGAAATCAGTATTTTTTCAAAACTCTCTTATTCCAGTGTACTTTTGTGTTGACTTTTGTCAAAGACATCTGCTACCCATAGCATCTCTTTGGGTCAGTGTCCCCTTCTCTGATGGAGAATGATGACAGCTCCCTAGTCTGCTGCTTCAGTTCTTTATCCTGCTTTTCTCACCACATTGTTTTCTCTGCGTTCCCTCCTAGGAAGCCCCAGGCCTCCCCACCTACTGCTGCTATTCTTCAGTCTTTATTAGTATCTCATTCTAGTTGGCCTTTTAATCACAGTTACAGGATCAATTGACTCCCCACTAATGCTTTCTGGGCTGCTGTCATGTCGTGTGGAGTCCACACAGCTTAGCACAGACCTCAGAGACAGTGAGTCATTGCAGGGATGCAGACAAGGAGCACGAATCCCATTTTGCATCTCTTTCCCAACAGTGTAGCGCTTCCGGCATCTCTGCTTTATCCCGCTGTGAGCATTTGAATCCTGCATAAACATGAGACAGCCCCCTTACATTGAAGTACTACTCTATTAGTCCAATACTGGGGTAATCTGCACACCTGGAGTGAAATTCAAAGTGTTCTAGAAAAGAATTACACGTTTTCATGGTCAATTTTTCAACTGTAAAATGATTTGCTCGTCATTGGTGTCAGGTAGGAGCTGCAGTTGCTTTGCTGCTGCCTGTTCTTTTATTGTCTAGATGGCTTTTTTCTTCCTGTAGTAACACTGTGTAATGATGTTCTCATGTTATTCTGATAGCTTTGTTGTGGTTTTGAAAGTATAGGAACACAGATAAAGCAAACCTTGTCAGGAGAGGTAGTATTTTTTTATAAAAGCAAGGTACGCTTGGCTCTTGCAAGGCACTCCTTCTCTGCAGATCCCATAAGACAGGTTTCACTTCTCTTCTGTGGTTGGTGTAGCAAGCAGTTACCTGAGGGATCAGCAGAATCTGAGTTTGCTTACTCAGCAAGTTCACTGGTGACACAAAGCTGGGAGGAGTGGCCGTTCTCGAGCCCTTCAGAAGGACCTCGACAGGCTGGAGGGATGGGCAGAGAACAACAGTCTAAAATTCAACAAAGGCAAATGCAGGGTTCTGCACCTGGGGAGGAACAACCCCAGCACCAACACAGGCTGGGGGCTGACCTGCAGGAAAGCAGCTCTGCAGAGAAGGACCTGGGAGTCCTGTTGGACACCAGGCTGTCCATGAGCCAGCAGTGCTCTGGAGGACAAGAAAGCCAATGGTGTCCTGGGGTACATTGGAAGAGCAGTGCCAGCAGGTCAGGGAGCGGATGCTGCCCCTCTGCTCAGCCCTGGTGATGATCACCTGAAGTGCTGTGTCCAGTTCTGGACTCCTCTGGACAGGAGAGACATGGAGCTCCTGGAGGGCTATAAAGATGATTTAGGGACTGGAGCATCCCTCTGATGAGGAAAGGCTGAGGGAGCTGGGGCTGTTCAGCCTCGAGAGGAGATGCTAAGAGGGGACCTCATCCTTGTCTGTCAGTGTCTGCAGGGAGGGCTCAGAGCATGGACCAGGCTCTGCTCCATGGGGCCCAGGAATGGGAAGAAGAACAGGCAGGAAGTGATGCCCAGGAAGTTCTACCTGAATATGAGGAAGAACGTCTTTCCTGTGCAGAGACCAAGATTGTCCAGAGAGGGTGTAGAGCCTCCCTCACTGGAGATATCCCAGAACCATCTGGACACGGTCCTGTGCCATGTGCTCTGGCATGGTCCTGCTCGAGCAGGGAGGTGGGACCAGATGACTGTTGGCCCTTTTACTTCAGCCAGGCTGTGAATCTGTAACCTAGAGCAGAACTCCAGGGGAATTAACTTGTATGATATGCAGGATATGTTTGGTTTGCCATGTCTGAAGGAAAAAGTGCACAATTCTTTGAGGTTTTAAATGCCTCTATGAGGTTTTAGTAGGTTCTGTATTTGCCTCATCTAAGCCACAGCTGCTTCAAGTCTTACCCAGTAAAATTTAGTGGTGAAAGAGAACCTCAGATGGTAAAGACTGTGGTGGAGTCACTACCCCTGGAGGTGTTCAATAAATGACTGGATGTGACACTCAGTGCCCTGGTTTAATTCACAAGGTGGTGATGGCTCAAAGGGTGCACTTGATGTCCTTGGAGATCTTTTCCATCCTAAATGATTCTGTGATTATGTTTTTCTTTTGCTCCCTCCATTTGTTTCTGTGTGCTGTTTTGATCTTTTCAGATCACAGAAATACCTTGGTTCCATTCTCAATTAGTATGTTGTGATGACATTTGTCTGTGGAATTTTCAAGTTAATTTGATGTTATTTTAATGCTCTACAGATCAGGATTTTGGAAACCATATAAAATTATTTTGCTAAATATCTCATTAGTGAGTCAGGTGTGGTTCATTTTTGAAATATCCTTAAAACTTGAGTGAATATGGAAAATATAAGTAGTGCAGCATTCCTGTTTTGGCAGCAATCCAAGTCAGTCACTTCATAGCCCTTTTGTCTGTAAATTCAAGAAATTTCTTCCATCTTCTTTCAAATATGTTAATATCCTGTTGTACTTTCAAGGAAACTAAATACAGTACAACTTGCAAAAACTTGAAAGGTATGCATTTGTCTTTGAAGAGTAGTAGCCTTTCCACCAGAATTCATGGTCTTTCAAAAAGCATTTTCTCTGAAATTATGCTTTCAGAGTTTTTGTCCTTTCACTAACATACACCTAACTACCACTTACTGGCAGCGCACTTCCAATTCCTGTCAAAGCGTAAATTAAAAAACCACAGATTTCACTTTAAAATTTGTCTTTTGATTGCCATGTCTTTATGTTTTGCCATCAGTGGATGTCTAGCTACTTATTTGAGGGAGAAAAAAGCTGTCTCTGCAAAAATGATGAGCTGAGTGAAAATGATTTTTTACTTTGATGGTGTGTTAAGACCAATTTATGTTGTACTTTGATATTCTTCTCACTCTTTTGGGACTTACAGTAGTTTCATTTGGATGGAGGAGAGAAACTTTCATTTGAGGGAAGGAACAGAAAATAAAGCAGCTGCAGTAGAGATTGTATTGCAGCCTGTAGGTTCTCTGGGTTTTGGAATTCTGTTCTTGGAGTGTCATGGAAAGGCTGCTGGGAGATCAGATCCCAAGGCAAATAATGGAAACCTGTGAACAATCAAAACAGAAATTAAACATAGCACACATCCTGATTGCAATCAGAAAGCTGAAAAATGCTAGCCTGAATTATCCTCAATTTAAAATTCATACATAGATTTTCTCAAATATAAAATTCACTGTAGAAACTGCAGGTTTTTATGGATAAAATAATTTTCATTTCTATCCGCACAGCTGCTTGGGCTGTTAATCAAATGACTGAGCTTTACTCTTGTGCTTTAAGTTCTTTAAGGCACCGCTGTGGCTGTGAAAATGGATATAAATTGCAACAGTGTTTAGGGAAAATGAATTCAGGGCTGTCCAACCAGCTGTGCAGGCTATTACCTCATCTGCTGGGTTGACACTGAGCACTTGCTCTTCTCATATATTTATTACAAAATCATGGCAGTATTTTTTTCATTCGTTTATGGAGTTTGTTTTCCCTGTTTATTACTTATTCCCAGACGTTATGGTCTATAAATGCATTTTTGTTGCTATAGTCTCTCTGTGTAGATGTACGTGTGTTATACATATCAATATACAATTACATCATTCAGCACTTTGGAAGTAACTGAAAATATTGTATCTACCAAGGAAATCTCTGTTGAAAACTCTCCATGTTAGGGCTTGATATTTCTTCATATGTACACATGTGTCATGTTAGGAGTTACAGGGGGGTTTTATCTGACTACAGTGTCAGCTTTTGCCTTAGCGGTCTGTCCTCTATATCAAACTGTTCTACAGGCCTCAGCTATAATCTTTTTTTTTTGTTTGTCTGCCAGTGTGCTTTCATTTTCAGAACATGTTCTTGTGTGCGGCAGCAGAAAGAAAGGGAGAAGTGCTGAGGTCTAGCTTCCTGAAATCCTGCATTGCCCTATGCGATGCTCTTGGAAAGGGGATTTTTTCACCTTTTACGCACCCAATATACGAAACTGTGTGGAGCTATTCCCTGGGCCATTCCCTGAGATGAGTGGCATTCATAGTGTCTGAGGCTTTAGAGGCCTGAGGGAGTGTTTAATCTCCCCCTGGCTGACCTGACAGAGTAGAGTTCCTGCTCTGAAGAACGTGGGGTTTGTGCTTGTTCTGTAGTGAAATAAGCCCTGTGTGGAGTCCTGTTACATACGAATTACTGAAAGTTCAGTGGAGCTCTTGCATTTCCTTCATGTAGCGAATTTGGAGGTTTGAATTTTAAGTAGGAATGGGAGAAGTGATTGAAACAAAATAGTGTAGCCTGTGACCCACTACTTTTCCAAACTCGTTGTGAAGTACTTGCCCCTTTTGAATTCTGATATAGAATCATTGCTAGTTTATCTTTAGCAGAGTGTTGCTAAACAACCTCCTCTTCAGTGAAATATTTGGAGTGCAGAATCTGCCAGTCAGTTGTATCTGTAAGTGTCGCCTTCAGGCTTAATGGAACCTTGGTGAAAATTCTCACTACATAAGTGGAAGCTTTGTCACTAAACTATTTTGTGAATGAAAAATGCAGGCCATTAATTTATTAATATCCATAAACTTTTCAGTTGAATCTTGATTTGGTTTATGAAAGATGACAAACTTCACAGGCCTCCAAGATTTTCATACAAAAGCTCAATGAAACTCGGTAGTTCTGGCAAGGTTTCTCTTTGGGATTTAACTCTGAAATGAAACACCTAAATGTGCCATTGCTTTTCTGACACAAAGGAGAAGCTGAGTGAAAAAGAAGAGAATTTCTAGGCTCTGGCAGTGCAAGACAGAATCACATTTGTTTGTGGTGAAAAGAGTACAGATCTATGTTGAAGGGTATGAAAATGTAAGAGTAGAAGAGAGATGCTGTTAAAAGGAATCTGTTTAATCTACTTGTTCTCTGTGTATTCTTGAGTAGCTACAATCTTATTTACCGGGAAAAAGGAGGCACAATATTGTTGCTAACTCGGTTGTTAGCAGTGGATGGTCTAATATCTACTGTTTCCAGGTATCATGAATGGTATTGTCAGAGGACAATGGAAAAAATGGAAGGTCTACGTAGTCCATTTGTGTAGAATCTTTACTAGTGATACAACAAAGAGAAAATAACCTAATCTGGCTTTCTAATTACAGGTCATATTATAAGAGATTATATGACTAGAGGAAAAAGCATTTTCTTTAAGTTTGACTTTTTTTGACTAGATACAATTGAGAAGGAATAAATTGTACAACATTCAAAAAGTCATTTTACAATCATTTTTGTCTGCCCTTTAAAGGCATTGTGTTAATAGCTTCCTGCTGCTCTGGATGTTCATTAGTTTGCCCTGGATTTGCATTTGGCTTGGGAATTGCTTTTAGTGAAAAACAAAATTTGTTTTAGTTTGATAGAAAGCTTAAAACCTATTTGCTGGGTCTGACAATATCTTGAAAATAAAAAATAATATGATGTCCTAGCACCTACTGTGATTTCACAGAACCATAGAATCATTAAGGTTGGAAAAGACTTCCAAGGTCATTGAGTCCAATCTTTGACCAGTCACCACCTTGGCAACTAAAACATAGCAATGAGTGCTACGTCCAGTCATTTCTTGAACACCTTCCAGGGATGGTGACTCCACCACCTCCCTGGGCAGTCCCTTCCAAAGCTTAACCACCTTTCCGTGCAGAAGTTCTTCCTGAAACTTTATTTCCATGGTTGTTTGTTCAGCTGGTAAAAGAGAGTTGCAGTTTATTGAAACCTGTCCTTGTCTTCTCCAAATTGCAACCGCGAACAGAGGGTGGCACATCATTTGTTTAGGCCTCTTTCCTCATGGAATGTAATTACACCTCGCAGAGGATGGCGGGGAAAGCTGGGGGTCTGCAGTGGATCCCAGAGCTGTCCAGGGTCCTGATATGTAGGAAACAGCATATAGTGACCAGGTGGCCCAGGCGGCCCTGGCTGGAGCAGGAGGTGGACTGGATTACGTGAATTCTATGATGCTAAAAGCAAGGGAAGCACCGAGTCAGTAAGGAGAGGCCTTTGTGTGAAATTAGTTTTCATATTCTAATGTGTAATTGTGCTATTTTGGTCTTAGACTGAGTTGGGTCCCTAAAGCCTGGCCTCCCTCTTTGGCTGCCACTCTCAGTAGAGAAGTGAACCCCAAAAGAACTTTCACAGAATCACAGAATCATTTAGGTTGGAAACGACCTCCAGGATCATCAATTCCAATCTTTGAACGATCTCCGCCTTGTCAACTAGGCCAGAATACTGAGTGCCACATCCAGGTGTTTCTTGAACACTTCCAAGATGGTGATTCCACCACCTGCCTGGGCAGTTCATTTCAGTGCCTGACAAACCTTTCAGTGAAGAAATTCATCCTGATGTCAAAACTGAACCTCCCCTGGCACAGTTTGAGGCCACTTCCTCTTGTCCTGTTGCTTATTACCTGGGAGAAGAGCCTGACCCCCACCTGGCTGCAACCTGTTTTCAGGTACTTGTAGAGAGTGATAAGGTCTCCTCTGAGCCTCCTTTTCTCCAGGCTAAACATCCCCAGCTCCCTCAGCTGCTCGTCACAGGACTTGTGCTCCAGACCCTTCCCCTTCAGCTTGCAACAAATGATAATTTCTGATTACTTTTTAGCGAAGCTAAACCTTATACAATGACATTACACTTTCCCCCATTCTAATCTTATGTAACTAAGTGTTTTATTATTGATGTAGAAGTGACTGTTATTTATTCAAATCAGTTATGATAAGTTATTCATGAATTATTCTCGTGCCTCTATGTGAAAATATATTTTAAGGAGTTCTGCTTTCATTACCAGAAAAAAATAAATAGCTAATGGAAACTTCATTGGTTCTGTAATTGCAGTGGTTATTCCCCTCAACCTCCTTGGCATTCTAAACTTCTGTTTTCTTAACCTTTAGATATGGCATTACATGACACTGCACTTCCCCCTAATTGCTTCCTTATTTGGTAAACATGGCTTTTTAAACACTTCAGTAGTCACTCATTATATGTAAATCCTTTGATGCTGCTGACCTCCTTTTTGACTTTCCAGCAAGGACATTTAACCTTGGCTCTACTTCTCTGCAGAAAGACTGCCCTGAAGAAAGAGTTCTAAATGTACATGTGTACCATCGCTTTATGTGCAGTTCTTGAGATTCTGTGTGTTGTTTTCTTTGTGTGCTGTTATTTGTTTTTTAAGTCTTATGTGTCAGCTTTTCATGTCTTGTTAGTTACATGAGCCAGTTCATGCGCCATATAGTTTTCTGAGTGAAGGATAGGCTAAAGGTGTAAGATGTAGATTGATACATTGGTAAATAATCTCCATACATGTTGTAAAATTTGGAATTTTCGAAGTCTGAAATTTGCCTTAAAATAGTTATGTGTTGCCTCCTTATCTATAAGGTAAGTGAAACTTTCTTAAGAAGCTTAATTTTTCTCATTAATAGAGGAGAAAAAATGGAAGTGTGCAAGTATTAAACAGCATAAGCAGTGTTTCCATGCTGCTGAGAAACCAATCTCAGTGTTTAAACTCTGTTCAAACCCTAATTGCAAATTTCCTGGACAGCTCAATCCTTGCTACTTGTCTTTGATGTCTTTTTAACCAGTGAATCTTAAAAGATGTCAGTGATTCATCTGAACTATTTGGAGGTAAAGGAAAGGCATGGATTGCTTGTTGATGAGAGGATCTTCTCCTTGGAGAGGTTCATTTCATTGTTTAATATACTGTCAAAATGGAAGTGTGTTGCTATTTTGATACCCCCATGATAACTAAATCCATATTTTGATGCCTGTATAAGTTGATTAATTACCTTTGCTGTAGCTGATGGTTCATATCAGTGGAATCAAGAATTCACAGAGCGATTCCTTTCTATAAGTGTTATTGTTCTTTCTACAAGTAGGATTGGAAGCCCTTTTTACGAGCTGAAACTAATCTTATTTATTGCATATACTGTGTCTTAAGGTTTTAAAGAACATGAAACTGTTGCTAACCCTTTGTAGAACTGGGAAAAGTAAACAGTAAAAGAGCAATAGTTGGTCTTGTAAAATTTCCAGATATCTTCCTTGCTGACTGTGTATTGTCCCACACTGCCACAAAAGAAAAATTCAACATTCTTTACTTATTCCTACACCACACATAAGTAAGCAGATACCCTGCAATTTTCCCTATTCTCTTTTGGTTTCTGCTTGCTACTCAAACTGTGCATCCTGAAATCACTGAGGGAGAAAGTAGGGGCAGAGTCAGAGGACTTTGTCACTTGGTAGTCATATTATTTGTTTCTGTCTTTGTTTCTCTACCTGGAATGTAACAGTTATTTACTTCAACAAAGTCTCTTGTGCATGAGAGTTAGTGTGTGCCCACAGAGAGCAACTTCCTCAGCCAGGACATTGTGCACTGCAAGGCAGGAGATTAACTGCCTTGAAGTTTATACTGCATTTTTCCCAGACCGGCAGAAAAACTCATTAAACTGTCATAAGATAACTACTGGTGTTGTTTAAGAGATTAGCATGACTTTAAAATAGTAGTTTTCCTCCCAGAAGTGACGGTTTGTGTTCATTCTTGTTTCCATGAAACACACAGTCAAAACTTCAAAAGGTTTTGGTGCACTTTTTTGGCTTAAGCTTAGAGCATTTTATCAATGGAACCCTGGTGTTTACAGATTGATACACAGCTTTTTCTCTCCTGCTCAGACTTGGAGCAGGTTACAAAAGAGGGAAATAAGTGCTGGAATACCTGCAGTTCCTACGTGTCTTTCTGCCACCTAGTGCCAGGGATCCAGGAGGTTGTGTAAATACTGGACAGCCCAGGCATTTAACCTGAGTCAGCTGCAATGTAAGAGGAAGGCTGTTGTGTACCTACCTCCAAAGGTGCTGGCAAAGCAGAGCAGGGCTGACAATCCCACACAGAGGATGGTGGTGTCCTTTGAGCCTCATGACATCTGGTGTTGTCAGAAGATCAGGGAAAAAGAAGGACTTGCTGAGTGTTCCTGTGGATGTTGGAAGAGTTTAGTGATTTGTCCTGTGACTCAAGGTTTAGCCTTATCACACAGGATTAAAAAAAAAAAAAAGTCAAAGGAGTCACTCAAGAGTACGAGAAGGTGGTGAGAGAAGCCAACAGAGGCAGTTGTTTATGGATTCTGGTCATAATTTATGGATTCTGGTCTGTTCCTCAAGGAATTTGTACATTCTTTTTCCATTTTCTACCATTTATATGGGACTGGGTGACTTCACAGAACATTTAAATGCAGCTATTTTGGAGGCAGCGTAAATTCTTCTTGAGGCTTGCGAATTGTGGGAAAGTTGGAAACTGTAGCATCTCCCAGAACGAAACACCCTCCCCACCCCCACAATATCAACAAACGACATTTTCTTTTTATAATTTTTAATCCAAAATTTGGAGTCCTAGTGCACTGCAGGTCATGAAGTTTGGACCCAGAAATCTTGGAGATCTTTGGAATTTCTCACTCATTTTTTCTTTTTGTCTTGTCAGGGAGAATTCCCTTGACATTGCCAGAGCATTCATTGTTTAAAACACTGTCTATGATATAAAGCGAATAGTCTGTTCCAATCTATAAATGTGCTTTTTTTTTGGTTTTTTTAAAATTTTTTTTCCATAATCCCCACACTGTGCTGTCCTGGCTATATGAAGTCTGACTCTATTGAATTAAATGCCACATCAGCAATTTGAAATGTTCCTTTAATTCCAAGCAAATGCTCCCTTGCAGTGACATCATGGTGGGTAGAAAGATATTAAAGATCACACTATTTTGAAGTTCCTACTTAATGTACAGCTGGAACTAAAAGTGACTGCCACCTTAGTCACTGCTACTCCGTGGTTTATGTGAATCATGTTGCAAAGTGTTCTCTCTTTAGTGTGTGGCTGCTCTGCAGTTCATGGATCCTTTTGGATAGCAGAGCTTTTCCTGCAGCAACACAGCAATGCATTCAGTCTTCCAAATGGTTTTTTGCAGCCCTGTTGTCCCTATGTAAATAGTTCCTGAGGTTCTAACTTTACGAAAAACAATATTACCTAAAGTACATATTTGTGAAGAGCACAAAGTTTGCATAAGCTTGAATGTTGAATTCCACTTCAGGGCTGAATAAAGACACCACTGTTATGACTGAGACATGTGGACCTACAGAGGAACTTGTCCCACCTGGAACAACTTCTCTTTTGTACAAGCAGTGAGCTTCAGGTTTCAACATGTACTAGATGGCAGTGCTAAAATAAACTGAAGAACATAGCTGGAGGTTCAATGTAGGATCTCTTCCTTATCTCCTTTCATAGTCACTGCCACCATTTCTTCTTGTACTAATCATGTTTCAATCAGAGTCCCACCTGTTCCAGTGAGAGAGAGTAAGTTTAGACTAGATATGTGGAATTTGAGATTTATTTCTTTGAGGGTAGTGAGGCAGTGAAACAAGTTGCCCAGAGAAGTTGTGGATGCCCTATCCATGGAAGTGTTCAAGTGTTCAATCCAGGAAGTTTTGGATGGGGCTCTGAACAACCTGGTCTAGTGGAAGGTGTACCTGCCCAGAGCTGCTGGAACAAGATGATCTTTAAGGTCCTTCCCAACCCAAAACATTCTGTGATTTGGTGTCTGTTACCTTGCTGTCACTGGTCACTCCTTGCTCTGGGCTTCTGCGCCTGGCTAGGATATGATTGGAGCAGTTTGCTGGAGAGGAGTGAGTGAAATGGAAAGAACCACAGCCACCCCACACACTCACCTATCGGGAATAAGCCTTCCCTGACACTGATGAGTTTTTGTTGTCAAGTTGTCATGTCTTGACAACTCTGTAGGCGGAACAAAGGGATGCATCAGACTGAACATGATTTGTAAACAATTAAGAAGGAGCTTGTGACACCCTGCAGCTTCTGACAGTGTGAAAAACCACCGTGAACTCTCAGGGGTTTGCTGGCTCCTTATGAAATTCAGTAGAACTCCACCCTTCTGATCAGGATGCTGCCTTCTCAAAAGGGACAGCAAAATCATGGCATCTCTTTCAAATTCAAAATGCTTATTTAAAAGAGAAATTATTCTAATTTATGTTCTCAGTCTTTTCAATGATTTTTGTATCTTCAGTATTAAATCAGAGGCTGCATACTGTAATTTTTCTGTTTTTCCAGTAAGAACTTGATTTCTGATTAAAGTCTTTGGCAGTGAGTGAGAAAAAATTAGTACATTAACAACCTAACAATGAAATCAAAGTGATTTAGAGTAGCATTATCTAAAATTATATTTTTGTTAGCACTGTGTAGTGTTCTTTTAACTGATGGCAATGATTTATTTCTGCTTAGATGAATGATGAAACTAATCAGTGAATTGCTTGAGAGATGCTTTGTTAAATTAGTCCCATATTCAATTGGGTGTCTTTAATCTATTGCTCTGTGTGCTTATTTGTCATTGAATTCTCAGGGGGATGTGCAGGTTCTTCTTTTGTTTACATGAATATGAACTAGAATACCTTCACTGATTGTCAGTAGAGTTTCATTATTTAAAAAGGGGAAAATGAGACAATGGGGCCTTCCTGTCTTGGGTTTTGTTGGCAGATACCTTTAAAAAAAAAGTCTTATGCAATTCTTTTAAAATTACCTGACTTATGTTTAAGGGAATTAATCCTGCTTATTTCCAATATGCAGCATGTTATTATTTAAAAGTATTTGTAAATTCTATGGTAATTATTGCTTAGTAATGGAGATGAGTTGGTGATTTTTTTGTGCATTTTCTCTATCAGACTAAATAAACTGAGGTTGTTTTTTTCTAGTCCACCCACAAGGCTCCGTCCATTCATAAAAATTTTATGAATGAAGAAAAAAACATTTGTCTTGACAATGAAAATAGCAGAGTTTCAGGAAGTTAATATCAGTGGGAATGCTTTTGTTACAACTATGCTGCCTAAAGCCAGCATTTGTTAGACTAGCTTAGAATTCTAAGGAGAAAAACAGCTGAGCTTTTTGTGACCATTTAGCATTAATGACAGCTGGGTCCCTTTAATGTGAGAATTTACACACTGTCAACTATGAACTGATAATTTGCCTAGCAAAATGTTGTGATGTGAAACGTAAAGAAGGTAAGCATTAGAAGGTTTTGTAGAGAGAGAAGAAGGAGCCATATGTTTCATAGTTGCTTATGGGCAGCCCTTGAGGCTATGACTTGTGTAATTTCTGTGTGACTGGACAATTTGTGTTTGTTTGAACAAAGAGTTCCTGGAATGTCCCTGCAATCTCAACAATAACACAGATCTGTGATTTGAAAGTGTGAAGAAAAGGCATGTGCAAGATAACAAATGCAGGTTTCTCCCAGGTCATCCCAAGCAACTGCTCTTCATTAAGCTCAAAGCACCTGAAATGCTACCAAGCAACAGAGACAGTTATTCCTTTGTGTTTTGTGACTCCCCGCACACTGGTAATGATGTCACTGTTGAGCCGATGTCGAAACAAGAGGCACACGAGAGAGATTGCCGAGAAAAGGGAATTATTTATTTAAATACAGCTTTTATATACAAAATGAACACTTACTGGGACTGGCCACAGCCCTCCAGCCCCTGGGGCTGATTGGCCACAGGCGTTCACCCGCCTGTTCCCAAAGCAGCTCTGAACACCTTATCTTGTGTTTACATAATGGCACTGGAATTATGTCTTTTGCTTTATGTCTGTAGAAAGTTGGTAAGTTTGGTCTTTGGGAAATAGACCATCGAACATTTTAAACTAAAGGGTGGCGTGTAGGCTCTGGTGTCTGTGCCGTGCCGTGAATTTTCAGTACTTTGCTAGGGGAGGCAGAAATGTCTGTGGGCATGGTGCGCATGGTGGCTTTCCACAGAAAACTGTGTTCAGCCTGGTTTTCCTCCTGTGTCCATAGAGCGAGTGGATCTTCACAGATTAGGCAGAGGGATAACCACCATGATGATATAATCTGCCCCTCCTACTTTCCTTCAGCTCCTTCACATCACCTTGTCAGCCCTGATCTTGTTCTTCTGCTTCTTAGACTCTCTGAAGCGATACCTAGTCCAAGGTGTGGTCCAAACTTGGAAATTGTTTTGTTGTTAATCAGTAACTGTAGCTTAACAGGTGTGGTTAGTTGCATTTTGAAACTTGTAGAAACTTATAGGCTTTGCTAATCTTTTGTTTTAACGGAAAGGGAGTGCTATCCCAAGATGAACAGGGTGTTTGGACAAGAACCACCAGGAGTAAAGTCAACAGGACTGAGCAGTAAATGCAGGGAAGGAAATTAGAATGATAAGCACGAGATATAGGTAGCAAATAAGGGTTTGATTAATGAAAAATTAGTGTAATTTGCAACCAATAAGTTTTGATGTCTTTGTTTGTTAAAATGTAGAAGTTGTGTATATGTACACAATTTGTGGATTCCCACCTTGCTCCCTACTTTGCACAAGCTAGAATAAAAATTAGAAATACCTCACCTTGGTGTGGGAATTTTCTGTATACACCAGGTTGCAAGCCTGTGTTCAGAATAACAGAAGGACAAGAGTTTCAAAACTTTATCTGCTTTTGGAAACCAAAGTGTATTATGCAAATGAGAGCTGATATTATCATCTCTGACCAGAACAGAAAACAAGCCTCCCTTGGAAGACAGCAAGTCATCTCAAGCAATATTAAAGGCTGTTTGCAACTCAGAGAATTTGGAAGCATTTAGTAACTGCTAAAGGTCTATTTGGGGGGTCTGAAAGCACAAAATTTTTGTGACAGTGCCTGCTGCTTGTAAAAGCAAGAGTTAATGTCTGCTGCCTTTGTGGTTTGGCACAGCCTTTGTATAAGCAGCTGTCTTGAAAGGAGCTTTGATGTATCTTGAATAAGAAAGGTACTGTTATTTATAGAACGTATCTAGTCTACATTTCCTCTGCTTCCCACCCCCACCCCTTTACAGAGAATGTGAGCTCTCATTTGATCAGGGTCACCTCAGAGATGAGTTGTCCTTTGAATCTTAAGATATGCTCCTGGTTCAATAACTGTAAATTAAAAAATGTTCTTGAGAAGGCAGATGCAGGACAACAATGCAGCTGCATACTTAGTATTGCTCTGCTGTGCTACCAGTACATTCCTAAACATGGCTGGGTCTCAGGACACTAAAATTTACTTTTCTGCTTAAGCATATCTTAATCCAGAGTGAGTTTTTTCATTAAAAAGCAGGTTGTGACTTTATACAAGCTGAACGGAGTCTAGTTTGCAGAGAGGAGTAAACAAAACAAGTAAATCTAGGAAGAAGAGAAATAAGACAGCAGGAATAAGTTCTAAAAAATATAGTCTTTGCTGTAAAACTGGCTCTGTTTTCTGGACCATGTCCTGTGTTGCAATGCCTGGTGAATACATAATGCAATGTTAGATGGTGCTCTGTACATGCAAGTGAGGCCTTCCAGAGAGGAGAATTGTTCTGTGATGCTGCATCCTCTCTCCCCGGCACCTGTATTCTCCGAAGCCTGTGCCTCCTGTCTCTGCTGCAAAGTCAGGCTTTGACAGGTTTGATAAATAAAAATTCTGACACAATTTTTTTTTTCCTTGAGGAGAATATTAACTCTTGTATTGTAGACAAATCACATTCTGTAACTAAATCACGCTGCTTTAAATTCACATGTCTCTTCACCACCTCTTTTTTGTATGCTGGGCTGCTCTGAAGTGCTGTGTGCTGCTTAAATGACTGCCCTGAGTTCATAAAAGGCTTAGGGCTGTCAGGAACATGTCCCATCCATAGTTTTGAGATCCTCTGGAATGAGGACTATACAGATCTAATATATTACTGTGTTTGGTGCACAGGATCCCATGACCATTTGACCTTGCATTTTCATGCCCTGTTAAGCAGCTACAAGAGCTCTGCAGCTAAAATGGTCCCTTTCTAATTTTAATTTATGCTAATATTAATTTGCAATGTGTCTGGGCAATTGATTGTTTAAGGAGCTGCTGTCAAGCTCCAAGTATCTTTGCATAAGGCTTTGGATTGACCTGTCCCAGCAACACAACCATGGAGAGAGCCAGGGTGACTCCAGATTCCCAGTGCACTTCAGTCATCACAGCATTCCCTGTTCCTCCCTTCCTTTCTTTGCCAGAGGTGTCTTTTATGTATCAGCTCAGGAAGATCACTTTTATGGATTATTTTTTTTTCCTGTTTTTCTGTTTCCCCTGTGACCTTGCCTCTTGCCTGGAAGGCTTGTGGGCTGCCTGACTTTGGTCAGTGTATGCATCAGGACTTCAGGCAGTTTTGGTTTTGCAGAAAATCATCTTCTGCATCACATTTGTTGCATCCTGGTTTGGGGAGTGGGAATCAGACCCATCCTACATGTACTTACCAGCTAATTTCTGTACTTTTTTTTCCTTCACTCCTAATTCTCCTTTCTTTTTGTCACCTTGAGCCCTAATAGCTCCCTGGGTTCTCTAGGAGTGGTTGCTACAAAGATTTTTGTGTTCTCCTCTGTAAAACTGGTCCTTGTTTTGTGTTGCTAGGCTACTCCCTTCCAGCTGCCTCTGAAGAAATGTTCCGTGGTGGGAAATGGTGGAATCCTGAAAAAGAGTGGCTGCGGCAAACAAATAGATCAAGCAGATTTTGTCATGCGGTAAGACAGAAACCTTAATGACACATTGTCTCCCTTTTCCCCTGCTAAACCTCTGACTTTTCAAAGCTGTTCAGCTGGGATGAATCAATGATAATTTGCCTTGTTGTCCTGCCTTTTGCAGGATGCTTTACACAAGCAATTTGGGTCAAAGTGTGAGGAGAGGCAAGAAAGTTTTGGCTTGGTTCTGCAAAGGGGTATGGGGTGCGGGGACAATCTGCTGGTGGGTAAAGCTGTGACAGCTTGTGCAGTGTCTCAGGAGGTACTGAGGAGCTGCTTTTCTCATCATTTATGCAGTGATAGCCAGGGTGTTTCATCCTGCACTGTGCTCTGTCCTCTGAAATTAAATGCCATCTATGCAACTCCTGGAACTCGGAATGAGTAGGGGCTGATTTATGGGGCAAGGCTTGAGTTGGTACATGCTGAAATCTTCCTGTGTTTTTCTTCCCTCAAGACTGAACTGTGGCTGGCTGTCTGAGGAAAGGCCAAACTTCTCTCCTTGGTGTGAAGTTTTTGGGATTCTTCACATTTCTTCTCCCTCCAGCTTTCCTTAATTTACAAGAACCTTTTGGAGGGATGTTGGAACCAGCTACTGCTTTCGTGATTAAATTTGGCACTTTCTAGGTCTGTGATCCTTACAGAAGAAAGCCAGAAATTAGTTTCTCCCTGCTAAACATGAACAAGAGACACATTGTGGAGGAGAAACTGGAGGAATGTTCCAAAAGAGATGAGAATTGGAGTTTCTTTAGGTTTCAGATGGATGCATAATGAACACCCACTATAACAAGTCTCCTTATTAGATCCTGATGGCTTGTTATAAAACCATCTAAATTTGCTCTAAACAATTTCTGTAATTTCTGGTTTGCATCTCAAAGACCAAAAATGCCTTCATTATTAAATGCCTGTTAAAGCAAAGAAATAGAACACATTAAAGGCAAAGGGAAACATATACTTAGAGGATTTACAGAAGAGAAGATGTAAAGCACAGGGGGAGAGAGCAGCACTCTGATTGCCATTACTGTAAAATTCCTTAGGTGTTCCATAGACTAAATACAAGAAACTGCAGTGTATATGTCATGGTTATATCTTCTAGAAATTGAAATGCTGTATGAGCAATCAGTTACAAAATCAACAGAAGTGTTAAAAAACCAACCAGCCAACAAACAAACTACCCCCCAAAAAAACAGCAGTTGTTTTAGCTTGATCATAAAAACCCATTTCTCTCCAGGGAGGGTAAAGAAACAATTATATGTATAGAGCTTGTTTTGATTTAGAAATTTAGTGATAGGGAGAATCCTGCAAAAATCCCAGTCACTGTCTGCAGGCTCTGTTGTATTAGTGATATGAAATCGTATTTATGGAAAATGTTTCAATTCTACTGGGTTAGAAATGAATACACAACTGGGAGAGAATATCTTTACAGAAGGTGAAAGACAGGATTTAGCTGATCTTTTTTGGACCTGATTTCTATAATCTGAGAGCTGAGAGAGAAAGAGCACATCAGTGACTTGCAGAACATTTTTCATTTTTTTAAAAAGAAAATTGTGTAATATCTTCAAAGTATTTCTGCAGTGTGAAATGTCCTGCCAGATTTTGCCCTTGTTTTTTACTTCCCTTTACATGAGTTTTGATTTCACTTATGTGTATTTCCATCAGCTTTGTCATGTGAGAGAAGATGGTTACAGTCATATGTTGTAAATGTCAAGGGTATTTAATGAGTTTAAACTCATCTGGTTGTTGAGTATCTTTTACAAACACAGTTGTTCCCACACAGATGAAAAGAGGAGCAGTTTTCAGCCCCTAAGGCAGAGCAAGCTGCATCTGCAACGAGAAAGGTGGATATGGTCTGTATGTTTAGGTATTGTGGTTATAATGGGCTCTTCTCTGATTTTCAAGTTTGTAATTCTTATTTCTAAAAAAAAAAAAATTATTTCCCCCCTCCCTGCCTCTAATTCTTGTTTTAAGATAGAATTGTTGGGTAGTAGTCCTAAGCCATGTTTTTAACTCTTATTTTTCATGTACTTACTTCTCAGTACCAGATATAACAGTATGAGAATTAAAAATAAAGTTTCTCGTTATGAGTCTTGTGCTTCAGTGTGTTCCTCACCTGCACAACACTCAGCACTCCACTGACCTATCCAAGGAAATAATTGGGAAGGCTGAGCAACTGATTTCCCATAGTTTCCTCAATATTCAGGCCATTTCTTAATGTTTCCTGCACAGTAAGGTGGGAATCAGACTTACTGATGAAAGGAGTTAGATGTGTTTAAAAAATGCATTTGTGACTGGCTTATGAAAGAATTTTCATTGTTTAGATGCTGAGAAGATAAAAACTAGGGTGAGATCTTAATCTTTTATAGTGCTTTTAAATAAACTTCAACCAAAAATGTTTTTTTAAAAGCTTGCCCTATGAACTTGTGTTTATTCAAAGTAGAAAGCATGAAATTGTGATCTGTCAGAGGTATTTATGCCACCTCTTTACCCTAAGGCAAATCACCTGTAAATCTGCCTTCACAAATATTTGTTTGACTTTTATTTTATTTTACTTTAATTTAAGGAACTCTTTCTCATTAAGATTTTATCATTTGTTATGTCTGAGAATTAAAATTTCCTTAGGTTTCTAGCCTTGCTCTTTTTTCTTTTTTTTGTCTTTTTTTTTTTTTTTAATCAATGATTGCAGTTTCTGAAACCTCTTATTTTGAATATTTTTTCTGTTTTCTTTTGAAATTGTCTAGGTTCTCTTAAATTGTGGTAGAGTGAACTAGAAGCTGTTTCCTGACTGAAATCTCAATACATTGTACACATCTTAAAAAATACAGTCACGAAAAGGGGAAAATGTTCCTGGAAATTTTGTGTTTCTTGGTGAATGTGATTGAATGAATCTATGTTTCATGTAGGAAAACCTGGCATTTTTTGATGATGAGAATTTAAGGTTTTGAGAGCTGGTATTTATATGTAAATAGATGCCAATATAGCACCATTGTGGTTTTGTTTGGGTTTTTGGTTTTTGTTTTGTTTTTTTTTTTTTTTTTTTTTTTTTTGTGTGTGTGTGTGTTTTGGTGTGGTGTGTTTTGGTTGGTTGGTTGGTTTGGTTTTGGGTTGTTTTTTGTTTGTGTTTTTTTGTTGTTTGTTTGTCTGTTTGTTTGTTTGCTTTGAGCTAACAAAAACTGCAGAGAGAAAACCCCAACAACATATACAACTAAAAGCTTTTCTCCAAAAAAATATTCCAAATTCTGTTTGCCTCTGAGAATCATGGTTTCATTTTTGCCTTTTAAGCATTCCAAATAATGTTCATGTCTTTGTTTTAAATGAGAAATTTGAAATAAAAAATGTTTGGAAACCAGTTTTTAGTCTAATTTTTATGCATTGAGTAGATTTCTCCTGACTAATTTTTGGGCCAGTGCATAGGCTTGGATACTGTTTCAATGCATCTTTATCTCCCTCACCTTCCTCCTTCTCCTAAGACTTTACAAGGGAGCTTTTAGGACACTGTGTGGATGCTTCCCTCCAGTTCTGGTTTTTTTGAGTCTTGGTTTCCTGCTTCCCAAAGTAAATTTGCTTGATTGCTTTGGCTGTATTCCATTATCACCCTGCCCACCAGAACAAGATTGAGACACACATGTTTAAAAAGTCACTTAATGTTTTTATCTGTGTTTTCTCAGTAAATTCTAGAAGATGATGGTACTCTACAGTGTGATATTAAAAATGCCAGTTACAATGCTTGTAATACCACAGAATGGTATTATCAGTCTGGAGCCTGATACTGGTAAACAAACAAAACAGAGTGAAAACCAGAACTTTAAGAGAGTTTGGATTAAAAAAATTAAATCTATAGATAATAACAGCCTCTTCCACAGCCTTTCAGCCTGTCAGAAATGCCAAGTGTATGCCTTTGTTTTTGCTTAGCAGCTACACAGAACTAATCTCTGCCAAAGGTTTTATTTCTCTATTTCTCCACAGTCTGGTACAGAAATGTTTATAGGTGTGGTGCAGTAGGGAGCAATTGTAGCCTGGTCCAGTAATACAGCATTTTTACATTTTCTGAAGCCTATCAGTCCTGAATGTCTTTTAAAATCTTGACTGTTTTTGTGTGCAGGTGCAACCTTCCTCCTCTATCCAGTGAATACAGCAAGGACGTTGGATCTAAAACCCAACTGGTGACTGCAAATCCTAGTATAATTCAGAAAAGGTAGAGAGCATATTTTTCCTTTTCTGGTTGGGGGTAGACAAAAAGAAAAATGCTTCATCTGTTTCATAGAAATTAGTGCATCAGAGTTGTATTCTTAGTAATCTGATCCTGGAAGGGGATCTGGAAAAGGTGAAATAGGCAATGGTTGGTGTTAGGTGAAATAATTAAAGACTAATCCTCTGATCCTTTCAGTTTAAGCAGGCAAACTAAGGGAGGTACGTGCTGATGGGTGCCCCAAACTACTCTACTGCTCAGGCCAGCTGGCTGCTGCATTCCACAGTTAATGAAGATGTTAATTTGGGTTTCTCTTTGTTTCAGCAGAGATAACCTCTGGGTCCTCACTGCCTTTGCATTATTTGTTTGCTAGTGACTTACAGAGTATAAAAGAGTTTAGGATGGAACTGCTTGGCAGAGTGTGATCATACAAGCTTTGTTTTCTTAGGAAACTGGGATAAATTTGTGTTGTTTATTAGAGTTGGTTGGAATTTTCCAAATGTCAGTCACTGGTGAGAGTGCAGAAGAGGGACTGGGGAAAAAAATGTCAATGCTATCTCTCTGATTTTGTCTTTCTGAATTTTAATTGCCGTGTTCTTTGTTTATCGTCTGGAATGAGGTAGGCTGTTCTTGGGCAGAACAAGATCTGGTAGTAACCTGCCATGTTCACTGAAAAACACAAGAGAAAAGATATAACCCAAGGGGATGAGCAGGAAATGATTAGGCATAAAGAAATGTATAATGTGAGTACTGGGAGGTGAAGGACTGTGAAAGGAAGCAAAGCAGGGAAATTAAATACATGGTAGAAAGCCAGGTGTTTTAAAAAGAAAAAAGGCATTGGCTTGGAAATGGATGTTTGATAGTATTTAAATGTAATATTTTTCCTCTCTTTCAGGAATTGAAGGGTTCTCTAGTTTTGTGTGTGGAAGAGGTGACAGTCTTTGACAGAGTAGAACAGAGAGGGCGAGCAAGAGGGAAATGGAGTGATAATGAGCTTTAAGAGCTGATGGCAGTAGGAGAAGGCACAGAAATGCTTGTGGGATGAGATTAAAGCAAACCAAGCAGAATTGGCAGGGGATGGCACCAGGTGTCAGACAAAATCAGGGAGTTAGAGCAGTGGACCTGAAGACAGGGAAACTGAAAATCCTGCAGTATGTAGATGGCTAATTGATTTATGAAGTGGAATGAAATGGCCAGAACATTCCATCAAAGAAAGATCAGTTTGGCCATGGCATTTGGGATGAAATGAAGAGGAGCAGTGTGAAACACAAAGCTTGCAGAGGGTTTTACAGTTTTCAAGGCAGAGGATTATTGAACTCAGGCATATTTGTTTTGCACCCTCCTCTCCATCAAGGCCTGGAGTAGAAAGCTGGCTGTAGTTACTATTTTTGAACAGAAAAGAAAAAGTGTTTTAGTGATGCTTCGAGGAGACTGTGGAGCTACACTGGAGAGACCGTGGAGTTTTCCAGCAAGAGGGGAAGGATGGAATGAGCAGATGGTTGAAGAAGCAGATGGAGAGTGCGAGGTGCTGCTTTGTGAGGGGTGGATATCACAAGAAGGAGTGGGGGAGGGGGGGGTGGGAAACGGGAAAAAAGAAAGAGAGGAAGGAAACAGGATTGTGATCAACATCAGTTTTCAACGTGAGTGGACAGTAACTGTGATGCAAGACCTGGGATGAGAGAGTATTGCGGAGCGTATGTGCATGTGTATTGATCAGGGGGAGATACAAAACCAGTAACTGAGAACGACACAGGGATCAAATTCATAGCACTGAAAACTGGCAGAAACCTCCTTTAAGGCTTTGCTTCCTCTGCCTGGACAGGAAGAAATGTTTTAATTTTTAAATTTTTTAAAATAATTGACTGATGTTTCCTGTGTGCTGCCCAAAGTCATTATTTTATCTCCTGTGTGTTAACTTAGAGTGAGGAAAAAAGGTTAAATCTTGAAAGTTTAAATAGAAAAAAAAAGACTACAGCTCTGCCATCACACCTATGGAAAGAAGCTTTTTAAGGAATTAAGGTTGCTTATATTTCCAGACTTCCATTAAATTCAAAGACATTCAGATTTGTGACTGATATATCTGTTTCTAAGCTGTGAGTTAGCTAGCATCACATAATGGGATTATGCATTGTCATTCTTCCCCTCTCCTCTTGTCCTTACTTGGAGTATGTTGATATTGATGAGGCTTGACATCTCAATTATCTCTCAAGTGTGTTATGGGAGGTTTAGTGAATTGGTCCTGCAACACCATTCATTGTTTCTGAAAGATTTACCCTTACCAGATAATTTATGGTGATGCATGTTGAGTAGGGCAAAGTTCTCATACCAGAGATGTGGAAGCAATTTTCAGTGTGGTTCTAAAACCAGAATTAATGCCTTTAGAAAAATCAAATTGTTGGCAGTAGTTATTGCAGAAATACCACCATTTCCCTCTCGATTTAGCACCTTAGGATGGAAGAGTAACAATTTTAATCTTGGAGTACACTGACTTTAAAAATAACTTCTAAACATTGCTTTTTGCAAAACTTAGAGATCAAGTTCCTACTTTGTTTTCAGCAGGAAATGTGACTGTGCAGGTCGTACAGTTTTCACTTGTGAAATATTTTGCTCTGTTCTCATTTGGGTTTGAATGTCCTACATGTTTGAGTTTGGGGAATGTCCTACCCTAACTTCAATTGGTATAATACAGGAGAACTGACAATAGATGTACTGTGGTAGAAATTTTCCTGTCTGACTAAGAGAATGTGTGATGACTGTCCTGTTTTCTTTTTATGTCTAAAATTTTTCACAGGCATCTGTCTTCAGTTAATATTGGAACTCACAGTCCTTCACTCCTGTGCGAAACTCCTTTTTCCACCTTGCATTCAAAACTTGACTTTTCTGTCAAAGCCTGTGTTGAGGTTGCAGCTGGGATTGAAATGTTGCATAAAGCTGCTCCTGAGACCAAGGTGACCTCTCCCCACCTACACTCCTGAGTATTGTTGTGGGACTGCAATCCCACATCTTTGATGTTTCCAGTTTATTCCCCTACCATCCTACTTAGCTTGACTTTATCTGCAGGGAACAACTTTGTAGACAGAAGATTGTTTTATATTTGTCCTGGGTTTTATTTTCTTTGCAAGGGTAGCTGCTGTAAGTCCCTTATAAGAAAGGCAGTGCAGTAACAAGACCTGTGATGTACCTACAGCCATTCTTAAGACTCTGGGAAAAATCAGCAAGGTTATGTCACTTACAGAGGTTGTTTCCGTATTCTGAACACTTGTCTATGGCTATGGAGAGGGATGAGTCAGTGAACATAAAAATGCTTAAGAGGCAGTGATGATTTTTGACCAATGGCATAAGATTTTTAACTAAGAAATGCAAAGAGTTTGTGGATGTGGATTATTACATTTTTCTAAAGTCACTGGATCTGGGCTGTTTAGGAGAAGCAAATTTTATGAACTTCTTATCATCTTCAACAACTCTTGCAAATGTTATACAATAATACTTTGTCTAAACTTCTAATTAAATCTGCAAACACATGCTCTTTGCAGCAGTATTCCTTTCTAGTGCTATGTCTGCTTATCTGTCTAACCTATGCACACATATCATCAATAACATGGTCATAATATGCCAAATAGATGTTTCCCAGCATTCAGGGAGTTTTAGACCAGCTGATTTTTGTTGGTGAGTATTTTATCCATGAGCTGTGTGTTTCTGGCCTGTGTGGAAGTATGAATTTCTGTCACTGAATAGGAACATTTTCCTTTCAGTAAATTAATTCACCTTTTTGATCTCTGTGATATTTGACAAGTTTTTGCTGCATCCAGTGTTTTGCAGTAAAACACAGTGAAGGAATGAGACTAAAGACTAACAAATGCAATAAATCTGCTCTGAGCTTGGAAATGCCAGTTAAATATCGCTGCTGTTTATTAGGTTCCCATGGATTATGAGTAGGATTAAATTTGCTTTTTGGTGTCCCCTACATTTTAGAGGCAACTAATAATCTTGCCTGGATTCAGTCCTGAAGACATCTCTGAATCCAACTGTCGTGGTTTTAAAGTAACAAAAAATCATTTAAGGATTCATGGTTGAGAATAAGGATTGTGGGGAAAATAATTTAAGGTAAGAACAAGGTTTAGTTTAAAACTATAAGATAATTATTAATAGGATTAGAAAAGGATAATTAAGAGTAAAATAAGCTTTTAAAACACCTTTCTTCCCTCCTCCCAACCTTCCCATCTTTCTCACCGAACACGCAGGGATACAAAGCATGGAAGAGACTCTCTTCATTGTATTCTGGGGGTCTTTATAGAGGACAGTTTTTTACAAGCTTCCTTAGCGTGGTTTTAATTTTCATGAAGTAACAGCGTGCCCGATCTGCTACTATGTGATTTCCCTCTCATTTATGAAGTAGCAGCCCGCCTGACCTGCTACTACATGATTTCTTTCCCATGGGTAAAACAGTCTTTCCACAACTGTTTTCCGTGGGTCATTTAGTTCATGGGGTGTAATCTTTTAAGGATACAGTTAGGTTGGAAGTAAGGGTTCCTTTTCTCTCTCTCTGGAAGCAAGGGTTTTCTCTCTCTTTGCCCAAGCCTTCCATGAGACCACAGCTCTTCAGCATCCACCCGCTCCATCTCAGTTGCGCACCCTTTCTCACAGGCCGCGGGTGATTCTGGTATCCCCCCATGCACTTCCTGTATTACAGAGAGACAATTTGTCTCATTACAGTCTTTACCATGGTTTGCAGAAGCAAAACTCAGTTCCAACTTACTAGAGCACCTCTTATCCCTCTCTTTTTACCGACCCTGATGTCCACCATTTTGTCTTTACCACATATTTTCACTTCTGTCGCTTCTCTGACCAAAAGGAAAAAAAAACCAAGAACAAACCCATTGCCCACAACACTATTCTTAGTAAGTTTTTACCATTTCAAAACTTTTGTGGGGTTTTGTAATGCTGAAAAACGAATTCAGTCCGAATCCTGCACTGGGGAGCTGTTTATCACGTCTCTGCCGCCCCTTTCAGGAGCTCCACGCATCCCACGGTTCAATTCCACGCGGCCCCGGCAGTGCTGGAAGCTCTGGGCGGGCATGGAGCGGCCTGGCTGCCTCAGCCCTGCTGCCCACCCCACAGCCCAACGGGGCACGGGCGCTGCGCTGCCATCCAGGGGAGCGGGACCGCACGGACCGGGGGTGCCAGCGGCCCCGGCCCCGCCGTCTGGGACCTCAGCTCTGCATGGCCTCAAGGCCCCGGCCTTGTGGCTTCGGCTGCGGCCACACCGCCGTGCCCCTGAAGGGGGGAGGAGGGGAACAACTGCTGCTGTTTCTCCGCTTCACCTCGTTTATATATATATCCTTAAAAATATGCTATTCACAGAGGTGTTTAGTTTTCTAATTGGTTTAAGAGCACATCTGTTCCCAAAGTCTGACAAAATTGGCCCCTGTAGAGCATGGCCTCTCACGAAAAAACCACACCTTGGGGCTCTGCCCCCTCTTTCTCCCACCACAGACAAACAAAAAACCACATTATGTACACCTAAGACACCAAGTGACTTAGATTATTAAGAATAAAAATATGGAACTGAAACAATAATTTAATTTGATAAAAGCTTCCTTCATCTTTGATTAAACAAATGTACAGTATTATGCCTGTTGCTTACACTGATGAAAATGGTTCATGAGAATTCCTCTTCATTGTGTCTCCATGTAAAACTACATATTCTGTTCCTAGGTAGGTACATTATTATTTGGTAATTGTAAAAGATCAGAAAAAGAAAGATAGAAACCTACACATAAAATATGTTTATGTTCTTGAAGGAAAACCCTTTGTGCTTATCTTTTCCTTTCTTTGCAAGTCAAGTGATGAGAAGTTCTTTCCCTGTAAAGTTGGTTTGTCACCAGATTTTAAATACTTCATGTAGAGGTTCTTTTTTCATTCCTGTTGTCTAAATATATCTCAGATTATTTCATTGAGAAAAAGTCCAAAGTGATAAGAATGATTCTTTTAATTCACATTTCATGTTCTTCTGCAAGTCTCTGAACATCTGTGTCAACAGCAAGGGGATAATATTTTTGGCAAGTACTTCTTAAGAGGCAAGACTGTGATAAACTCTTCTGTATATGGAGGTTGCTTGAAGCCCCATTTTTTGGTAATTAATTTTTTCCCTCCTCTAATACAAAGTTTCCTTAAAAACTGTTACACTTATATGTGATGCCTTAGTTTCTCTTTCTGAGGAACATCTATTTTTGCCCTTGTTTGAACAGAAAAGGAAGCGAAACTGTGGGGATGGAGGGGACTGGCCCAGTGCTACCACCAGGCCAAAGACAGAGCCAGGAAAGAAATATTCCAGAATTTCTGGTTTGTTTTTGAGTTTTCTTAGCTGGTGAACAGAAATAGGTGGAGTTGGAAAAAAGTCCTGTGTGTCCTGTGCTGTGATTGGAATAGTTTATTGCTATTATAGCCATGCTTTGTCTCTATTTAAATAAATGGGTTTTACTCTCTTATCTACCCCCTCTTAACCACAAAATATAGCAATGAGCAGGAAGGAGGAGATCCAGGAACCCTCAGCCCTAAGGAAAGAACTGGTGGATTTACAGGTGTCTCAAAATACACCATTGGCTCCAAAGAGAAGGGTCGGGTGCTGTTGCTGAGATGAAAAACAATAGGGTGAAATTTTGGGTTAGGGAAATGGGAAATTGGAGGAAAAGTTGTTTAATCTGGTAGGAGAAAAGAAGGGAGAAGGAAAGACTGAGGAGAGCAGCAAGAGTTTTCTGAGGGTACACTTAGGGATGATATCTCATCAGTGAAAGCAAGTGTTAGATGTTAGGAAGAGAACCTACAGAAGTCTCCATGTTACAGTAATTTAAAGGGCAAATTGATGTGGGGATGAAATGGGAAATTATAAATGAGATCTCATGAAATCTTGGTTTGATGCTTTTTCTTAAACAAAAATAAAAGTTTTATTAGTTTTCATAAAGCAGAGATAGAATGTACCAGGGTTAAAATAATCCATTTGGATTTGTGATTGAAATATCCTCAAATTTCAATTCTACTGTGTGTTTATTGTAGGATTGGAGTGGAATAGGATGCATTACTTTACACACGCATTTGTAGGTCTCTTGTCCTAAACTGGGATTTTAATGATAATCATCATTATCTCCATTGTGAATGACATTTTAATTGCAAAATCTTTGCCTTGCCAAAATCACCAGTGCTTGCTCATCTGTGAGGATATTCATTAACATACTGTCTCACACATTTTCATTTTCTTGGCAAGCTGTTGCTTTTCATTTCTCGCCACTCTCCCACCTCCTGGTGTCTTCTTCAGACCACTGTAAGACAAGAATCTGCTAGCACTACTAAACAGAGATACAACCAGCTGTCTGATTTTCCATTATTAGGTCTGTGAAATGGAAAAGCTATATATGTCCTTGAGCAAATAATGCTTTTAATTAAGGTAATTTTTTTTCGTCCTTATATTCCTGCAGTAGGACTTGATATGAGAGCTTCTAAATCCTACTACCAGTATGTGGAATAGTGTATAAAGTGCCTTGTATTTAAGTATGTGACTAATATCTTAAAAGTCACTGGAATACTTTAGTGTCGTGTATGGACCCAACTTTTTCAGAGTAACATCTCCAAAAATTTTTAAGTGCCTAATGTATGTTTAGGTAACCAATCTTTCTTTACAGTCTTTGACATCAACCTAGATTTTTTTTTACCAGTATTGCATCTCTTGGATATTTTCAGATACTGATTGGAAAGCAAATGTATATATATATATTTTTTTTTTTAAATGAAGATACAAGGAATCCTGCAATCTGAAGGACTGCAGATAATGAAAACACAGAAAACTACTACTTCTCTGTATTCTGCCAGATTGTGACATTCCCACTTTTTCTTTTGTTCCCGTGTCTAAATAACTTTAATGGTTTGCAGCATCTGCATCCATGTGATCCCATAAACTTCAAAGAAAACCCGCAAATTCAGGAGATGGGCAGAGGAGTGTAGAAATTATCCTTATGGACAGCAGGCCAAAAGCTTTAGGTTAAAGCATAGATATCAGAGAGGCAGAGGGGTTAATTAGGGTGTCTGTTTTCTCATTAAACAGCTGGAGATTGCTGAGAATGAGATAACCACCTGAGAAGGCTGAATCAGTAGCACTTGGAATAGATGCTGAAGGAAAGGATGAATGGGAAAAGAAATGCCTGTGTGGAGTCCTTTAGGGGAACAGACTCTCCTGTGTAAATCACTGCAGTACTTCACAAAGTTAAGACATTTTTAGGTAAACCAGAAGGTAGATGGATCTTGAGAAATGTTTTTCAGAAGTTTATAAATAAATAGCCAGAGCAACATCAGAACCACCAAGGAAGAATTTTTGGGACTTTTTTCCACATTTAGACGATGGTGAAAAAAGCAAAGTAGTGTCTTAGGAGAGGTTCGGGTTAGATACTAGGACAGATTTTTTTCACTGAAAGGGTTTTAAGGCATTGGAACAGATAGGCCAGGAGAGTCACCATCCCTGAAAGTGTTAAAAAAATGCATGGATATGGCACTCGAGGACATGGTTTAATGGTGAAAATGGTGGTGGTTGATGGCTGGATTTGATTATCTGAGAGGTCTTTTCAAACCTTAATGATTCTATGATTCTGTCTGTGTTAAAAGAAGGGTGGGGGAAATCAAGGGCAGAAGAAATCAGTTAACTCTGACTTAGTTTAGTCCACAGAAGGAGAGTGGAAACAGAGAAAACAGAGAGTGGAAAAGACAATTGAACACCAAAGAAGAATATTCATACTCAGAAGACCTTTCCCGAGAGGTAACGAAGAAGTTAAATGGCATCATCATTGAGGGAAAAGTATTGTCAGGGATTAAAACCTATTTTCAAAGCCAAGGTGTGCGAGGTATAAAAGCCAAAGTTCCAAGTCTGTCTCAGAAAGTTGTGAGCTGCTGATTCTGATTGATTTATGTTCCGTAAGAAGCCTTGTGAACAGCTTAGTCCTGCCCACTGTAGAGTGTGTTTTTAAACTTAGAGGCAGGCAAGTGGGAGACGAAAGAGTCAAGCAGCTCTACCCAAAGGCTCATTACTGTTCATTAAGAGGTCTTCGGAGGAAATGTTCTCATTTTATTGTAGAGATGTCTCTGTTTCACTGGTATGCAGGTTGACAGAATGAGCAATTAGGTAGCTGTGTATATGCAAAATGGGTAGAATATTTATAGAAGCCAGTATTTCAAAATGATGTAACAGGGAGAAAAAGCCCGAGTTTTGGAGTTTTTTTACCAGGAATCTTTTTTGTTTTCTCTTCTGAGTTAGCTGAATTTCTGAAGATGGTCTCAGAGCAGCCAAGACAATGAGTTGTGATTGCAGGGTGTTCTTCTAATGGTTTTCCTGGGCCTCAGGTGGGATTTTGTGGTGTAGAGGAATTCAAATAAACATGCAATATGTGGCCAAAAGGGGCATCAGTTCATCTGTATCTTCCACCAGAGAACTTAATAGCAGGAATTCCTCTACAAGAGGGTAAGAGAACCTCAAAAGGTGGATGGTAGTGACAGGGGAGACAGTTCAGTGAAGAAAGAAGTCTTACTATCTGTGATGCTCCTGGTGTGGTTTCAATTGTCCCAAATGTAAATGGAGAAAACACAGCAGAGGTGTCTGCATTTTAGGATGGGATGTGAGAGGTTCTTGTGATTATTTGTAAAAAAGGAAGACTGTTCTTTCAATTTCTGGTTTCGTTTTCTGACTAAGAAGAACCACAAAAACTTCCCCTGAATTCCATCAGCACACAGGACATATCAAGGGATGGTGTGTTGATTTGAACTCTACCTCCTGTCAGTTTTGTCATGCCTGTGAGAATGAAAGTTTTCAGTGCATTTGCTTGTGTTAATTAAAGCCTGAATATCTCAGGAATAATCATAAAATAAGCTCAGACTTCCATGAGTTTAAGTTTGAAAAATTAGAATACAAAGCTAGACCAGAGTGTGTAGATAGTTTGTAATGTTGAACTGTTATTGACAGCTAACAAAAGATGAAGCTGTAAAACAGGAGTATAAAAGACCTCCAGCAGAGTCATTTTAACACTCTCCCTTGAGTATGTGAACAAACAGTTGTAAGATTTGGCATTGCTGATTTTGGCGCTGTCTATGCATTTGGATCTCTTGTGCACGTCTCACTGAGGCAGGAAGGGTGCTAAAATCAGACCCTTAAGGTTCTGACTCTTTAAGTCAAATTGCACACTAAAATTAAGAGTCTATTTCGCATGAGTTTTGAAACCATACACAAGAGATTTCTCAAGTGTCTTAGAATAAGAAATTTTAGCTGCTTTATGAAATTTTTGTACAGGAAATCTTACTATTGTTTTTAACTTCATTTGTGCCAGCCCCTGTAGATGGCTTGCCTAAGGGGTTATGTGTTCTTTGTACTTTAGAAGTAAAAAGAAATTCATTTTTCAGACTAGAATGTTCTACTGTAACTTTCTTATCTTTTTTGATTTTTCTACTAGGATAGCAAAAAATGTGCAAAATGCCAACCTGGTCTATTGGAAGGTGTCCCTGCCCATTGCAGTGGGGCTGGAAACAGATGACCTTTAAGGTCCCTTTCAACCCAAACCATTATATGATTCTCTAAAGATGCATGTATTATTACATTTCTAATTAATTTATTCTGTTACATTGTGGGATGGTGTTGATTCTTCTGTGGTAATTATTACTCCTGCTATTATTGGCAGGCCTTACTCACAAACAAGACAGTGTTTCTGCCTGGGTTTATGCCCAGAGCAATGTTTCTAATTAGTAGCACTGGTGAAATTGTACTCAGAATACTCTTAGCTGATTTTTTCAGTGCCCTGCCTGTTTCATACAGCAGGTTGGCATTGAGTAACACTGATATGAAGCACAGTGTAGAATAGAGAGCTGAGCCTGTGACCGTTTCCACAGCAAAAGTTCATCCTGCGGTTTAAAAGATTGTGGCTCATTTAAAACTTCAATCAAGATTTCCTTCCTCATTCTGATGACTCTTATCAGTTTCAGTCTCTGCTCTCTTGTATACCCAGTAATGAAGTACTGTAAATCAGTAATGTAGACTTACACTAGATGGTTGTATTTACTATCCACCTAAGAGGGAATCATCTAATGTTACCTTTTCCAACCCCATTCCAGGCAGGGACTGGCTAAACAGTGGGTAGACTCTTAAATCCCCACATCTAAGCATCTAATTTGTAAAATTCTTCTTACTCTCTGGAGATTTTCGTTGCTGAGGTGACTTACCCAAGTCTTGGCAGTGCTGCAAAAACACAGTGAAAGCAGTTACCACCTTGGCAGGTTTGGGCTGAAATCTTTTGTAAAAGCTAAGCTTGAGGAGGATTCACAGAATCATGGAATGGCATTAGTTGTGAGGGACCCCTGGAGCTTAGCCTCTGCTCAAGCAAGGCCACCTAGTTCTGGCAGCCCATGTACTCCTTTAGAGATTTTTAGAAAAAAACTTGAAATCTGGTCTGTAGAGATACTCATAACACTTTTCTACTCGCTCCTAATGACAATAGTAAAGACTTTTTAAAAGAGTAAAGGACAAAATAGAGTAATCAGAATAAAAGAATAATACATGACTCAGTTATCTTTTCTTTTTATAAAGGTCAGCTCAGTAACTGAAAAATCTACTTACATTCTAAAAGGGTGTGATCTTAGATTCATTAGACTAAATTTGCTCTTGATTTGGTTAAGAGTTCCTTTTCATATATTTCTAACCAATCTGTCCTACCTTTCATTAAGGTTATGCCATACTAATGTTTGGGGGAAAAGGCAATCCAAGAAGTAGCCAGATGTGTATCCTGACAGTGGGCTCGTTGAGCAGTAATCATGGCAAGAAAACAATAAGAGTTAAGCTTCATTTTTTAAGAAAGCAATTGACTTATAAAACAAACAAACAAAAAGTCCTGCAACCAAAACCACCATTCTTTTATAGCAGTTGCAGTGATCAATTTTGTGAGACCTGGACTTTGTAACAGAAGATACAAACTTTCTCATATATATATCAGAGGTTGCCAGTTAAATACAGTGAAGACCTGGCATCAGTGCGAGATTTGTCGTAGGCTGCCGTTATTTGTGGAAGATAGGAAGGATGAATAGCCAGGGGAGAGCCTTGTAAATCTGAATCAAAGGTGGAGCTTCTGTGCTGATCAGAATATGATCATGCTGCATGTACAGATCCAAGTGCTTTCAGGGATGTAAAGAACAGCCATGTGAGCCAGCGAAGCTCATTGTTCTCTAAGTGGTTCATTCCAGGAGATGGGCAGCTCATCATCTGCTCAGGCTCTTCCCATCAAACCTAAATGGATCAGCTAAGCTCAGTTTACTCTGGGGTGGCCCAGCTGGGGCTGTAGCAGGGATGTGCCAAACAGATGGATATCCCAGGAGTTCTAGTTGTGCTCTGTTCTCAGGTCATCCACCCGTGGGATCCAGGCATGGGTCAGAGAGTGCTTGGAGGTAGAACAACACTGTTCATCCAGGTGTTCATATTCGTACGAAGAGGCCTGGATTCCCCTAAGGAAAACTAGAGGCAGTTCAGAACTGCAGCTCCTTCACGGGTTGTCTCCTGACTGGAGTCCACTCCCACCTTGTTCCAATCAGCCTCTCAGGGAATGACGACTGAATCTCATCCTTCTGTGTCAGGCAGGAAGGAACTTTCAGAAAAGCTGTGGAGCTTTTGGGATGAAGGCATGTTTGACAGCCAGCGGCAAGGTTTGAGTTGGCCTTTGGGAAGGGTTTCTGACTGCTGGTTCTGTAATGGAGAGCAGGGACCAAAAGGTTTGCTTGTGGGGCCTGATTTAAAAGATTTGATCTCCCTCCCACTTCAGAAGGCGCATTTTTTTTATACATTTAAGTCAAGCTGCTGTTTGCAGACTGGTGCAGAGGTGAAGCATTTAGGAAGGTGGATGAAATACCCCTGTCCTGCATTTTCAGACAGGATAACAGAAACATGAGGGAGCCATCAGAGTGAAGTCCAGAGCAGCGTATCCCTGGTTCTTTGCCCCGTCTTTGATCATAGGTGTTTGCTGAGGTACCTCATGTGAAGAAGATTTAATGTTCTTAGCCTCTCACACAATTTCTTTCATGAGTATTAAATCTGCATAAAAAGATTAATGAGACCTGCCAGAAAATCTGTTTCTGACCACAGAGTTGCTAATTGCTGTTCACACACTGTTAGGATATTGCAGGGTTTGGTTCTCATTGCTAATGCTTCCTCCTCAGATGCAAATGTGCACATCAAGTGGCAAACTTACTGTCTAAGAAATTTTCCTCTGGCATGGAGTGGCAGGACCCTGAGCATCCCACTTTCCTAGGAGCCAATGATGTTCATCAGGGATGTGTCTCTTTCTGTTAGTTTTCCACAATCACTGAGCAGCCACAGCAGACAAGGACCTTCAACATCCTCCTTTTATTTTTGTCAGTTCCTGCTTGTTGCTGGATCAGCTAAGTTCCACAGTATTGTTTGCCCTTCCTCTCATTTTGCCCTTTGCAACCTTGCATGAAAATGTGTCTCTGACATGAAGCCTTAAATAACCACCATTAGCAACAGTCCTGGAATCCCAAGGAAAAAGAATAATACATTAATAGTGGTGGTGATTAATGTTATTTATTTTCTTGGAATAAAGTGGGTGTGAGTTATCAATGAGTTTTTTCCCTGTGTGTGCTTACTAGTTGCGAAAGAAAATTCTGTCCTATAGAGTGAACTGCATTTTAAAGGACTGATTCCTTCTTCATATGAAGGGAATTCGTGCTTGACAGTTTCCAAATTGTTTTTTGTTGTCTTCAGGTGGCTCTACTGAGGATCTGCTGGCAATGTTTAGATAACAGAAGTATGAGAGCTGAAGCCCTGACCCAGAATTTTCTGTATGAATTTTGCTTGTCTTGCACTTTTCAGAAAGGCTTCCCATTCCCTAAAGGATACTCAGTGTTCATAGTGGCAGCAACATTCCAGTGGACAGGGCAGAAACTGGGAAGCAAGGTTTATGTTGTGTGCTAACTTTGAGATGTCAGGAAAGATCTTTTGTTTTAGATCATTTGTTTGAGAAATTGGCTTTAATGTTACTGGCAAAGAAGTGGGTTGGTTTTTAGAGTAGGTGTGGAGTTCCTGATGACCTTGGTTAGAACTCATATAACATCTACTTAGAACTGAACTGAGACTGTTTTTGCCTTTGTAAACAGGATGAAGTTCTTAAGCTGAGCTGGGATATTAGTTAATCTAATTCCCATTTTCTATTTTATGCTTTAGTCAACCATTTATTCTGGCTTTCAGTGTAAAGTAGCATTGTCTAACTTAAGGTGTGCATCAGGGCTGAATTCAGCTTTTGGAAAACTTCTGTCCAGTCTCACTTTCAGTGGAGCAGATGAGGGATACATGGTCCAGCAGCAAACACAGTCTGAGTAGCCAAGTGACTCCTTCCCAGCCCAACAAAGTGAAAATTGCTGCTGCTGAAACCAGGGAGGAATGCGGTGGATTGGCTGGCATGGACAAGGTGGAGGAAGAGCTTGGGGGCGGGAGGGAGGTGTTGGTAGACACAAAGATTTAAACCCCAGATCTGCTTCTCTTTCTTGCATTGTGTTTTCCCCTTTCCTCACCAAAGATGTAACACCAGATCTTTGTGGTGGGGAACCAAGCTGTGTCAGTGCCACAGGACAGCTGGCCAGGATAATGTATGGGACTGATGTGGGGGTAATGTGTGCCTTTAAGAAGGCACAAGTTCCCTCTGCATTGCAGACAGACCAGCCATGAACATCCTTCAGCAGCTTCTTGGCAAGGACTCTGTGAATCTGTGAATTGCTCATTTTCTTTGTTCTTTGTCATTTCTTCTAGTGCAGTTTGCCAGAAGTCTTGAGCCATGCAAAGTGACAGAGGGGTTGTGTGCACAGACTGTGAGTGCAAGCTGTTCTGGCAGCTCTGACAGCAGCAGCCTCAAGAAAGAGGACATGCTAGGATGTAATGAAGGGACAGCTTTCAGCAGGGTGGCTCACTAATAGAGCCAGGTGTATGTTGGTACTGGTTTTCTGTGCATATCATTTCACTTGGTGAGAAAAATTAATTCAAACCTAGATTTTCCCTCCCTTTGTACACTTGCTCACAACAGATAAGAACATTTCTTTATAAAATATTTGCTGTAAATTTGCCCTGAATTCTAGGGCATATTAAGCACAGGGGGAAAAAAAGGGTGGCTGAATAAAGAATTTTAAGAGCAAACTGTTTATAAGGTAGGAATTCATCAACTATCTCCCATCTTGCAGCAGCTGTGGACTTTGAATGAGAACAACTTGAATATGGAGTGTTCAGTGCTCGTAACAAACTGCTTACAAATTGGGCAACACAGGTCATTTCAACAATTAAATAATTTTCAATGACTTTTTGATGTGCACATGGATCACTCAGTGGGTTTAGGATCACTTAGTAGCCCTCCTAATAACTCTGGTCTTCGTTTATTTGCACTGCCGTATTCGCTTAGATTTGAGTCATCGTGAGTTGATGCAGAAATTATCTGTGAGTCTCTTCCTGATAAAATATATTCTGTTCTGTTCTATTCTATTCTATTCTATTAAGCAGCATGCTTCATGCCATATAAGCCTTGACTCAAAGATCTGGCTGGATTAGCCATGCAGGCACAGCTGGAGTTACAGATAATGGATAACATCCCCAGCTGGTATATTATATCCATATAATTCTAGGGAAGCCAAGGGAGCTACACTAATTCTCACCATCTGAACAGCTACACTTCCTGCAATTGCTCTCTTTCTCTCAACTGCCAAAGCTTATGTTTGTGCCTTTTTGCTTCTCCAACATAATTTAATGAAATCCCTTGTGCCTGAATGGGGCAGAGTGCCCTGTAAACAATAGGTTTTGTTTTGAATTGCTGAGTGTTAGTGTTGAGAGCTGACTTTGCCTTTCCTCAAAACTGAGGTGTGTGCAGCACTTGTGGAGGACCAGATCTAGGTCACTTGTGAGGCACTTTTGGTTTTTACTATACCCTTCGTTTGTGATGGAGGTAGCACTGAACTAAAGGCTGGTTATTTAAATTGGCAATTCATAAACCCATTTCATACCGTAGCCTTTAATTAGAAACAGATTCCCCATTTCCTTTACCATTTAAATTATTTGCACCTGTGTCTGCTTTCCAGCTGTACACAGTCAAACATAGACAAATACAAATTATTACAGAAACCTATTACATAAACAAGCCTGTATGTCTTAAAAACTCAGGTCAATAATTTCTGCATATTTTTCAGAAAAAATAGATGGGTTTTCCTAGACCTTGAGGAAATTTTTCTGACAAAAAAATCAACACTCCAGCATTATTTGTGGTTTTGGCCAAATGTATTAAAAGAAGTCGTTTGAACTGTGTCTTAGCCCTCCTCAAAAACCAATCCTCTCTAGTCTCTGAAAGACAGGAGAAGCTGCTTTACCTGGTGAACAATGTTTGCAGCTGGTGTATTGCACTTCAAAAATCATCTTTGATAACTATATTTGCATCTAAACATTTTGGATGGAAGGCCCCATGAAAAATGTTGCCTAATTCCCATCAGTTCAGCTCAGCAAGCAGAAAAACTGAATCAAACTCTTAAGTAGCCTTTTATTCTCACTGTAGTATTCTATCTCCCAAATCAGTTACTCTGGATTTGCAAGTGTGTAATTAAAAGCAGAATTTGGGGTTTTTTTGTGGGAAAACTCAACTTATTAGGAACCAGAAGCTACTGGTTATTAGCTGAAATTGTAATTTCGTGTTGTTTTTATTCAATGATGAACTACAGAGTGACTAAGCCAGCCCTTCTGGCAATGATCAACACTGATAGAAACCTTAATTTCCAAAAGCCTCTCACTCTCAGTTTCTAAATATTTTCCAATGCCTATGCCTTTAAATTAATGTGATTTCTTTAGAGAATGTGGCTGGATATTTTTATGGTGGCTAGCAGGGAAGGCTGCCTCATATTTTGCAACCTGACATTATGATGACTACCCATAAACCAGCAATGTGCTTTTGGCCACCAAAACGCTAACATTCCTTTCTCTAGGAATCAGCCAGTCAGTAACGTGTGTGGCAGCAGCAGTGTATTATAAAAAAAAAAAAAAAAATTTGTTATCCCCATTTTTAATTTACTGCTGCTTCATTTTGCTTTTGCCAGGGGACAGTTGGACCAGTTTGAGTAGGAGGAAAAGCCGCTTTACCTTTCCTTGGATGTAAATGTCCAGCATGGGTACAGTTTCACAGCTTCACTGTTGGTGAGAACAGTTTTATCTGGTCAAAATGTGAGGGGAAAAGTACAAATCTTTTAGCTGAGCACTGAGAACTGAAAGTAGCATCTGGCAATCGTAGGCTCAGACAGAGCAAACATGTGAAGCCCAAGAGCTGGTGGCTGAGCTGGACAGACAGACAGCTCACGTGTGGTAGCAGTGCCTACCTACAGTTTCACCCTGTTCTAGCAGAAGTGAAACAGGTATATCCTCCCTGTGGGACATTAGGAGATCTTAATCTCCACCAGCTGGTTACTCAGTTCTGCTCTGAAATAAGAAAATACTTTTTCCTCTTTATTTACTGCTTTAACATTTTAGAATTGAGCTAATGAGTAAAGTGTTATGTATTTAACTTTTGATGTGTAAAAAATTCTGATAATCAACTAATTTAGGGGTGATCAACCATTTCCTCAGAAAAGCATTTTTACACTAGTTGGTGAATTCCTCAGGATGATTATTCTTCAGGTAAGCTTTGAATTTCTGGTCCCTTTCCATAGACACACAAGGGCCTTATGCCTTACGTGTGTATTTATTTAGCCAATGCTGTACATGGATTTAAGTGCCTCATTCCTAGCTGCTTGCTACTGATTTGAGATGGAATTAGAGGAGTTTGGTGCATGTTCCATAGATCAATTCATCTCCAAGTGTGGCTTTAGCAATGTTGCAGACCTTTGTGTTGAGTTACCCTTCACAAGTTTAATTTTTCTGGTTTTCCTTGGAGGTAGTAACCCCTAGCAGGAGGTGAGAACAAACACCTTGGGAGAACAGGTCATTACATTCTAAATCATCACAACGAATATGAGTCAGAGCCTCTGGCAATTCTGAAAACCCCTCCAACTGTTTCTGTTTAGCTTTCCACTGTGACTTGTAACACCTTTTAAAGAGGCATCCTTTTGTCTTGTCCTTGCAGTCACACATCAGACTTGGGAGGGCTGTTCTTGTGAACCTGACAGTCAGTTACATCTGTCAGCATCAGTTTCTCTCTTAATATCATAACCTCTGGATTTTAGAAAGAATCGCTCCTGAAGTGCATTTAAAAGTGAGAAATCAGTGGTGATTTGTGGGGAAAAAAACCCTACAGGTGCACAGAATTTCAAGTTTTTCAGAGAGTGATAGAAAGACAGATGGATTAGGCCATGCTGTGAAATCTGGAGGGAACATTATAGTCCACAATTTTGAATGCTCCACGAAGAGGATAAGTTTTTCACTAAAGTGGCATCAGCCTGTTTGCCTCAGCACTGCAAAAGCTTAGATGATCTTTCTAAGAGATCCCTGGCATGGAATGAGAGGGAGGGCTTACAGTAAAGCTTTTCTTAAATCAGCAAAATGGGGAAGTTGATCCCTGAATTACACAACAGCCATGCCAGCTAAAAATGGATTGGAAAAAGCTGTTTTCAATATCAAGTGTTTTCTCCCCAGATAACCAAAAATGTTCTCACATTCACAAAAAATGAAATGTAACTTGTTTTAATTGTCCTGGTAAGCTGGGACAAACACAAGATTCAGCGTGCTCCAGGACTGAAAGAGGGCTCAAGGTCGTTGTTTATTTCCTTCTCTGTTACAAGCTGCCATTTATTCCCCCAACCCTAGGCCTGAGTAAGAAGCCTGGCACATTTAGAAGAGTCACAAAAAAAGGGACGGTGTGTCTGCCTTGTTTCTGGCATCGGTCTACCCAGGAAAGAAATATTTTAAGCAATATTTCAATGATGAAGGTGAAAGCATTAGAACTGCTTGGCCTCTGCATGCTATTCTGCACTCACTTCTCCTTGGTCTCAGTACAAATTAAATTAAAGAAGTTCTGTAAATGTGTTCTCAAGAGATCTGAGAGTGAAAGCTGTGGTTTGAAATCCCAAAGATGATTAGAGCTTATTTCCTCACTAATTTTGGACTCAGTTACAACAGTAGATTTTGGTTCATGTCAGGCATCGCTTCCTGGGAAGCAAAGGCAGAAATACCCTTGGCTCCACTGGGACTAAGGCAGTTCCCTGTCATTCACGGAGGTCTTGTTTCCAGCCAGGCAGTAATCACTTGATGCAAACACTGTGCATGTTGCTGTGCATTATTTTTGTGGTAAAAGCCACCTGTGCATTACTCTGCTGTGGAGGATGTCAAGAAACAAAAAAGGAAGTCTTGGGAAATGGTCTTGTGGTGACATCTGAGAGTTCATGTGACTGTTGGGAAGTGAGGAGGAAAGGCAATAGAAGGTTAAGAGGAATGGAGATGTGGAGAATTGCTGTGTAGTGTAGGTACTTGCTACAAAATAACTTATCAGGAAACATTATGAGATTTTACTTTATGCTATAAGTCAATTGACAAGGGTCCTTTGGAGAGGTTAGTGGGGAAGGAAGCACGTTGCTGAGCTGCCTCAGTTTAATTATTACTTTGCTAATGTTCCCATAAGCAAAATGAATGTTCTTGCTGTCATGGTTGCAACTCCCATTTACCACTGAATGAAATGTGAGAAATTAAATCAGAGTATTCATTTACGTATTTATAAATCCAAGCCTTGCAGAATTAGGCATCTGAGGTAATGGCCAGGCTTTCTTTTTCTTCCCCAGAGCTTTCCTCTGCAATAGATGTTCCAAAATTTTAAGCTTCCATGAGCCTCATCATCTGTTTAAACATGGATGCAGGTGTGAGTTTCAGCACTCTGCAGATTAATCCAAAAGATTTTAAATGGGAAGCAGGAGCAGCCCGTGTGGAGTCACTGTTGTTCACTCATCAAAACCTGAAACCTCTAGCAAACTACCAAAAACCAGTGTGTCCTCATCAACCTAGCAACAAAGTTGTTGCCCTCATCAGCCTAATGATAGAGGGTGTCCTGAACTTGCCTGGCCTTTGATGAGGGGAAGTCCTTGCAGTCAGTCACAGTGAAGGTATTGAGAGGTTTTGTGGTGTGGAGGGATAGTGGCTGGATCAAAGGGGGGATTAATTGTTACTATGCCATTAAAGCTGTTCAGAAAAGCTCTGCAGGACTGACTAGATGGGAGATTCTCTCTCTCACAAGTTCAGGTTTGCTTGGTTTCCCTCCAGTGTAAGGGAGGCAGGTCAGGCAAACACTCTCTGCACTTGCAGCTGTAGCTGCTCTCACAGATGTAGCAAAGGGACTTCTGGGTCCTTCAAAGGATGTTTTTACTCTTCTCCTCTTAGTAGGAACCATGTGATTCTGTGGAGAACAGCATGGATGTTGGGTGACAAAGTGTGTTTAAATGGCAGTGAGTCCCATTCATTGCATATCAGAAACAGACTGGTTTTCTTTTTCTTCCTTGTTTTCCCTGCACTGTGGGGAAATTGCTTTCATCATTCCGGTTGCTTCCTGCATGACAGACATCTCCACACGTCCTTTCATTATTTATTTTTGGGCCTCAGCATTTAAAGGCCAAAGAAGTGTTTGAGTGGTCATCCTTCAGGGATTGTGGCTCGTTTCTTGCACAGGGTTTAGCTGAGAATGGTGGACTGTTGCTGACTTCAAAAGGCTTGAAGAAAGTCCCTCTTCCTTTCCTTTACTCCTTCCCCTGAGAGTGAATGTTTCAAAATGCTGCTGCTGGAGTAATTGTGCTCTAATTGAGGAAAGTCCTGGAGCGACTCCACTGGAGTCAGACATGACATCAGCTGCGTTGCCCAGGCAGCAAGTTCCATCCATTGTTCCTGTTGTGCCACGCACACTTCCCTAGTCCCGAATCAGGTGGTGTAACCACATTCAGTCACCACAGTCTTTCAACAGGAGGTGCAGCCTCAGCACTTCAGGCACAGCACAGGGATTTGGATATGGTCAGTGTTTGCACTTGCAGAAACAAAGCAGACTTTGCTTTGTTATCAATGATTTTGTTGTCTCAGCAGCACGTTCAGTGTAAGATCCTGGCATTAGAGAAGGAATTATTCCTCGCTCGCAAGGAGATTACTTGTCATAACGTGTTCAGGACGCACTGCTGGTGCCTAATAGACCCATCTGTCATCCCTTGAATTTACAAGGATAAATGCAATCCCTCATGCTAGGGTGATATATATCATCTCAAAACTGCATCTGGGATCTATATCAGGGTGTTATTGCATTAATCTTTTTTAGATTTAGATAACTTCAGCCTGGTGAGTTTCTTGCTGTGACAATGATGCAGCTGGATTGTAAGTCCTTTTTCATCATATAACAGCTTCACTTCCACACAACTCTTATCCTATTTGATTTGTGCTGTGTGTTCCTGTATGCTGAAGTAAACAGAAATCTCTTTTGGGGCTCTGTCAGAGTGGGATCAGACCCTTTTGTTTGAAAGAAGTCTCTTTTCTTTGATAGCATTTATTTCTAGACTACATTGGAGTTTTCTGTGTTTCACCATCTCCGAGCAGTTTATTTCTACTTGCATTTTAATGGCTGCTTCTGGCTGTTTTCCCTTGCTCTCATTAGAGATTTTTTGGATCTCTAACTGAGCCAATGGGTTTATGCAGTGTTTTTTCACTCAGTCTCATTGAAGATACATCCTCCCAAGTATGTTTTCTCTGGCTGTGTGCGCCCTGTCATAGAGCCAGCATGGGTGGGCTTCCATCTGGGTTCAGCAGTTCAAGGGTTACCAGGACTGTTTGCTCATTAACATTCCCCAATCATCATAGATGTGCATGTGATTTGCCACAGACACAGTATTAATACAGCAAAATCCACTTTTAAAGGTGTTTTGGGGTACATTTTTCAGAAGAATAATTTATTCATTGAAAAATAGCATTTACTTTTTTTGTATTTTCAAAAGCAGTTTACAAGTTCTTCCCAGGATAGTATTCTTTCAGTTAAAAATTTAGTTGATTTTTACCTTTTCTAAATAGTCTGCAATGGTGATAACTGAAAGTCCAGAAGCAAACATAAAATAGGTCCAAGCATAAATACAAAAACAAGTGTGTCAGTCAGATCTCAGGTCAGCAAGTGATTTTTTTAAAGCAGACCATGATAAGATTCCTCTCTGGGATGTAGTTTTTGGTGAAAAGTTGAATGATTGAAATTAGTTCTGGCTGGTTTATTTGAGTATCATAGCAAATGCACAGACCACTTTCCTATTAAGTTCAGTCACTCTCTTTTTGAGGAAGATCGCTTTAATCAGTTTCTTATGGCAGCTTTCTGCCATCTGGTCTAGAATGTACTACAGGCAAGAACTTCTACAGAATTAGTTAATTAAATTTTAAATGTGCCACCCTAATACTTAATTTCTACTCCATCTCCTTTCTCTCACTTTTTTTTTTTTTTTTCCCCCTCTGGCAATGATGCTTTTTTATTCCTGATTTGAAAGAGTAAATTGTGAAAGGACAGTGGTTTTCAAGATATGAGGAGCACTTTGGTAGGTTAAAGCTGATTCTTCATCTTGGTTTCATCCTTTTTCCACAATAGCTGATTTGTTGGAAGAGGAAACAGAAACCTGCCAAAAGCTGTAATTGTGCTGAGAGAGAACCAAATGGTACTGCTGAAAGGTAAAGCAGGATAGGGCAAACCAAGCTGTCAGGATGTACAGTGCAATTCAACAGGGCAGAGAATGACGTGGTTGTCATGGCAGAAAAATTGCCCCAGAATGCATAAAAAGTAGGACCTGAATCTCTGCATCTTATTTTAGTAGCAATTAAAAAATCATAGCAGTTTCAAGGAACTTTGAGAATAGATGAAGATGGAAAAATAGATTGGAGGGATTTTATTTACTTCTGTAAACAATTCCTGACATGTGGGTCACAGGGAAAATTTTCCTAGGTGAAAAAAAACCCTTAGCAAAATTATCTCTTCAGCTTTAACTGATCTTTTAGCTAATGTGTACTTCACTAATGACAGTCACTAATCTTTCATCAAACACACAAACAGCACTGCAGATGCTTAAAAGTTTTATGGCACTGACATATGAGGATTTAGGGAAGGAAAATGAGGAAGTAACTTTTTCCATTATGGTGGTAAGAAGCTATTCTTATGTACTGGATTTCTTGTTAAGTTATGGCTTAGCTGTGAATGCTCGGGGATAATGTTAAAGAAATGTAAATAGGGAGCTTTTTATTGCAAATTGGTTTTTAAGTTATTTGGGACCTTTATTTAAAATATTGCTGTATATTTAGGTATGTTGAACTGGTAACATAACTTTTTAAAATGTGGGTTTGAATATTGTGATCCTAGAATTGTATTCTTTATCATCATTTGTTTTCAAACATGGCAATGAATTTTTTTTAAATGAAGTTTTTATGTGGAAGGAACAGGCTGCTAATTTATCACATTTATATCTGAAAACATAACATGCTCTCAAGTGTAAGAATGTTGTTGAAGAAAGTTGAGGGCTTGTTTTCCAATTCAAGACAGTAAATCAGAAGGTGACTACTTGAATCTTGTGGGCACGTCCCCACAGGAAATAAAATTCGGGAGGATGACAAGCAGGATCTTTTAAGTGGGAGCTTGTACGCATATGGAAGTTGAAAGCATGTGAAAGCCTATAGCGCTATAGTCAGCATAAATGTAAAAATAAAGTGAAAAACTGTGGGCAGTGCACAGGTTGTGCTGTAAAAAGTATTATACAATACTCCATCCCCTCCCGTGAATATGAAGGATACATTACAGTGATCCTTCAAAGGGAGGCACGGAGTTACTGTCCTTCCTTGGGTCCTTCCTCCCTGAGCTGACAGCGAGGTACGGCCCTACTTTGCCCCATCCCCAGCCTGCAGTGGCCTTGACCTGGCTTTTTCCTGCAGGCAGTACCTGGAGCAATTGGGAATCCAGGTCTTCTGCTGGCTTTGAGGTCCTTTTGAATGGATATGGAACAATCAGTTTCTCAACACTATCACAGCACTGTGTCCCCAGCCGTTATATGGGAAGGCAGTAGAAAACTGTTGTCCTGAAAATGGGAACTTGCACAAGTTCTTTTTGTTCTCTCAGGAAGAATTTTTAGAACAAGATTTAGACAGTGAACATGGTGTGGCTGCACTCAGTTGTCTGTACATCTGAAAGAAAAATGCTCTCTGGGCTGAGCAAGAAGTTTTTTCTCCATGTCAAGAGTGTGAATTGTGAATCTACTCATAGATTTTGTAGTATAGCCACAGTTGGCTGCTTAAGATCTTCTGTTAGCATTTTATAAAGCAAATATCATCGTAGTTTAGAGGCAAGAGGACACTGGTGATATCCCTGATTTCTTCCACTCATTTTATTTTTATTTTTTTCAGCATCTGACAGTCTAGCATTTGATTCTTTATCCCAGATTTTGTGGTAGTTACAGGACATTATGAAGCATTTCAGGGCTGCTGGAAGCTTGTAAAGAGCCTTTTGAAGTCAGCATCTCTCACAGTGTTGACACTGCAGGATTTCCAAGGAGCTGTTTGCATCTCCTCTGTTCCTCCTTGGGTTCCCTTGTGGCATCTCAGCCCTGCCAGAACATCTGTCCCTGACCCAGCTCTAGCAGGAACCCTAAACCCAGGTGATCCATTATTACCTGACTGTGGGGGAAATCTGTATGTGTTGCTACATGCAAATGAGCTGATCCTGAACAATTGGAGTTAGATCGTGCTGAAAAAGATCCAGCTGCTGGGCTTACCCATGGACCTGGGAGGTTGGTTTCTGCAGCTGAACTAGGTGATCATCTACCCTGTGTGTACCTAGTGCTCCAGCACTTGGGAATGCAGAGGTGGCATTGGGGAAAACAAGCCAGGAATGAGATGGCATGTATTGGCTGCAGTGCCTTCACTGACTGGCTTTGGAAAAAAAAAAATTCCTTAGGCACAGTAGCATGCTCTCGTGCAAATTGTTTTGCTTTTCACTGCATGCTCCTAGGCCCATTAAACTGGAAATGGAACTGAGAATGGCTTCTGGAACACAACACACAGGACTGTTTTTGCCAGAGCATTGGTTCTCCATTTATTTTTCTCACTTCATGCTCCAGCACAGTTGCTACCATCCCTCATTTTCTTGGTACATTAAACCTAGTTCAGGAAGGCAAGTGATTATGCTGAATGAATCATCTCCATAGTCTTGTGCATCCAGATGATGTCATTGTCTTTAGTCGTATGTTCACAGTGTGCTTCTTGAATAATGCAATGTGCTGGTGGTCCCTGAAACTTTAAGTATCTGGCATATGATAGCATCAAGACTGAGCTATATCCTCATTTGATGCAAGCTGGTGTAAATCCACTGATACCAGGGAAATTGTGTCAGTTTAAAGACTCAAGATAGGATCCTTATGATTGTATTTCTATTCCGTATCAAAGTATATTCAAAATAAAGGATTTGTCACATTTGACAGCGTTCCATAGGTTGGTCATTTTTATCATAAAAATGCAGATGTGGGAGAAAGTAGAAAAAATGGTCTGATTCTTAGGACAAGTAAGACCAGTCTAGAGAGGACTTGGTATTCCAAGCAATGTGTGGAATTTACTGGAGTGTATAAAGTTACTGCCTAGCGTGGTGAAGCAGAGCAGCACTGTGCACTGTGGCTTGCTGGAGCAGCAGATTAAGGAAGGGAAATTCTGGCCCTGGGACAAATTCAGATAAAGATATGTCGCTTGTTAAAAACTATATTTGTTTTCCAAATCATTATCTGGATAAAAACCTCAGCAAGATCTTCCCAGCATTGCACATCACCAGACAAATTATTCTGGCTCCTGTCTGTAAAAACATGGAGCTAGATTTCACCACTTGTGCTGTTTTAGTTGCTGCTTTAGAAATATGTGTGCTGAGCTGCTGGGGATGTAAAGGTCTGTCAGGCATCATACCTGAATGATCCTTCCAGTATTTGGAAGTCTACTGGGAGTATGACTGATTCCTCAAGGGGGAGTTTATGGCTATGACTGATCCAGTGATTCATGGCCAACCTCAGGTCCTTTGGAGTTGCTGACAGATTTGACATTTATAGTTACTTTCAAACCTACAATTTGGACTCGTCTGAAAAATACTTTGGCCTTCTCCAATGAGTACCCTTAAGGTATTCTGTTTTCCTGTGTCTGAGCTGTGCTGTAAACCCCAGACTGTACCTCCCTCCTCCCTCAAAAATACCCTTAGCCTGCTTTTAGGTCCACATCTAAGTTTTTATTAGGTAATGTTACTGCTCCTTCAGGGAGCCAAGGCACTATTGGTAGCTTTTGTTCTTGTTTGATTAGTCAGTAATACTTTAAAATAATGGCTTAATCTCTGTTTGTATTTTTGGTGTTGATTCTAATCACATAAAGCATGTGGAGCTTATTTAGTATTAATGAGATTGTCAGAAGTCCTTTGACAGAATTTCTACTTGTCTTGGTTTGAAAAGTGTCTGCTAAGGAAGGCAGGAGCCTCCCTTGGAATGGGAAATATGACCCCCTTCCCTCTGAATTGTTATGATTTTGAAATTAAGGGGCTTTCAGGCAAAGATATGGGAAAAGGAATAACAGCTCTTCACTAGTATGTGTATGTACAACCAGGCAAACAAACAGCAGCAGTGGCAGCAGCACCAGACAGAAGCAGAACCCAGTGACAGCCTCCTCCGGGCTGCAGGCGCTTTCCCCTTCAGTGCAGTTCCGGCCACGGCCGGCAGGGGCGCTGCTGGCCCCCGGCCGGGCAGGGCAGGCGCGATGGTTCCCCCGCGCCTGCAGGGGGCGCTGTGACGCAGCCCGGCCGTCCCTCTCAGGCGGTGATGGCGGCCGCGCCGCAGGAGAGGGGTGGAGACGCGGCTTCTCCTACAACCCGGCCCAGGGCCCCTCTGGATGGTGAAAGGAGCTGCAGCAGGAAACCTTGAAGCAGTGAGCTGGAATAGCAGAGCGGGCACACCCGGGGCAACAAACAGGAGGCAGCAGAAACTCCACAGCTGTAGCTCCACCGCGGGACTTCCCGGCAGGCAGGGGTGAAACAGCTACAGTGCAGCAAAAAAACCCGGAGCAGTGGCAGAAGAGGCAGGCGGGGGCTGTGAGGATGGAGAGAGAGAGAGACCCCCTGGTTTCTCACTGGTGCTGTCTGGTCCCTAGGGCTGGGCTATGGGGGGGCAGCCCCCAGCGGGGAATGAGTGTGGTCCTGGCTCCTGACTCTGGGCTTCCCACAGCAGAGCAGCAGAAAGAGCAAGGCAGCAAGTCCAGTCACAGTGCCGAAGTAAGAAATAAAACAAAAAGAAGCAGGAAAAGCCCACAGAAAGCAGCAATATCCCCAGTCAGAGGTACTTGCCCCATGGTGAATCGAACAGCTTGCACCAGGAGGAAGGGGCTGCCCCTCACCCCGCCCCCAACTCCCTCCTTGTCTTCGCTTCCATTCATTGCGATAGTCCCGGAGCCAGGGGAGATGGGGGATAGGGTGGGGACAGCAGCCACTCCTGGACACAAACAAAACAGATCAAAACCCCCAAAAATGGTATTGAATAATAAATAATCCCCAAGACACTACTGTAATTCAGGATTAAATACTCTCCGAGCGTTAAAGAAAAGGAGCGTATTTTTCTGCTGCCTGAATCTGAAAGAAGTGCCAATGCTGTCTTCTGGAGTCAAGCTCCATCCAATTCTGACAATTCATTGGGAATGACCATGCCCTGAGAGAGGGAGCAAATGGGAGAAAGGTATATTTGCACGGTATTTCATTTTGTGAGAAGGTGGGGTCACATCTGAGTCACGGTATATTATATTTAAAAAGGAGCCATAGCATCTTTAGATGTGTGGTAGGGGAAAACCAGCAACCACAATTATCAAGTTGCTCCTAAATAACATAAATACCTCTGCCACTGAACCTTCACTGGCATTTGGAAACTAAGAGAAATAGGGAATTGAATGTCCTGCTCCACTTTCCTCAGGCAGTGCATAGAGGGCTTTAAAGTACTCAATGGCTTTCCAAAGTATCACTTTGTCCTAGCACATAGCACTTCTTTCCAGCTACCTTAAAAAAAAGTTTGCTTTTTACTTTTTACATTGTATCTCCTTTAAATGAAATTAATGGGGGGGGTGGGAGAAGGTGTAGGAACTAGAACTTGCACAGATATCAAAATAGTTGAAGATATTACAAGAAGCTCCAGCATATTTCAGCTATTTGTATGTTGATTCCATTCTATTATTTTGCTCAAGAGTGTTGTAGCTATGGCATTTTAAATTGAGTACAGGCTGCACTAAGAGTTGAGGGGAAACCTAAGTGGCATTGTCAGCCTTAAACACCAGGAAGCATCTTAGAAAATTCATCTGAATGATCTACCCAAAATAATGGACTCTCGTAAGGGTATCATACTGGACAAAGTGCCAGAAGCATCTGTCAAGCCTTAAGAAAAGGTAACAGGAAGTTGACATCACTAAAGGACAGAGTAAAAGGAGATTAATGGAAAGAGAGAAACATCCTACCAAAAGCTGGAGCTGTTTCCAAAGGAAATTTAATCTATAATAAGCTTTGGCTGATTAAATATTTTATCTATGTGGCAGGTAGAAATAGTTTCCAAGAACAACTAATCAGAGGGATGAAAGGCGAGTGCTACAACCTCTTTCCTGTAACCGCATATACCAAAAAGAAGCAGAAAACACCCACCCCAGCTACTGTGTATGTGTGGTTAGTTGATGGCCAGCTGTAAAAAAAACAGGTATGAAAGGGAGGATTTATGAATTATTTGCATCTTGGTTCACTGCGGAAGACACTGAATGCATCCTCTGTGTCCATGGGCAGGCTCATCAGGCTGAGACTGAGATGAAGTGAATTCGCTGAAGTGAATTTATGGTGTAGATACAGGATGGATGTGAATTTATAGGCAGAACTGGACTCACCCGTGAAAGAAGAGTAGTGTGTGTACTTCCTCACTGAAAACTGCCCTGGTACTTGAAGACTGGAGGATGTCAGAAATGGGATCAGTGTTTAAAAACAGTCCAAATTAAAAATAGCCCAAGTGTATCTGTAAGCCTGACATCTCTTCCAGCTGATTTGGTGGAGACTATAGTAGAAGATGATATTAGTGAACACCTGGATAAATGTATGTGCTCTTGTAAAACTTTGGGGGTTCTTTGAATAGGTACATGTGGATATCCAGTAGATAGAGTATATTTGACTTTTTAAAAGGCTGTTGACAAAGGGATTGAGGCTACCATGAAGTAAGAGGGAAAGTATAGGTAAAGTAATTGCTTAGGAGGATGCAGAGGATAACAGATTAGGCAAATATTTGGAAGTAGGACCCATTGGGGTTGCTACATTGACAAACTACACCAGTATCAGGAAATCTGAGTTGAAAATACTTGGATGTGCAGTTGAAAATATACTGGTTTTGTTTTTAGTCTTCGTTAGGGGTCTGCGTGTGAGTTGCAGAAGGGAAGGAAGGCTCTTTCAAAGACCCAGTGTGCAGCAATCAACCCACCTTGGAAGCTGGAAGCCTTGTGGAGCATCTAATGCTTCCACGCATGACTAAATAGCACCAAGATTGTTGTAAATTGGTGTTAGATGGAAGGAAAGTTTTTTTGTTCCAAAGGTCTACAGCTGCAGTCCTTGGGCTGGTTTGAATTCTCCTGGCTTATTTCCACAAATTTAACTAATGGCCTGAGCTTTTGTGTGCCAAGGACTGGAAGGGCCTTCCTTGTCTGTTGTTTCTCTCTTTTTTCTATCATTTCAGCCTCATGTTTGGATCCAGAGCAGTTTGTCACCTCCTCTGTTTATACTCAGGTGGCCACTAGTTCATTGCTCAGTTGCAGTGCTTGTCCCCTTAGGAGTGCAGGTGAGGTTGCCCAGTGGGAGCAGCTAACAGAAAAAATACAGAGATCTTCTTGTCTGTATTTTAGAGTTGTGTGAATTAATTTTACCCCATTTTAAGTGTTATAGGTTCACCACATATTCCTATGGGCTCTGAACATCTGACTTTTCTTACCAAGCTTCTAGTTGACAGTGTTTAAGAGGGATTTGTGCTGCAGCTATGGCATGATCTCAGAGAATACCAGTGATTCATGTACTAAAGTTTAAAAAGGGTGCTTATATACTTAAAAGAGACCCCACCCTAGTTCCAATTCTTGCCATAATCCTTGTCGAAGCATGTTTAAAATAATTTCCTTCTGTCTATAATTTTTTGTAGCACAGGGCACCTTTAAAAAGAATACACATTCAAACATTGCTGTTTTCCTCTCTCTTTTCAGTTTGTTTTTGGAGAGAGCTGTAAGAGCCTGAAGAGAGGATGTAGCTGAATGTCACCGTCACTGATATTTGCAAATTATTAATGTGTGAAGGATGTCATGACATTAAAGAGAAAACTCAAAGACTCAGCCGAAGTGTTCTCAGTTATGAGTAGGTCTTTCATAACTGCAGCCATTTGGTAGGTGTTACATTTGGGTTACAAAGCTCAGGAGGCCAGCACAATCAGGAAGGCATAATGTTATTAGCCTTGTGTTTTTGCAGTGCTCCTGTGGGCAGTGATCCACAGGGACCTGTGTCTGGAATGTAGTTGGATGAAGGATCCAGGTGGGCAGGAGATGCTTCTTTGTTCTGTTCCTGTTTGGTCCCTAAGGCACAGCAGACAGTCTTAGGAACACTGTCTTAATCCAAAGTAAATCTCCTAAAGCCTCTGTCTGGGCTTTGTTGTGATTCTTTTTCCATTAAAACATGAGGAAATGTGTGATCTGGTTATGTTTCTTCTCAGCTCACTCTGGCGTGCAGTCCAGTGAAATTAAATGCCAAAGATATCAGACTTAATTCCGTATTGTTTTGGGGTTTTCCTAGCTGATTTCATTGCTTTTCCTGTTTTCCCATCCTCCTGACTTCCAGCTGTAAGAGTTTGGAAGTATTCAGAAGACACAGAAATACCAGGCAGCAATTTTAACAATAAAAGTAATTTACATCCATGCTATTCTGCCTGTCCTTTTATATTATTTCCACTTGTGTGTGACTACAGCAGCCACAATTTTCAAAGAGTCAGACTAAGATGAGCAGCTCATCTTCTGCAAGCTAAGATCCAAGCTGTCAGATAACAGAAAGGACTGATGTTTAGCTCTGCTGGTTTTGGAAAGAGTAGCTATTAAAAGCTCATTCTAATTTGAGTTGGCAGAATAAGGATCACACACAGTTCCAAAATACCAGTGATCACTGATTTTAATGTTTCATTGCTTTGCTGTACAGGATAGCTCTGTGTTCTATTGAAAAACAGTCATCTTTCCCTTGGTGCTATATAAGCTATTTTCAGGGCCACAGAGTAAGAGCAGTAACGGGTGGAGGTTTTAAAAAAGCCCTAATTAATACCTAATTCAGTCAGAAAAGGAGCCTACCTCTTCATGGGGATTAAACCTTACCTCTGCCATGTCTAACTGGAGTTCCTGAATGCATCAAATTATTCTGAAGGTCATGTGCTAAGGACAGTGTGTCATTAAGAAACAGATTGGTCCAGAAAGGCACTGGAAAGAGTGGTTTTCCCTGCTTTTGGGTATTTGGAGCTCATGGTGGAAGTACCCAGAATCACTGCATTGGAAAACACCATTCAAAAGGTGGTTTATATCACCTTTTTCTAGGGAGAATGAGGGAAATTTGTCTTTAATTATTGGTACCAGAGAGGACAGGAAAAAGCAGGCTCTTCAAGGTTGGAAGCCTCTGTCCATAAGAAGAAGCAGTGTGAGTCTCAGCAGGCTGCAGGATGCATGTAAGGGATGAACTGGAGTGAGTCTGGGAGTCAATCACTCCCTGAGAGGAGCAAGCATCTGGTCCCTAAAGACTCAGCAGGGAGGAAGGGCAAAGGGGAAGGAGAACACCTAAATAGTATCACCCCACCCATGCCACAAGCTCTCAACTGGGTAACCATGGTGCCTGTGGAGGGACCCAGAGTGAGAACAGTGGAGAATCCCTCCTGCTGAAGGTGTTTGAAATGAGCTACTGGGGATCAGAGTTGGTTTTGCCATTGACTTTAATGGGATTATACTTGATTCTTAAGTCAGGTTGCCATCCTTAAAGTGAGTAAGCACTGGCTTGTGTAGCTGGGCATAAAATAAGAAAGGGCATCCATTTATAGTGCTTTAAGTGCTCAATTCTGGTTCCCTGTGTGGAGAAGTAGAACAGTCTACCGTGCACCTAATGCATGCTAGAAGTGCCCACATGGGGAATGAGTACATGCAAACAATTTGTTAATTGAGACACAGTCTGTGTGTCAGTAAGATTGTCTGCACAAGCCCCAGAGGGGCATATCATCAAAAAGAGCCTGATATGAGTGAGAGCGCAGGGCAGGAAGGAGGGCTTTGCTGTTTGAGAAGCACTCGCAGAAATGAGTGTGGTACAACCCCTCTGTGACAGCAGAGGAGGCTCAGATGTGTGTTTGCAAGCTGACTTGTTGTGACTCCAGCTGTAAGCAGAGTCCAACAGCTGCAGCAAAATGCTAAATCATTCTTGGCTAATGCTGACATCAAATTATATAAATCATTTTTGTGAGGTTATTGTTTGTCATAGAGACATGACAAACATAAGTCTTTACGCCTTCTGCTCTATTCCCTTGAGCTCTGTCTGTCATAATTTTAAAATAATACACTATTTCTTTGGCATCTGAGCTGTTCCCTTCATTACTTAATTTTATTTTTTCCCCTCTGATAAGCCAACTCCCAATTAATCCAGAATGCTGAACTTGTGACTTTGCAGATGCCAACAGAGTAAGTGCCTGGGATATCGTCACAGGCATGAGACAGTGACTCTGGGGAGATCAAAAAGAAACCAAGATGCAAGAGAATGCTGCCATAATTATCTGCAAGTGGGTTAGCTCAATGTCACTGCAGCAAATGCCTTGTGGTTACTGAGAACAGTCTCAGTACCAGAGATCAGCCCTGTGCCTGAATATCTGCTAAAAAACATCAATAAGAACATTAAAAACAAAACCCAAAACACTTAATGCTCTTAAGCCCTTGATTGTTCTGTCATAACAATGTGCCATGGCAGTTCTCTCTTGGATGAATCTTTCTCTCTGGAAAAGTAGAGCAGAGCATTTGAGGGAATTCTCCAGCTGGTAGCAAGGAAATTATTTCTCTGATATCTGTGCAGCTGTGTCTCCAAATGCTGCTGGAAGTTGCTGGTTTTAAGTTCATCTTTCCCAGGAACCTGACAGAAAAATGTGGTGCTGATGATTTGAGTTGTTCACTGTCCACTGATGAGTGCAGTGGAAATAAAAGTGTCTGGGCTGGACTTGCTGGGATCTATTTTCACCAGGGTTCACAGTCACTCGTGCCTCTCTGGGCTGTGGAGCTGCCATGGAGCTGCTGGAACACATCATTGCAAATTCCCGAGCTGCTTGTGGAGTCTTCAGGTGCTGCTCAGGGCTTGGAAGATTCCAGCTCCAGTTTTATCCAAATGCTAGCAACCCACCAAATGTTTGTGTGAGCTTGACTGCAGAAGGTTAGGGGAGGACTCTGAAAGCAGTTCAGCTGTTTCTTGCTCCAAGCTGTGCTGGGGAGATAACATCGCCTGAGATGCACTCTTGTGCAAAGGGCTGAATCATTTGATGCATTTCTTTGGAAGCTGTGTGTGTGGTGGAGCTGCACAGCTTCTGAGCTCTGCCACTGAGAGGACTGAATGCTCAGCAGAGTCCAGCACGAACCAGGAACCAACAACTCCTCATTCTGGGTGAGGACTGGCACAAGGGAAAGTGTTTGTACCCATGTGGATGCAAGGGCTGCACCAGGCTGGCGGTGTCTATGCCAAGACAAGCAGGAGACAAACATTGTCATTCTCCTGTGGGCACTGCAAAGCTGCAGGGGAAAAGCCTTCCTGGTCTCTCTGTCAAGCATGGAGTAGTCTTCTTGCTGCCTGCTGGGATGTGTGTGCTATGGTGCCTTCAAAGCCTGCAGGACTCCCTGTCCGGATTGGGAGTTAAAGGAAAATACACTTGAGCTTCCAGCACCATCTCTAGAAACTCTTATACACAGCATTTGTCCCCAGATTTCTCAGCTTCTATCCAACCTGTGAAGTGCCAGAACGCCGGAGAGCACTCCCATTTTTACCAGTAGAGAATGGAAGTTTTCCTTTGTTTCTAATATGTCCCCTCATGAGGTGCTCAAGATGGGCAGGCAGCTTTTTGGCTGTTAGACCATCAGCCCAGCTGTAGTCAGCATGTTTTATGTTTCTTCATGGGCTCCTGGCCACCTGTATAATGTCCATCTGCTAAAATGGGTGGGATGCCTACCAGCACTGCCATCCAGATCATTGGAATGAGGCATGGGTTTCCAGGAGGTGACTATGTTCCTGAAGGACAGTGTGCAGTAGGGTGACAAATGCTGCTGTCCCTTCTGCATGGAGTCTCTTCCATGCACCGCTCTCATGGCACTGCTTTTCACTTCTTGTTACTTTAAGGCATTTGGGGAGTTTTATCCAGAAGAATTGCAAACGTTGTAACAATGATAGCAAATGAATATTGAGAAACAATCTCTGGCCCTCTGAGACTGAGAAATTTTAATGTGTTCATCCTGAGCTTCGTGGAGCTTTTCTAAGACTGGTAAATTTGCTGGGAAATGCAGGTTTAGAATAACCACAATAACCACTGTTTCCCTGCTGAAGTAAAATTTGTGGACTAGTTCTAAGTGGGAAAGAACATGGTGCTTCAGGAGTGACAGAGAACGTATCTCTGGCCTCTCCTTAGCCAACATGTAAGGACCCCACAACATCAAGCTGTTTGTGCAACACCCCTTTACTGTGGAAGAAAGTTTGAGCCTGCAATGCCTAGTGAATGACCCAAATTATTGGGACTGAAAGCCTGCTGTTGGCCTTAGGACCTTTCAAATTGATTAGGGATATTAGAACAATGTTTGGGTGCTGGGGTCTGAGCACTTAGGTGAATATTGAAAGTATTAAGCTTGAGATTTCTTTTTAAATTTGTTTTTTCCCGCTCAGTGACAGTGTCCTGATGGAAACAGAATAACTTTGGTGTGATGGAGCCAACTCCTGTACCTGATAATCGGCAGGTTGTCCTGCTACTCCTGGGGAAGAGAGGATGGTAAATCTTATTTTGGGGAAGAGTCATAGGTCTGATAGTGATGGAGGGAGAGGCCCACGTTCTGCCAGGGCAACTTGGTCTTAGCTGGCCTTCTACACTCAGCTGTGTCTTGGTTAGTTCTACAGAAAAGAATGCCAGATGCAATAAATGATGAAATTACTGGATTTTGTTTTGTAGGTTGGGGTTGAATTGATGTCTTGCTTGGAAGCCAGTGGCTCTGTCTCCATTAGCAAATAGCAGCATGCAGTAGGAGCAGATCTGCAGAGCAAAGAAGCAGTGAAGAACCAGACAGACTTCAGATTTCAAACCAGCTTCATTCTGATACCACATGCAGGAAATTTTGCAAGAACCTTGTAGCAAATCAGGAGATCAAATACTGCATATTAAAAATGTCAACAAAACCTTTCAATTTATCAAGAATATTTCAAAGGTTTTTTTTTTTTTGCCAAAACAAAGATTTCAAAAAAGCTAGCATATATAATGAGACATTTCAATGCTGTTGAAGCTGTTTGGGTTTTTTTGGTTTCAACCATTTCAGTTGAAATTTTGTTTGATGCTTCTTGAGGTCATCTTGCATTCTACTTAAACCTGTGTGTGTGATTCTTATTATGATTTCAGAGAGCTTTATTAATAAAATTGATCTCTTTATAACCATTTAAAAACATATTATTATACCTATTTCTGCCTGCACAAGAGAAAGAAAAAAAAATCCAGTGCTGCTGACTTAACTTTCTTGTTATGACTCTTCTGGTGTGACTAGGGAATTAGTCATGACACATCTGCCTTGGCTGCAGGAAACAGGGAGAGGAAGTAGCAACAAGGGCAAAACGGGCAATTGGGAGCTGAGTTAAAAATTAGGGATCACATGCAGTGGAGCAGCCCAACTGCAATGAAAGGAGTGTATGAGGCTTGAGCAGAAGTGGTTTTTAGTGTAGTAAGCTTTCTACTCTGAAGGCTTTGGATATTGTCAAGTGATAAAGTTGGGGGTGGAAATGTATGGCAAGGAAAGTTTATCGTTCAAGCTACTGGTTGGTTTGTCAGTCAAACATCAGGAATAAAACAGCCATCAGCAAATAGCTGTTGACAATTAAACAAATTGTAATGTGCTCTTTTCATATCAGAGAAATAATCTGTACATATACTTTGCCCTCCTAATCTAACTTGGGTTCTTATTTTAGTCTGCCTTTAAGAAACAAGAACAACACAGATTTGAAAATTTCTTTTACAGATTCCCATGCCTGAAAAATCTAAGTTGGTTTCTGGACAAATGAAAAATATTGCTAAAAGGGATTGAGTGTTATGAAATATAGTCAGTGTTCATTCAGGTTTTTTTTAAAAAGCTGAAATCAGAAAGGTTTTGGGCTTAGCAGGATACCAGATAGTTTTCAACTGTCTTTTCAGGTTTCTGTTTTCAAAAGAGAGGCAGTGTCAGACAGCCAGACGTTTGTCTGGAGTTTCTCTGGGTTCAGAAAAAGTGTGCAGTGAATTGGAAATATGGGTATGAAGAGCAGCCCTTAGGTGGATTATGAAACGTCTGGGAAAACCTATGTGTGACCAACTCATTTTTCCTTGTAATTTTCCAGGTTCCAGAATCTGCTGTGGTCCCGAAAAGCCTTTGTGGACAGCGTGAAGGTCTATAACCACAGCTACATCTACATGCCAGCCTTCTCCATGAAAACAGGGACAGGACCCTCCCTCCGCGTCTACTACACCCTGGAGGATTTTGGTGCCAAGCAGGCAGTCCTTTTTGCCAACCCCAACTTCCTGCGGGACATCGGCAAGTTTTGGAAGAGCAAAGGTATTCACGCCAAACGCCTTTCCACGGGACTTTTCCTGGTCAGCGCCGCCCTGGGGCTGTGTGAGGAAGTAACAATTTATGGCTTCTGGCCGTTCTCAGTGGACCTGCGTGGGAAGTTTATCAGCCATCATTACTATGACAATGTCCTGCCTGACTCCGGATTCCACGCCATGCCAGAGGAATTTCTACAGCTTTGGTTTCTTCATAAAAGTGGTATACTGAGAATGCAGCTAGAACCATGTGAGGACTCTCTAATCCAGCCTTCAGCCTGAGGATCATAGGAGTTGATTTGGGAGATCCAATAGTTTTTAATTTCCATACTCTCTAGCAGAGAGTTCTGGTTTATGTTGATTTTTTTTAAAGGCATCTGCATGGACCATAAAAATGCTACTTGAAGGCCAAATGGAATATGTCCTTATTGTTTAGTGATTTATGGAACCGGTAGGGGATGAAATATATCTCTCCATCAAGTCCATTCAGCAGCAATGGGAAAACAATGTCAGAAGAAGCACAGCTGAACTTTCTGGGGACATTTTTAAGTGACCAGTGTAAAAAGGGCATTAAGGCTCAGAAAGTCACCGGGCCACTCACAAGCTTTTGCTGACAGTGCCAAATATGACTATCTGTTCCAAATTCCATTTCATTCCAGATCAGCACCCTGTAGAACTTTCTTTTTTCCTTGCCTATTTCCTCTGTTTGGGGTGTGTGTGTGTGTGTGTGTGTAGGAAAGCATGTGTGTGTCATTGACTCTATGTTTCTTTTCCTTTTATTCCTTTTTTTTGGATCTTTTTCTCCCCCAATGGAAGGAAAAGGAAGGGTTTTAAAACCCAAGGAGCTGAGTACTATCAGCTCCTCTGAAGACTCTTGGGAGAGTGAAGGTGCTAAGCATCTGATTAGAATGTCATAGGAATGCCTTGCTACTGGGGATGGATAGACCTATGTGTTGTAGGTTTTATCAGGATAGTTCAGGTCACTGCACTTACAGCTATACCAGTGCTGTACTCTGGGCAAGAACTGGTTAAGGCAAACTGATCTGAAAATAAAACATGTTACAAAACCAGTAGTGAAGTGCAGCCTGATTTCAGTGACCTGCTTCAAGATTTCCGCAGTGACTTTCATAGCAGGGATGGTTCCTGACCTGTTTTGCTGTTCAGCCTTAGGGATTAATCCTGTATTCATTTGGACTCCAGATGTTCATGGACTGTTGAGGGTATTTGAGGAGTTCAGTGGAATGCAGAATGAGGTTCTTCATGTGCTTATAGTAGGAAAATTGCAGAAGTGAATGTAAGTGTCATTTAAAATGAGTTGGAACTTTGAAAAGCATTTCTCTGCATGTGACTTGCTCTTCTGCTTGGATTGTAACGTTAGCCTTAAAGACTTGTACTTCTCACATGAGATTGTCTCTGCTTAAAGAGAGTCTGGGAAATAAAACAGCCTTTGGGAGCACTTAAAAGCTGCACAGGCAGCAAGAAAAAGGAAAAAAGAGAAGGGCATGCCTTATGTAAGGCAGCTCTGCTCGCAGTGATGAATTCTATCAGTGCGCACAGTGCCTGAAGGACTGTTTTATTTTGGGTTTTTACTTGGGCAGCAGATGGTCCTCTCACTGTGGAAATGAGAAATCCCTTTGTTTGCTTGCCTTGGTTTAGCACTGGAGGGCAAGAGGAGAATCCCAACTCAGTCTGTAGCGCAATTGCAGCTGTAAGATGTTCCTGCCATTAACTTGAAAAATCCAGATCAGTGTTCTCTTTCTTATTGTCTTATTACTGAAAATCTAGTCAAGGTGTTGGAACAACAAAACTGTCATCAGCTTTCCACAACAACTTCCTGTGCTGTTTTAGCTCCAAAGTTCTAGTATTTTGGGGGATGTGTCTTCTCATGTGTTGATAAAGTCTCTCCTTGTAGACTATCAGCTGCAAGTTCTATAAATATAATTAATTTTTTAAAAAAGCAAAATCCATGGCTTTTCTTTGAATATGAATAATTCAACTGGCTGTGTAGGATACTGGGGAAAAATTAGTTATGTTTTTCTTTTTAAACCTATGTTTCATAATAAAAAATTTCTTTTGGAATATGGATATTCCAAGCATAAAGTGGTCACTGTTTCGTAGGATTACAGGGCAATGCTAAAGAGTAATGTGGAGACTTTGGAGTGTTCTATATATTGTTCTGATAAAATCTGAATGTATCTCATAGCCCATGTTATCTTTGTCCACGTTTTTGTTAAAAGTACAGTCAGCACACTGATGGAACATCACTTGATAATTCATTCCATTTCATTAGTGCTTTATGTATGATGTGGGGACTCAGTGAGGAAGGATTTGAAAGTAAAATATTTCCCTTGCTGCTTGGTATGGCAGAATTTGACTGAGCAGCCTTTCTTGGAGATGAAGAGGTGCCTGTGCAATTTTTATTGGATGCATCAAGTTTGTGCTTTTTAGTACTTTATAGGTTACATTATCTGTGAGGACAACAGTTGGAATATGATGTCCTAAAATGGCACTTCAGCAGGATACCAACATTTCCTTGAGAGCAGGAGGGAACAAGGAGAGTAGAGGGGAACTACCTCTTTGCTGGTCATCTTTTGGTGTTTTTACCACTACTTAGGAATTCAGTTCTGAACCTCTCTGACAGCTCTCCAACCCCTTGGTAATTATTTGTTCCATGTGTTGGGAAAATAATTGGATTAGAAGAAAACAAGTATTTTTGTAGGAAAACTCTGTCCAGTGTTTCATAATGTCTGGCTTGTTCATGTTCAACCAGTGCCCTGGATATCTGAAGGTGTTGTATTTCCCACCTCTACAAGACTGAACCTGAGGTCTTTGTGAGTCTCTTCTGGTGTCTGCAGTCCTGATGTTTGCTAGGAGATAGCTTCCAAAGAATTACGGGGGCAGGAGAGACCCAGGCTGTGTGTGATGTGCGGCTGATATTGAAGAAATGTGTAATTCTGGCTCTGTTCACATTTACATATAGTAAGTATAACTGCATTGTACACAGGCAACTACATTTGATGAGGAAGTAATGGCTTCAAGGGTAAATAATTTTCTATAACTTCCAGAAAACTGGAAGTTGAGAAAAGGAGAGAAACAAAAGTAAATGCCCCTTTTGAGAGGCAAAATCTCTTTTAGCTGACTTGTCAGTCCATGGAAATACTGGACAGCAATAAACCTTTTGTCCAGCAGGTAAAAAGGAATGCAGGAGAGCTCTGCAAGTCTTTTGTGGCAAGAGCAGTCAAAAAGACAAAACCAAGGAGCTGGGAACATAAGAGTGGCTGTTATCTGACAGAAATGTTGGAGTGAAGACATTCCATCTACGTGGAGTGTGGGGCTTGCCTTATAGATGTCTTGAAGGAGGGCAATCCATGTGTAGGATCACTGATATGAAATATGGCATTGCATGGAAGGGCCTGAGAATGTATCCACCTTCAGGATTGTGTTGCCACTCACCTCCATTGCTTGTGTTGCTGTATTTTTAGTGAAATCTTTTGAAATCTTAATATTTGTTAGTGAAATTTCCTCCTGTAGCACCTCTATTTCTACTGCCAGTCCCTGAATTTCACTGATAGCGTAGCTAAAGCTGCACAAATCTTTGCCAGGCTGAAAGTTACTGCAGTTCATCTTCAACAAAAACTGATTCAGGCTGGCCAAATGATTTGTTAATATTCATAGTTATTAATTTTATCATAGAGCTGACAAGGGACAGAATTGCTGGAGTATTGCTCTGCCTGCATAGCAATCATTGCCCCATGTTTGTACATAGAATGAAATACACACCTTTACAAAAGCTATGCACCGAAATCACTCTTGATACAATCTTTTCTGGGCTCTATATGTTCTTGAGGAAATCAAGACCAATTTTTTGAACTTATGACAAAACTATGTAAAACTTTCCCTCCTTGTTGATTAGGAAGCCTCTGGAGCTCTTTCTAAATCAGACAAGCAAAACAGAAACCAGCAAAGCAAACCTAGAGAAGAGGGTGGAAGATGTGCTCATGAGAATAAAAATGTCTCTAATTTTGACACAGACCTTGTTATAGTGCTAAGAACCCTCGCTCATGAATGTTGTATTTTTATATATTTGCTGGAATGAAGATAACAAGTTTGGTGTGAGGCAGCTACTAAAGTCAAAGGTCTAAGCCTCTGTTACAGCCTAAAGTTTACAGAATATATAAATATTGGCTGGTTTTTTGACTTGACTACTTTCACCTTTTTGTTATTTTCCTCAAAATCACATTGTTATCTAGGCAGCTGAGTTAGCACCTCTTTGAGAGCTGAAAGGAGGCAAAACATCTGCTTTTTGAAAGTCAGTGTCCTGAAATGTGGTAGTTATGGAAAACCATTCCTCAAAACAGCTTCATGAATCCTAACTTAATATTGGGCTCACCCTTGCCTGTAATTAAGGAATAAGGGAACTTTTGATCTAGAAGTGAGGAAAATGAAGGAGGTGAGAGCAATCTTACCTTTTGCTGCCTCTGTAACTGTTCTTCAGATGAATAGATTAGTAAGTATTGGAAGAAGTCCAGGTTATAAGGAAGGGCAAGGTGCTCTCTCCTGCCCCTCAAAACACAGATATAAAATGGACTAACCTGCTCTTATCTTGAATCATGGCCTCCTTCAGAAAATCTTATGGTGGAGTTTCCATTAGCTGATACTTCCAAGTAAGCAAAATTCTTCAGATTTTGTCCAGAAATGCCTATTCCCCTTCTGCATGGCTGTTTGAGGGGTTTTCTGGGTATTGTAGCTGTCCTGGTGTGCTGTGACCTCCTCTTGATGTCATCTCGACTTGTGTTTGTGCCCCAAACCATCATCCTAAAGGATCTCTCTTCCCTATCCTTCCAGATGACCATTCCCCTTGGGGACAGAAGTGTGATTTTTTAAAATCCAGCCATAAGGCCACTAATACATCTTGTTATGTGACCAGGTTTTCCTCTGAAGTGTTGATACATCCGCCAAGAATTCAAAATAGCTCCAACTAAAAAATACGACTTCAGCCAGTTGTTGGTAATTCCCTCACTAATAAGAGGAGAGAAGAGGATAGAAGAAGGATGTGTTTTTCAAGGCAATTGTTGTAAAATAATGTCTGTTGCCTTCAATTCCCATATTTTGTGTCTTGGAATCTATATTTGACTTTTTGGTAGTTTCTGAACAGAACAATTAGTAAAAGACTTAGAGTTCTTTTTGTTAAATATTAACAAACTCATTTCCCTAAGTGGAATGCAAAGAGGCAACAGGAGGCTTAATCTACCCTTCCTGGCTGATATTTTTTTGGCAGCAGTGAGAACTTAAACAACAACTTATTCCTTCCTGATTATTCATTTTCATCAGTTTTTATTGCAGCAGGTTGAGCCCTGGTGTATTCAGCCTCTGCAGCTTAATGCATGTGCTTTAGAATCTCACTCTGCCTTTCAGCTGTTGGGGGAGGAGGGAGGGGAAGTATTGCTAATTGAAAATGCTTGGGTAGGTTCTGTACAACCAGCAGAGAGGAACTGCCAGATTCTGATGTTTTCTGGCCATTCTCAGTTCTCTGCAGAACTGTGAAAACACTCCAGCTGTGGCTGCAAGGCCCAGCTGTGCAAGACAGAGCAGGAGCTGGAGCTTTTTCCCTGGTGGAAAAGGCTGATTGTTCCTTGTGTTCACTGCTGTGGCTTTGCCTGGTGCCCACCAATGCCACCCTGACTGGTCTCAGGACCAGAGGATGCAGCTCCATGACCAGCTCGTGATCCCAAATAATTACCCATGGCATGGTAAGCCCTGTCCTGCTTCACAGGAGTGCTGGGCTTACTGGAAATCATGGCAGCTCATCCCTTTGGAGACCAGCCTGCTTCTAGCAGCACTTGAAATCCCCAGCAAGCCTCAGAAGGGCCCATTAAAGCTGCATCTTAAATTATCTCTCTACTCCCTCTGCCATGGAGGGAATCAGCTTTCTGCTGAGTTGAATATTTACCTTGTCTGGAACCCTCTAAGGCAAGGGAACCTTTAGCACTCCGACCATATGGAATTTACTGTGTTATTTGATGTTTTCACCTTCCAAGTTAAACCCTTTTTTTTCCCCTTTTATCCTGGATTTAACTGCTACGAGTGAGTTTAAGAAAGCAGCACCACTAGTAATTGTTCTCTGGGTAAGATGGTGTTCAATAAAACACTAACGTGCCTTTTGGAAAGTTCCTGCTGATTTCTAATTGTATATCCAATGAATTGTCTCGCTCAGATGGGACCCATAGCAGAGATGAGTTGCATCATTTTTGGTTTATTGGAAGGAAACATTTACAGAAGCTTAATACATTTCAAGCTAAATTCTTACCAATTTCTTCCTTCTGCAGGGAGCTTTGTTTATTGTGTGACTATCTCAGTAGTAAATGAAAATTTCTCACTTAAAATAAATGCATGGGGGAAAAGCAAGAACTGCATAATCTGGAGTACTGAAATTCCAATTTGAGTCTCTACTCAGATATCTCCAACAAAGGTGTTGGTGTTCTGCAAAAGTGCCATAATCACAACATATTTTTTCTTCTGTGCATGTGTTTTTATAGGAAATGCTTGATTTTTTTTTTTGTTTATAAACCCTCCATGTGCTGAAAATAAGCATTCCTTCTTAGGAACACAACTTTTCTTTTTGGGTACCCATCGTATGCAGAGTAAAACTGCCAGAAGGTGTCCAGTTTTCAGGAAAATGCTGGTTTGGAGTAGTCTGGCAGAACTCCTTTGAGCATGTGAGTTTGCTGCCTCTTGAGCTGTAAAGTTTGGGCAGATTATACAGTGTGTGCTGCACTGACAGAAAAAAAAAGATATTTTAGCCACAGCTCTGTCTGGTTGATGTCTCCCACTGCTTGCTGATATTTCTTCGTTCTGTGAGGGCCCTTCAAGGACTCTGATGCTACAGATTGATCAGCCAGTGCTGACTGCTTTTAACGGCCTGGCCTTTGAACTGAAAACTGCAAGGAGCATGGAAATGCCTGGAAATTATGTCCTTTAGTATATTATCATTCACACTGCATGGTTTGGCCTGTTACAAAACATATACATGAAAATAATTTTATCTGCATATCCAAAAGCTGTCTTATCTGAGTATGAGACTGGCATGTAGGAGAAGGTCACTGGAAGGTGACTGTCTGATGCAAGGACTTCCAAAAAATTGCTGTGGGTTTATTTATGGAAATAATTAAATCCCCATTGAGGCAATATTGGATTAAGTCAGCTGTCAGTACTCTTGAATCTCCCACTCCATAAGCATTTCCAAGAATTGTTCCATGCAAAGGCAGAAACATGAGATTTTTTTTCTTGTTCATGCATGTCACCTTGCATTGCAAAATGGAACAGAGTCAATCAGAGCTCTTACTTACCCTTTTCAGAGGTCTCTGAAGACTCCCTAAATAATAGAGAGGCACACAGATACATAAATATAAACAAAATAGCCTGAAGTTGATAGCTCAGATGCTGGTTAGTATCTTGCAGAATTATCTTCAAATAATTTAGAGGAAAAAATTGGAAAAATTTTACATGTGACAATAACCCCCCTTTTTCTTTCCTCCTAAAATGCACTAATAACTAAAGAAACCATGTTAAGAGATATGTGAATTTTCCCTGGTTTCCAAATTATTCTGCACTTCTAGTTTTGTATTCAAGTTCATACTTCTGCAAAGCTTCCAGTTCCAGGTTATCCCATGTGGTGTCCATATACTAAAAAAAAAAAAAAAAAAGTTATACTCCAAATGTAGTCAAAAAAAGAAAAAAACCCGAAGTTCAGGACAGACTTTCAGCTCTTCTGAAATCTGTGACTGTTTATGTGCTGCCATTTGGTAGTGGTGGCCAAAGAAGCAGAAAAAGATCAGAAAGGAGAAAAAAGCGCAAAAGGACACAGTATTTCTAGTAATGATTAAGGGATGGAAGCACAGGTATAAATGCTTGGAAGCCAAAGTTATTAATAGATGTCATGTCTTTATTCTTTTGCTTCTCATCCCCTCAGTTCTTGTTGTACTGGGGTGAAACTTGCTGTGTTCACAAGTTGTTTAAAATTTTCTCTGCACTATATTGAAATTTCCTCTGGCTCTAAATCTAAAAAATTAACAGAGAGACAAAAACCACTTCACGTTTATAAATATTTGTATGTAGCATTTTACATCTTCCTAGGACAAATTACCCTATTAACTCACAATTAAATGAAGGCTTTCTTATTTCCACTACTACTTATCCCAGAGTTTTGAAGTCTTTCTTCCTGTGGTGACATCTCTGTTAGGTGAATGGAGATTACTTTTAGCTCAGATGTTGTGAGAATTAATTAACTCATGCTTGGGAAGTAAACTGAAAAAAAACCCCAGAAATTTTATTAAGGTTCTCTGTTTTGAACAGTGAAAACAAGCAAATGAATCACCCTTTTTATCTGAGTGCATTTATGCTTTTGTGTTAAAATCCTCCCCCATTGTTTGGAAGTACAACAGGAACATTACCTTCAGGGAATACCTGGACTGTAGGAAAGAGAAAAGCTGTGCATTTTTAATTAAAAAAGAAGCTCTTCTGCTCTCTGTCATGCCCTTCAATTTATAAACCTAATTCTGTGCTCTCTTTCACTGTTCTGACTCAATCAAATCAATAGAATTGCCTGGATTTTAACCAGTTGACTCCCCTCAAACCTGAGGGAATTCATCCTATGAAAATTTTAAATTATTTTAAAGCACTGACAGATTATGATACTTAGTCAAAGGTTCATATTCTGTAGTCTACCGATTCTCTTTTCCCCACAAGTATAAACCTTGAACAGTCTATGCTGTTTGTTGGTTGCTTTTGTAAGGCAAATATCTCACTGCATTTCAAACTTCTGCCCCACAAAGGCATCACAGATTGAAATCAAATCATGATCTGTGTCATGTCCTTGCTTCATGGAAATGATCCATGAGCTGCTCAATCTGTCAAGGGTATTGGATGAGCCAAGTGAAAATGAAAAAAGGATGTTTCTACACTGAGAATATTCACCATTCACTGGCTGTAACTGGGAATTAGATATCCTCAAGTAATTTATTATTCTTGATGGATCTGATGTCTGTGAGTGTTTCCACTCATTGTCAAAAAATTTTGTTAAACTTTATTGATGGAATAGGATGATCATTTCCCCCTGCTTTTTGACTGCAATTCTTCTTTTCTGATAGTGTTTGCAGGGAAGAAATCCTTCTTTCTTCTCTCTCTTTTTTTTTTAATGACATTTTATATCTAAGGCATAATTCTAATCTCAAACGCTGGTTTTCTTTTAAAAGTTGGTCTTATGCTTTTTTTCTGTTATGCACAATATTTTCTTTTCATAACAGTACCTACGTTTTCAGTGATGGAATCTCAACAAATTATCTTCCTCTTTAAAAATGGAAAGATTTTCTGGCTTTCATAAACCCCAGTCTGGCTGTAAACTGTCTTTGGGTTTTATCCCAAATTGAACACAGTCACATTTTGAGTCTTTGGAATATCTTAGTGCACTCATAGTCAATCAGGTGTCAATAAAACAGAAATTAATTTCTGAAATAGCTTTCAGCTTCAGTTAAAAACAAAGAGTTTTCTCCTTCATAATGGCCTGTAACTGCCATGGCAATACTGATGCCTTAAAGAACCAAGAAATAAAACAACACACTTTCTAGATAATATTAGTATACGAGGTAATAGAAAGACTGATCTTTATTGGAGGCCTTCAGGGAAATTTTTCACAAAATGCCCACCCCTCCACAGGTGAATACAGTTTTATAAGTTTAGAAAATTATAATTGGCAAAAATCACCAATTAGAGATGTAAGTGGTGAGGCAATTTCTCCCAGTTCAACCCTCTCTGAATCCTGCTCCCCACCCTTAGATGGGAACTAAACTTTGTTTATAAAAATATGTCTCAAAGAGCTGGTTTCAACCTTGGTTCCTAGGGAGAACCAAGATAGGATAGGGGCCTTGGAATGTGTTTTGTCATTCTGCCTGTCAGGGCAGGGAAAAGTACTGGGAAAACTAGCTAGAATACAATAATAGGCTGCAGAGCTACAAATATATGTGTAAAGAATACAGAGAATATATACAAAAGGAAAAAGGCAAAAATCAATTCAGCATAATTTCCCCCCCTTTTTTAGAGATTAACAAGACTCTGCCTTGTCTAGTCTCTACTCCGTTTTCAACCACAACATCATTGCATCATACAGCCAACTATTATTTAAAGACTAACTACAGCTATAAGTAGTATGAACTGTTCCTTTTATCCAGGTCCAGCTTGGTAACCACGAGGTGAGGGTGTCAAAGAAATATTCAAAGTTCAATGAGCATGTGAAAGCTACCTGATGTAGAATATGAGTTTGCTTTCAAATTTCAACCAAATCCTTAATAATTCTTTCACTGAGCTACATAACAACAACAACTAGTGCTAATGATTTTGCAGTTAGTAGGAAACTGAGACTTATTCTGTTTTGTAAAACTATACCAAACAAGTCATGGAGTTCTTCTTCTAAGGCTGAAATTGCATCTGAAATTCGTTTTTCAGTATGTTCAATAATCCTTACTGTGATCAAATGTTATGTTTGGAATTACAGCCTCATGGGCACAGACCCAATCTTATCTAGGGACAAAACTTACCAGACCTCACGTTCACATATCCAATACCACCCTCACAAGTTGTTCTTAAGAAGAGCTTTTGGATACCTTTTGGACTAAAGCCACATACAAATTTTAGGACCATGGTTAAAACTGTGCAGGTAACAGGCACAAAAGAACAATTTAAATCACATCATTCTGATTTTCCAGTTGGTTCAGGAGCAGAGGTTTTCTTAACTTCGGAGAAGTGAATTCAGGGTTCCCTGCCAGCAACTCTGTCCTTAGTGAGGGTAGTCAGGACTTTGAACGGTCCTCTCCACTTAGTTTGCAAGGATGACTGTCCCACCTGTCTCCAGGCTGGAATGGATGGGCAGATGTGTCCAGTCCTACTGGTCTGGGTAACACAATCAATCTCTGAAGCTTCTGCAAAATGGAACTTAAAGCTAACCCTAACCCCTAGCCCTAACCCCAAATAATAAAAAAATTCAGCATCAATACAAGTATATCTTATTTTCATTTTATATCTCATGGAAGTTACAAGGACTTCTAAACTTCTCTGTTTCTCACACATACCCGACACCTGGCTTTAACCTGTGTTAATGCTGTTTTCATCTGGCTATTTCTAAAAGCTCCAGAGGAAAGCAAGCAAACAAAGACGCCAAGGAAATAAAAGGTGCCTTGCTGTGATGTTTTTCTAGAGTGGTACATTGCTCTGATACTGAACTGTGAAAATGTAGCATGTGGATGATGATGAATGTAAAAACCTGCATGTGTTTTTATTTGAATGTTGTGTCCCTAAGATGGATTATTCGTATGAGCTCTGTAGTGTAAAATTACTGAAAAGAGAAGGGAAGAGAAATGAAAAGAAGATCTTTCTAACGGGTTTTGCAGTGAACCACACCCTCTTTTGACTATTTTTCCTTCTCAGATTTGGATTTGGTAACATGGCCTTTACTATTAGGATGGTAATAAACAAACTGCTCTGTTCTTAAAGTTAAATATGCTTCTTTCCAACACTGGAAGGAACAACCTATTTGCATTTCCAGCAAATCTGATTTATTCCCAGGCATGGGCTCAGGGGGCTGCACTGGCTGGGAGATCAGTCAGGCTCCCTGGTGATGCCATGCCACATGTTTCCTGCCCACATCCTGCATCCGATAGTCTGTCCCTGTGCCAGGAGATAAGTGACTGTGGTTTGGTACCTTTTGTTGCTTATGGTTAGAAGCTGAAGTGCCAACTAAAACTCTGTGAATTCCCTCCCATTTCTTCTAGGCACAGCACAAACTTGGGGAAGTTTTGTGCTTGACTGGAACAGAAATGGGCCAGGCAAAGGTTTCTCAAAATTGTTAATTTTGCATTTACCTCATTGAGGCATTTACAAGAAGTCAGTGAATTCACAAGGCATCAACATTTGTGTTGGAGTTGCAGCTATCCTGAATATCTGCCCAGCCAGGGGACCAGGGAATATCACTGGGGTTATCCCAACTCCCAGATTTTTTTACTTTGGGAACAAAACATGTTATTTGAAGGCAAGCAGCCTGGCAAGTACTGCCTGAAAGCTTCTGTTTGCTTCTCCCTCCTCCCAGCTGTCACCTTCCCTGTCCTACCACCTGTACATCTCAGACCTCCTGCTTTGCAGCTGACCCTGGCTTTGAGGAAGGAGCGAGGCTTCCTGGTGCACTGCTCAAAGAAGGGGTGCTTGGATCAGTGGTACTACCAAAACATACGTGGGTGTTGGGAAGGAGCTCAGTGTTTGGATAAAACAAGCTGATTTGGGATCAGTCTGTGATTTACAGGAATGCTGGTATGCAAAGCCCAGGCAGGACAGGCACAAGGTTTCTCCTGGCATTGTAGGGACAGGGCACAGTTGTCATTTTTGCTGTCTCACACAATATTCCCAAAGGAGCCATGTGATATGGGATGTCAGTGTTAGCTGGTAAATTCTAGTACTTTCATTTGCGTTCCTTCTTCTCTTGCCCAGTTTATTGAAAAAATGTGATGATAATGTGGTAGTTCGATGTCTTGAGGTGATTTTAAAGTAGGTAAGCAAACCATTATGCCTCTGAGATTGCATAATTCCATAGATTTGTTTTGCTTCCAGTGCCCAGCATGTAAGACTTACTGTCTCATTTCTGATGTGTGTAAGCTTTACAGACTGGATATTGTGTCCAAATGACAGGAGCACTTGGGTGAACATCTCGAATCATTGGGGTTTTGGCACGCTCGGGGGCAAAAGTACTTGTGTGGAGTGTGTAAACCATCCCAAAGCATAGTACTGTTCTGAGTCTTGTGATTAGGGCTTTGATTTAATTCACTCTCCAATGTAGCAAATGTTTGGTCAGCCAACACTGTTACAAGGACTAAGGGAATCTCTTTCTTTGCCCTGCAATAATGTATTTTTCTAGGATTATGTCAGTAGAATTTGTTCATTTTTCAAGTACTGTGCAGTGCTGCTTTGAAGAATGTCCCTTTTCCAGGTGGTTTCATGGTGACTGTAGCCCAAAATGTCTAGATGTCTCTCAATAGCAAAAATTGCTTTGTTATTGAATGTATTATTTATTAACAGTATCTTGTCTTTCTCTAGTTGCATTTTACAAAATGTGCTACAAGCATCTCATGTGATTTTTATAAGGAAAGCATTATTTATAATGTTCGTGTAAGTGGATGGAAACAAATGATTTTATAGTAGTCCATGCCTTTTTTCATAGCTGCAGAGTCTTAATGAGCATGATCAGAAGGGAGAGGCTCATTGTTTCATTTAATTTTGATGGAGTTTTTCAAAGTTAACTATTATGTTATTCATTACTTGAAATTAATTATCTTAACAAATAAATATCACCATTTTAAGAAATGAAAATAGTATTTTTGGGGCTTCTTTTTCTTCTCTGTTCCTTGCTCTCTAACCCAGTATGTCAAAACAATCAAGGTAATTTCCTGTTCCTCTTTACATTTTAAACCTTCCCATCCCAGCACCTTTTAAAAACCATGGAGATAAAGGGTCATATGATCCTGGCCACTCCAGGGACAGCTGGAGTAGGGTTCCTCAGCCTGGTAGGTACCAAAAAGCAAACATCTCTGTTTTCATTTTATTGGAAGGATTATCCACAGCAAAGGTGGTCTCTGCTGAGGTAAGAGGGGAAGACAGAAGTTCCCTTTCCTTTAGCCGTGACGGTTCTTTTTCAAAACCCTGTGTTTCAAGATGAGTGAGAGATCATTTAACTTCCAGTTCGCTCAGGTGTGGCATTTATAAGTTACTGAAACCAGTCAAGGATAATATCCCAGTGATTATGTTTATGCTAGAAATCCTCCAATTGTGCCTTAAGTTTCCTTGGCTCTCTCACACATTTATTTCCTTTCTCTAAAAGCATGTTCCTACGCAGTGATTAAATGAGAATTCTTCATTCTTCTTGGTTAATATTTCTTTGGTTTTTTGAATATACCGTCTCCATCAAGGTCATACTCTAGATTTCTTCCTGTTGCAAGGAGGGTCAGATGTCAGTGAGGGTTCAGAAAATGAGAACTCCCTACCTCTGACAACTTCTGCCAGGGGAACTCTCCATGGGTGGAAACTTCTGGGCAGGATCTCTCTGTGGGTGCTTCCTTGTGGAGGCAAAATTGTCCTGAAAGGTGGGAAACCCAGGTCAAATCTCCAAGTCCTTGAAGATACATTGCACTTTGAGCTGGTGAAGTGCTACTTGAAAGTGATTTCTTGCAGTTTTTCCTTCTGGAAAGGAATCCTACCTTAGTTGCACCACTGATCCCAGGTATTTTTGTTTAGCTGTATGCCTCTTCTTCCTAACCCTTTAACCTTGATACACTAATATTCATTCCTTGTATGAAAATGTTCTATTAAAATGCAAAATATCAGTATCAGGGCATTAGGATTCCTTTTGTCTGGCTTTGACAGGAGATGCTTAAATGGCGTAGGGAAAGTCATGGCTGGGACAAGAGAAGCACATTCAATGCAGAAAATTCTCTTGGTATCTCACTTTAAATCCTCTTCCACCCAGATTTCCAGCCCACAACCATATACCTAGCTTGGACAGCCTGGTGTGGCTGTTACTTTCTGGCTTCTAAGTTTCTTTTTCCTTGATGTGCTTTTCCATTTCATCTCTTCATGGCATTTTAGCAGAAGTGTTGCACATCTTCTATTGTTTGATCTGGGTGTCTGTTAGAAAATACACTCCTAAATGCAAAGGTCAGCTGCAAGAGAGAGCTGCAGTGGTGTTGATGAGGATGGGTTAATGGAGATATTCCCATCTGGTGCAATGTTGCCTAACTGTTGAGAGGTTTTGTGGATTTGCACCAGGTACATCAGGATCTACCAGCTGTCTGGGACATTTTGCTTGAACCTGTTCATCAACAATGAGATTTCAGCCTCCATCAGGTAGTGGATGATGTGCAGCACGTGCCGTCTTCCTAATGACCACAGAAATTGTGTGCAATACGAGTAACAACTTCAAGAAAAAGATTTTCAGGAGAAGACATGTGAGACTCAGGACAAAAACCTTCATTTGTGATGTCTGCTGCAGATCCCCTCCCTACCCCCCCAAACTGATCAACCGCTTTATGTCAAGTTGCTGCTGTTTGTCGACAAGGATGAATTCTTTGCAGTCTCTCAGATATTAAGGTAAAATATTTTTAATGTACTTCAAAAATTCTGGCAGGAAAATTGGAATCTTGAAAGAAACAAGCTGCCCTGCCCAGAAGTTCCTCCAGTTGAACACTAGTCCCAGGTCACCATGACATTTGGTGTTGCCATATCTGCTTAGAGAATATTTTAATGTGCCACAACCACAAGATACAGCATTATGTCCATCTTGATTAAACTGCTACTTTATAAAATATCCTCCTGTATTGTCCAGTCAGGTTGGTAATTAAACTTCCCATCATGTAGGGTGGCTTTTCCTCCATCTATCAATAGAGAGGCCTTGAGTCTTGTCTCCTCCAGATAGGACTCCCTATTTACTTATTTCTTTTGATGAATGCCATCCAGTAGCTGTGATTATTATCCCTGTTGCTCTTTGCTTTTCCCTGCAGTCTTTTCTGGTTCTACTTCTTTCTTTTTGAGACAAAAGGCTTAGAATTCCGTGGAATTTCAATTACAATGTTTCTTTTCACTGTTTTCAGTGGTTGTCAAATCAGGCCTTACTCATCGCCAGCTTTTAGCCTCTTCCCTGAGAACCTCAAGATCTGCAAGTCTGGTGGGCTAAGTGAAATTAAAATTTAAAAGTAGAACATGTTTACATTTTCTTTAATCTGATTGTTCTATTTAATTTCTGTATACATATATATGTGTGTATATATTGTCTTAGGTTACAATGAAAGATATAACCAAAAGTATGTATTCTATTACCATATACATAAGCTGCTAAAACAGGTGGGGCAGTGTTCTTTATCTTCTCCATGAGTCAGCCCTGATAACTCCCTCCAGGGGGTTATCTCTGTTAATGGGCCATCAAGGACCCACTGCATGACTCATAAAATTACAACATCCCTCTGTGAGATGCTCTGCCCAGGGGAAGGAACTAAACATTCCTGCCTGTATATAATCTGAGGCTCAGAACACCACAAGGAGCACTACTCACCGGATTCCGAGAAGACAAGAGCTCAATAGCTACCACTGGACCTCCAGAAAAAGACCAGACATTTCTACAGGATCACCTCTTGGACAAAACCACATCCATCACTTCAACAGGACTGCAGCCACCATTTAATCGGACTACCACCACCCTGACCAACAGAGTGTCAGGTTGTATTTTGACTCTGTCAGTTTAAGCCAGTGTTTCTGTACTATTGCCTTTATTTTAATTTTCCTATTAAATTGTAGTTCCGACTTGCAATCTCCCACTGGATGGTCAACACCCGAGGCTCCATCAATCAAGCTGGTCCTGCCCAGTTGTCTTACAGTGATTTTATCCTATGTATTCCAATCGTCTGCTTAAGCCCAGAAATGGGTCCTTAACTTCGAGCTGAGCCAGGGAAGCTGGCGTGGTTTTTGTCGTTGTTTACATTCCTCTCTCACTAGCTGACTTTTTTTCCCTCTGGACTGCGGTTAGCAATCCTCAGCAGCCTCTGTTTCTTCTGTTCTTTTTTGGACCTTTTTCAGCTTGCTTTTTCATCCAAAAAAGCAGACCATCTTTGGGGGACGGTCGGTGGGACCCTTCAGGGAGCCACCAGAGAGAGACCCCCCTGCCTGGCCCTGACCGGACTTCAGGAGCAGCTAAGCCAGAGAAAAAAGGGACTATAAAATCCATCAGCATCCTCCACAGAGAGGAGTTAAATATCCCTGTTTACCCCGTGCCTAGAGGGACTTTGTGTGTTAAAATAAACAGGTTTTTTTCACTTTCCTCCAAGAAATTCTTTTCCAAACCTGTGGGAGGAAGGGCAGCTGGGGCCTGAATTTTTCCTGGCAGGGGAGATGCTTTCCTCTGGACGTTTCCCCCTAATTTGTCTCAAAACCGGGACACCAGTCCAAACCATTGCACACAGTAGATGGAGATAAAGTTCCTGTGGTACACATGAGAGGAATTTTAGGAAAGACTCTTTGGATTAGTCCCACCTCAGGTAAAGGCAAACCCATCCATGGGACTGGTTTTTGCTCAAGGACCTGGTTGCACTTGGTGGGTAATGCAGAAACATGGGGAAGCACATTGCCTACAATAAGGAGACCTAATTTTAAGTGAACACTGTGTGTAAGGTTTCATTGTGTATACATAAGCAGAGTTAAAGGAAGGTATTGATTGGGGTATGATGTAGATGTTAATAGAATAAGAGGTGGATAATGTCTTAGGTTACAATGTAAGATGTAACCAAAAATATTCTATTACCATCTTCATAAAATGTTAAAACAGCTAGGGCAGTGTTCTTTATCTCCCACCATGACTCATCCCTGATAACTCCCTCTGGAGTTTATCTCCGTTAATAGGCCGTCAAGGTCCCACTGCATGACTCATAAAATTACATCATCCCATTGTGAGATGCTTCACCCAGCGGGGGGAACTACACATTCCTACCTGGATATAATTGGAGGCTCAGAACATCACAGGCAGCACTACTCACTGGATTCCCAGAGGACAAGAGCTCAATAACTACCACTGGACCTCCAGAGAAAGACCAGACCTTTCTACAGGATCACTGCTTCAACCAAACCACATCCATCACCCCAACAGGACCGTAGCCACCATCTAACTAGACTGCTACCACCACCCTGACCAACAGGGTATCAGTTCGTATTCTGACTCGGTCAGTTTAAGCCAGTCTTTCTGTACTATTGCCTTTATTTTAATTTTCCTATTAAATTGTAGTTCTTACTTGGAATCTCCTGCTGGTTTGTTTTCAAACTAGTACATCCAGTAAGGACATGAAACTGAAAATATGCATGTGAGAGAGAAGACAAAGTTTGTAGTAGTTCAGTTGCATTCTCTTGTAACAATCCTGTGCCATAACAGAACATTTTTATCTTGACTTAATATGTTTTTCAGAGTTTCTTTTAGATCTTCCAAAAGTTGTTTCACTCAAGTTATTAAAACAAAGATTTCATTTGAAGGTTTCAACAGTTTGGCAAAGCAACTTAACAAACGTTATAACTCATCCATGGTAGATCAGGTGCTTTGCTTTCCTCATCCTTCCCATCTCCAAATCCACCACTCATTGCCATTGGGATACCAGCTGGCTGCTAACAAATGCTCAGTGAGAGAAACCACCTTTGGTGACACACCAGACATGTCTGGAGATGGGGAAAGTGTGACAAAAACATGACACCAAAAGGAAATCATGAGTGACAGCACCACGGTCTTAGGTCCATTAAATGACACGGCACTTTGGGCTTAGATTGCACATGGCCTGTCAGTTGTGGTTTAGCTCTTGGAATTATCAACTGTCGGGATGGATAATTGTTAGAGGTATCAGGCATCCTCAGAGATCATGTCTGATAGGAAAACGACAAGTGCAATGTTTTTTATGAGGGACAGGCTTGGGGACAGTCCTTGTGGCAAGAGGGCTTGGGTGGGCAGCAACCTGGATGTCAAGTCACCAATGTGGACTTGCCATAGTCAGTGAACATGTGTTATAACCAGGAGGCTGAGGCAGGGGATTTTCCCATGTGGAGTAATTGAATCAGCATCTGGAATGCTACATTTGATGTTGGGGTTGGGCCAGATGGCCTTTAAAAGTCCCTTCCAACCCAAATTATGGTTCTTGAAACTGAGTACTTCTGTTGATCCCATTGCCCTGCCAGTTTGGGATCAAGTTACATGGTGACACTGCTGCTGTTTCTTCACTGGGGCTGTTCAATAGCCCAGGGACATCATTGTTGACTTTTCCAAGTCCAAATGTTCTGACAGACACGGAGGAGGACAACCAGGCAGTGTTAAGGGTGTGTATTCCTCAGCTGGTGGGATAGGTTGGTGGGACAGTGGGAGGCTGAAAATGGGGGGCTGGAGCATCTCCCTGTTTCTATGGGATTGGGTCATGGTGGGTGATAGTTGGTTTCCCTTTGCCTTCCAGATCCCTTCCTGCTCCCACCTGCTCTGGCCAAGCCCTCTCAGAACTTTCATCTTGCCCAATTTTTTGAGTGCTTCACATTTCTTCTTTTCTTCCATTTCATCCCCTACCTCTTGCTCCTTTTCTAGTCCCCAGACTTCTACCTCCCTTTAAGACCCTGCTGTTTGTGGTGTTGCATGCCCACTCTCCCCACTCTGAGGAATCCTCTAAGCCCCCAACTTGTTCCCACTCGGATCTTTACCAGCATTGCTAAAGCTGCTGCTCCACATTAAAGACATTTGAAAGACTGAGGCAGATGCTGTAGAGAAGAATGCCACAAAAGTAGCCTGGAGGAAGCAAATACTTTTTCATCAGTGCATATTTTGATGGTCTAAACTCTAGAAAGCTCATGGCAACTGCACTGAATATAAAAGAGGTATAAATAACTATTTATTCAGTGTAAAAACAAGAGATCCCTGTTTGGCAAAAAAAAAGTTCAAAAGAGGAAGAGGAGTACAGAAAACAAATACTGCTGAAAAAGTGCTTTTGAAGATGATGCCAACATCATCCTTCTGACAAATAGTGGTATCCATCCATAATCCAGATAGGTATTACCTCCTGCCTAAGCCTGTCGCTGAGCCGCCTGACTGCCCGGCTGGTCAGTGGGTGACAGTGTCCTCGAGTGCCCGGACGGCGGGCTCATGCTACGCAGGCGTGCTCTGCATCAGGGCTTTCGCCTGTAGCCCTCGCGGGGCAGCTCTGAGAAGAGCTGTTAAATCTGAAGCCCTGGCTGGGGCTGGCAGCAGCTGATCGTGTGTTAGCGTCACGGAGGCGACGAAGGAATAAAGGAGGACTCGTTTGCGGTGCAAATCCTCGAGTTTATTTCCTGCCCTGGCGTGGACAGGAGAACTTACTGTGAGAACGGAAGCTGCAGAACGAGCCCCGAGAGAACCGTTGCAGAGGCTTTTAAGGGAAGGGTAAAAGGGGAGGAGAGTAGGAACAAATGAATGGGGTACAGGAAGGGAGGTGACAGCAACCAATGAATGTGATACAAAGGAGGGACAAATTTGAACAAACCAATGGGGAACACAGAACAACAGAACTTTCCAGTTACATATGAATATTGAATCAACTATATGAATATTAAAATAACTTGTGAGGGGAAAGGGGAGGGGACAGTGCGTTGATGGATGGTTACCCATGGCGGGAAACTGCCCCAACCTGCCTGCCTCTCAGGACTCACTGTCCCAAGAGGTATCATCCACCCAATCTACCTGGTCATCAATCCCCACTGAAAAGGCAGGTTGAGCTGCAGCCCCACACGCCATGGGCGACCCAGCCGGTGACTCCGCCACTGGCTGGGTAACCGCCACATAAGTCTGTTATGAAACTTAATTTTTATAAAAGCATGTGCAATTCTGAGTTCACAGATCCCCTGCGCTTAATTCTGCAAACCCTGCTGGCACCAGGCGGGGCTCAGAACAGACGTACCTAGAAAATGGAAACAAATATTATGCAAGCTCTTCCACAAATATCTGGCATAGGCTGGCCATGTTCAGGATTTACTGACAGCAACACAAATCCATGGAATAGGGTGGGATTGCTGATCTAAAATACTCTGTGCAGAAAAAGATTCAAATTACTGTTGTTTGGTATCACATGCAATGTCTGTGACCTGGTGTGTGCCAAAGATCATCTGGTCCAGCCTTTCTTGGTAAAAGCATAGCCTAAACAAATGGCCCAGCCTCCTGTCCTGGTGAGTCTTACACATTGTTGATGAATCCACCACTTCCCTGGGGACATAATGCCAATGGCTGATTGATCTAACTGTGAAAAGTTTCCTCTTGTGTCTAATCTGAATCTCCATACATATGACTTGTCCTCATTACCCCTCATCTTTTCCAAGTGACTCCTTGTAAAAACGGAGTCTCCATCTTCTTTGTAGCCATCCTTTAAATAGTGGAATGTGGTCCTAAGGTCTCCCCTAAGCTTTCTTCTCTCAAGGCTTTGAGAGAAATCCATTTCTCTCAGCCTTTCCTCATATAGCAGCTTCCCAGCCCTTTGATCATCTTTGTGCCCTGCTCTGAACCCTCTTCAGACTGTCCACATCATTTTTGTGTAGTGGGAACCAAAACTGGACACGGTATTCCAGGCATGGCCTCACAAATGCTGAGTGGGACAATGAGTTCTTTGTCTCTGCTGATCATGTCCTTGTCGATGCAACTCAGCATCCTGTTGTTTTTTTTTACTTGTTTTCCAAGAGGATCCAGCATAGACTTGATGGGTGGAATAGATCTGATTAGTAGGTAAAGTTTGGGAAGGTATCTGTACTGCAGGGAATTGAGTCAGAGGGGATGTAAATAGAAAAGAGTTCTGCAAGTCCAGCAACGAAAACTGGTTGACTTTTGTATCTATTTTCTTTTGTCTCAGCTGGCTGATTTTCTGGATTAGACTACTCTGTGGTTCAAGTTCAAACTAGGTAATAATTTCTTTTTCAATTGTTAAATAACTGTGTAACCAGTGATGAGTATTGCTTAGACAGGTTCATGTCCCTGGTCCATTCCACAGAGCAAGAGCCTTGTGTGGACATTGCATCAGCTGTGCTCTGCCAGAATGGAAACAATTCAGGCAAGATCTTTAGACCTATGTTTCTTTTCTTCTTTTTGTTTTCTTTTTATCCTCTTTTAAAAAAGATATTACTAAACTGGCCTGCTACCTGTGGATGTGCACATACATTTTTCCTTAATAATGAACTAATATAGGACCAACTATATTGGTGGAATTGTTCCTCACATGAAGGAATAGGTTCCTCTTTTTCCAGCTTGATTACAGAGCAGAATATTTACTATTTCATAAATTGCCAGATAATATTTTCCTATTCCCTTCTGCTTCTTATTAAAAAATGATTGTTAAAGTCTGTCTCAAGATATAATGTGATTACAAGGAATGTGTTCATGTTTTAATCTGTTCTCAATGGCCTTTTGCCATGCAATTAATGAAACAGAATATGAACCAGACTTTTCTGATTTCTGATGGATGCGTAAGGGGAAAAGTTCAATTCTGTGTTAAAGAAACTTGTGGGCAGATGGTCTGAATTTAAAAGGGAAGAGCAACAGGATTTCTAGAAAAATTAAACAGGATTAGTAGAAATGTAAGATGAGTTCAAGATCAGTTCACTAAAAATCTCAAGGAGAAAGAATTAGAAACTCTACTTCAATTTGACTTGAAAAGAGCAGAAATAAAACTGCCCAGAAATAAATATTGAAAAATCTTGCCAGTAGCATACATTTCTGTTAAAATTGTTGGGAATTACTGACATCCCTGCAAGCCTTTGCTATTCCTGTCAGACTCAGATTATTGTTCATAAAGGGTTAATATACATTCACCCATTCAAAGACAGACTTCCAGAGAAAGATTAAACTGTACTCAAGTGACACCCGAGCAGCATCAGAGATGCACATTTTAAATAGAAATCCTTAGGAGAGTTTAGAGCTGGAAGTTACTGATAGTCTCTAGACATCTCCTTTTTCAGGTGTGAGAATCTGAATGCTAAATACCTAATCTTGACTTTTTGTTATGACAACAAAAGATAAAGGTCTGGATTTTCAAATACAGCCAGTGGTAGTTTAGCTAAATTCTGGGTAGTTCCCAAATTCAGCCTAGGGCATTTTTGGGTCCTAGTTTTCAGCAGTTGTCTGCTTTACACTTTTTAAGAACAGAGCTACAGGCTCTTAAACTTGCAAAAATTGATCCTTGCAAACTTACTAAAAATGCAACTGGCTTTGGAGATGACTTTTTGTTTTGATTTCCTGCAAGAAGTAAATATCCCTTGCAGAGCTCTCCTGTCGTTCTTCGGGAGATCAATAAACACAGGGGTCTAGGAGGGCAAATCCCATAGAAGAGTTTAATGGAACCATCATTCACAGCTATTGACACTGGCTGACATCTGAATACTGGTGGGAGGGAGTTTGTATAGCACTCAGAGAGCCATGCCCAAAGCTTTTTGTCTAATCACCTCTGAGGCTGTCTTGTGTCTGATAATGATTGTAGCTGTTAGAGCATTCACTTGAGCAGGAGGAGATGGGTCTAAGTGTAGTGTAACACTCCTGGTGTTTTGGGTTGTGGATTCCCATGCTGGAGAAGTGAGGGTAAGTTATGATCCACTGCCAGAGATTTTATGGCTACATCCCTTCCAGTAAACTCCCCAGTGCCTCGGCTAGCTCCCAGGCACAGAAACACAACCACTTATACGAGGAAACTGTCAGCATGATTTCCATCCCTGTGCCAGCTGGGGGTCTCCCAAATGTTTTACAGGCACAGTTTAGAAGTTAGAATAATCCAAGAACCATTACCAAAAGCACTTTGTGTGCCAGGCTCTTGTTTTGGACAAGAGTTTATATTAATTATGGATGTAGGCAAGACTGGCTCAAAGTGATCACTGGACATAATTTATTGGTATAGGTGTAGTCTCTGGGTCCATCTGTTGAAAGAAGGTTTTGGAAATGAGTCATACTTTTAGCTTTGCAAATGTGAAGAAACTTGTAGTCAGTAGCTTTGGTAGACAAAAGTGAACGAAAAGTATCTGCAAAGCTCTCATAGTCTTCTGGATCTAGACTTGGGAACAGGGCCATTTATGAAATTAGGTGGAGTAGTTTGGAGTCTGTGTGGGAGGAGGAAGCAATAGATTGTTTGAAGTTTTCTTATTTGTAGTTTCTAAGATTGACTTTTGACATCCCCATGATAAGATATGGAGCACCACAATATCAGCCATGAGGGCCGACTCAGGATTTGTGCAGGTGGAAACCTAGACTCCCGAGCATGGGCTTCTCATGGCTTGTGGACTTTCTCTGTATAGAAGATGAAGAATATCTCTTTATATCTTCTACCTCAAATTAAAAACCCATTGGTACTATGGTATATCATAGGATCACAGAATCATAGAATGGGTTGGGTTGGAAGAGACCTAAAATATCATCTTGTTCCAACCCATTGCCGTGGGCAGGGACACCTTCCACCAGTCCAGATTGCTCAGAGCTCCATCCAACCTGGCCTTGAACACTTGCAGGGATAGGGTATCCACAACTTCTCTTGGCAACCTGTTCTAGAGACTCATCACTCTCACAAGGAAGAATTTCCTCCTAATATCCAATCTAAACCCACTCTGTCATTTTGAAGCCGTTCCCCTCTTCCTGTCACTCCAGAACCTGTAACTAGTCTCTCTCCATCTTTCTTGTAGGCTCCCTTCTGGCACTGGAAGGCCACAATTAGGTCACCCCGATTTTGGCAGGTCTCTCAATAGCAGTGTTAGAGCTGACAAAATGCAGAAAGATGCCTTGCTGAGAGCTGGGTGCACTGCAGCAGGCTCAGCCCTTTTGCCTCTGTGCACATCAGCCCATTGTTAGCTCCAGGGGAATTAGAGACAAAGTGGAGAGATCCTCCAGTGCTTCCTGCTCTTCTCCCTCAGCCGACTGGGCATGAAAAACAGGATTCACTTAGTTTGAGGTGAGTCAGTCAGAGCTCATCCACATCCCCCTGCCTTACCCGTGTGAGAAAACAAGAGATTTTAGCAGCTTTTAAATGCCCTGCTCCACCCCGCAAAGGGGGATCCAGGGCAGAGCATAGGACATCAAGCTCTTTAGGAAATGCACATTAGCCACGGACTCGAGTGTGTAAACAAGCCATTAAAAAAGGATCTCTCACAGGAGAGAAGCTCTCTCTGCAGCAATTAAGATGACCTCCACGGAGCAATTAGATATGCAAAGATTGCACAGGCATTCATCTCACACGTCCTGATAGATGAAGGCAACCTCTTGCAGTGTGTGGTTGTTACTACAACTGGAAATCTATTTGGAAGTAGCGGGAATATCGTGGATTTCCTAGAGCAGTCGTGCTGTTCACACTCACAGGAGCAGCCAGGAAGCAGCTTTTACGACCCATGAACTTGCAGACATGAAAAATACAATTAGAGATGCTCTGAGAAAGGACATGGATAAAAGCCCATTAGTGTTTTTTTTTTTTTTTTTCTGGAAAAACGGACTGGAAACCTCAGGAGGGTAAACTTTTGGGCAAAAGTTCAAAGACTGGCTCAAAGACAGAGAATTTCTTATGCCGAGGGTTGTTTCCTAGTCACTGACTTGGAAATGTCAAACTGTTCAAAACAACACATAAATTTGAGTTCCTCTGAAGTATTTTTCACAAAACAGAGTAAAACATGTAGCAGAATGTTCTATTCCCATGAGAAGATCGGGGGAAATCTGTGGAAGTGAATTAGTGAATTATTTTGCTTGTGTGAAAAACGCAGTTCACTCTCCTGTTAGAATTCAAAGTTTAATAAAAGACAATAGGGGATAAATACAATAAAGCAAAAGTACTAGCGCTAGGGTGCTTTGCACTCGGCCAAGAGCACACCTGTTATTACCGGGACATCCTTTACATACTCTTTCGATTGCACCAGCCTGATGCATATTCATTAACAATTATGCACATTCATAACCCGCTCAACTAATTTCCATTTTCCAGGAACTGTTTAGCATGGCTCCTCCTTGGGTCTGCCTTTTTACAGCATGCGTATTTCTTGGCTGTGGTTTGAGTCCGTTTTTATTATCGCCTCCAGTCTGGGCTTTGGTCCGTGGTTTTTACAGATGGGAGCTGCCTATAGTTGACAGGAGTCTTCATCACACATTCATTGGATGTTATCCAACCAAGCAGACAGTTCAATTGCCACAAGCATAACTATATCAGCTATCCTACTACTATGTCTAACAGAAAATAAAAGCATTAGTTATTATTACAAAAACCTATATTCTTATAATAAAGCTACACACAGCATTCATTTTCTTTGCGAAAATCCAACATAATATGCATTTATCACACTTGATTTAAATGAACTTTTAAGGAAGTGAAAGCAAAGCTGAAAACTCCCTGCATTCATTTCCTCTTTTAAAGTCACACTGATGTGCAGTCAAGATGATCTGTCTTGATCTATCTTTGATTTAGTTTGACACTTTGCAGCTTATCTGTTATGTAGACACCTCTCTTCAACTTTTGGTTTACTATTTTTTGCATCTTTTTATCTATTCCAGGCATGGCTTGTATTTTTAACGTTTTTTCCCCCTCTCTTCTGTTAAAATGCCAGCATAGCAACTCTGGAGTGCTGGTCCAAAGGCAGCAGAGAAGCTGAGGTTTTCCACTGCTGTTCTGTTCATAACACCCATGCCATGACTGTTCATCTGTGGCTACTACTGAGATGATTTATTTTGTGACCAAAATTGCAATTTGTCTCCTTCCAGTTCCTAAATTAGCTGCCACTTTTAATGAAGTCAAATTCCTAGCCTAAAAAAAAAGCATCTCTACATCTCCTCACCTCTGGGTTATCTGCAGCTGGATTTTCCTGCAGCCATGACACTCCTAAGGAAACACTGCCCTCCCATGTTGTTGATGGGATGAGTTTTGCTGATCTGAAAGCCAAACCCAGCTGTTGTGCTTGGCTGGGTCTTTTTTTTTTTTCCCCAGCTGTTTAGAGCACAGACTGGGTGCCAAGTGTCCAGATTTTTTTCCACTCTGGCAAGCCCTGTGACAGCTCTCAGGATGTGCCAGCTGCCAGTGCCCTGTTCCCACACAGAGCAGAGGAGATCTTTGCCAAGGAAAACAGAGATTTGAGGGGAGCATTTGTCAACACCAACATCTTCTGCCAGCGAAAGACACCTCACATGGGACTGTGGTAGGCACAGAAAAAGGTGAATTGGAGCAACCTGCCTTTGTCCTGAAGGAGTCCTGAAATGCATGTGTGTGAGTGGCAGGGTTTCATTCTTTAAAAGGACAATTAAGCCTTCCTTGGTTACATTGAGCTGGCAGAAGGAAAGAAAACAATGGTAAAAGATTTATTTTGGTGTAGCATCAACATAGCTGAGTGAAATCAAAGCTACCCCCCAGGTCCAGCTTGCTTTTGGTTACTGTTGGCTAATACAAGGTTACTCTGATGAGACTGAAATTTTCTCTCTCACAGGAGCTGTGCAACAGAATCCACACATCAACGGCTTTCTGAAGCATTTATTCTACTCTCCCCCCTAAAAGTGGTTCTAATTATGTGACAGTGACCATAGAGGAGCCTTCTGAAGGCAGTCAGGGATCCCAGGGCTGTTTTGTTGGCTTTCCATGAACAGGAAGGTATTCTGTGTCCTCCTCATGTTGGACATGTGCACATATAGGCAAAGAGAATCATAGAATCATGGAATGGCCTGGGTGGGGAGGGACCTTAAACATCATCTCTACCCCTGCCATGGACTGGTAGGATCAGAGAAGCACCTAGTTCTTAGTTTCTAACAAACACAGACAGCTATTACTGGCTACATGCTCTACCTCCACATGATCTGTTCTGTAGTTAAGAGGCAACTTTCAATAGGATAAATTTTTACAGCTCCCTAGAGTCTTGACATCCATCTCTTTTCTTCCCTCCCCTCCCCCTACCCCTCCCCATGCCTCACCTTATTCCTCACTTCTTTTTTGCCTCAAGACCTAAGATGGAGAGAAGTTTTGGTTGGTTTCATTTCCAGACTAATTTGACACATGCATTTGATCTTGTATGATAAGACAATCTCCCACACAAGTGCTTGAATCTCTTCTGGTTCATTGTGTGCACTTTGGAAAGAAGGGAAAGTAAGGCAGTCCCCTGACTCTCATCCTGAAATTCAGGTGTTGGCATAGAGGATTTTCTCCAGCAGACCTACATGATTTCTACTGTCAATGCTTTGCTGAGATGTATGAAGTCTGGACTCCCTTTTTGCTCCTTACAGCAATTAGTAAATAGTTGCCATAGTTATGCCAAGTGACATTTTTCCAGCCTCACAATTTGTTCCGCAGGAAAGAGGGATCTCCCCCTCTCCCACTGCCGGTGCCAAAATCTGCTGTTCTCAGCCTGCACACTCCTGTGTGGTTACACCAGTGGGTCCTTTGTGGTCCCAGTCTTCCTGATTCCTTCTGTGCTCCCTGCACAGAGGGAATTTTGGATTTGGTAAAGCATTACATTATTCTGTCTCAGAAATCTGCAAAGAAAATGGTATAGTTCATTTTATAGTTCTTGGGTATCTTCGCTGCAGCTGTAAATAGCAGAAGAGGTGGGTTTCTGTCCTCTGGGGATTTGTGAATGTTCAAATGACAGTTAAGGTTGTAAATCCTGTCTGTATCATCAGGTAATGCTGAAAAATAGATTAAACCAATACATTTCAATTAAATCAGAAATCTAATAAGCAAAGGGCTGTGTACAAAATATGAGGCTATAGATCAAAAAGGAAGCTTGCAGAAATGTTGCCTTTTTTTAACTGTAGTGACAGGATGACTTGGAAATTATGCTTACTTGTAAAAAAAATCTTCCAGATGCTCTGTCTCAGGAACTATGATTCAACCAGTGTATCAATCTAACCTATTTTCCAGAATTAACTGGCAAGTTAAGAACTTGGTCACCTTACTCTCCCTATATTTTATAGACTATAGACTCTTAATATTTTAAGAGGTCTTGAGAGTTTTCCCAAGGAGATGACTGAATTCTTTGGAATGATCCCACAAACCTTATTAGAATGATTCTTACTTATGTGTTCCTAAAGAGACAATTACCCAGTGGAGGAAAATTATGTGCTCACTTTGTTTGAGCCATTTTAAAAACCAAAGTCAGTGCTGGAATAAAAATTCATGAGTGGTTTACACAGCACCTTCATCAGTGTTGAACTGTCTGTGATGCCTCTGCAGCAGAAAGCAAAATGATCACCTGGTTGTGGGGTGTCTCTGCTGTTTCCCCATGCAAGATTGCTGCCCTGCAAAGCTCCTGTAAGTAATTTCACTCAGTAATTACTCCAGGGTCACAGAAATTATCTCACACCTTGTCTTGGGAAGCTGTGATTCTATGAGGACAAATGTGTTTAGTGGTGTCACCTGAGGTGGAGGGGGTGTGTTAAGTATTTTGGCTCTGCTTGAGGAGAAAGGTCAATTGAATTTTCTCACTGCCAGGCCAGGCTTTTTGTAGAGGCTTCACAGAACAAGTCAGTGTTCTCTTTCCCTCAGAAGCACAGTTCACACCCTTCTTGAGATCTTGATTTGCTGCCTACCAGAGAGGTGAATGAATTTAAGGATTTTTTTAAACACCTACATTGTAGCTTTCTCAAAGTTCTTTGCACCCTGTGCTGGGATGGTTGCCTGCCTCTCCAGGACTGAAGCATCTGGGACCTCTACCAGAGGAAATCCTGTAATGACCACTGAACAGTACTGCTTTATGTGGTTTGTAATATCCTTCAGCATGTGGAGCTTTTCCCCCACCTTCCCTGAAGCCACCAAAAATAAGAGGTTCTCCCAGCAGAACCAAAATCCCTCCCCATTTTGGGCCAGCAGAGCTGTGTGGTCATGATCACTCTTACTGAGAAAACTGGGTTTGAGTTGTGATAAAGAATATAGGCTAAAGCCATTCATGATAAGAAGAGATGGAGTAAAATGGTTGTATTTTTTTATATTAGCAGCTACAGGACTCCAAAGAGGAGTACTCCCTGCACCTTATTTCTACTCTGAAGCCATCTGACTTTATAGAAAGGTCCCTGGATCTTCTTGTGCCTCCCTGCTAGGTTGAAGAAAGCTGTGTTTGCACTTATTTTTCTTCACAGAAATATCTAGACCTACTATCATCATGCCCTTGCTGCTTCACTAAATTTAAATGCAATCTCCTTGAGACTGTCTGCAGAATGTTTGTAATACTTTAACAACTCCCAGATTGTTCTTCTCACTTTTTCACTTTCTTGAAATGCGGGCAGCAAAGCAGCTTGTAATATTCCCAAAGCATTTGTACCAGTATTAATGAAGAATTAATAGAGTAGGAACCATCACTGTCTGCATTTTATCCTGACAGCAGGCTAGAATTTAATTACATCAATTCAGGAAGAAGTTTTTATTTCTTTCCTTCTTCATATGGTTTATTATTATTTTTTTATATGGTAATAGCCTAATATACTTATAGATTACATATGTCAAAGGAGCTGTAATGGGTATCTTTAGAGTGCGCCATTTTCCCATAGACTAAGCCTAGACTTAAAACCTCATCAAAATACTAAGCAAAAATATAGACTGTTGCTCTGAACAGGTTTCTTTTTCAATTTAAACTTAGATTTGGTTTGTGAAGCCACAGAAGTTGCACATTTCAAAGCAGCACAAGCAATTTTGTACTCCTTTAGGATTTATTGGACATTCTGCCCCAGAATTTCTATGTTCACACACACAGAGTCATGGTATATTCATATAATCAGTGATGAAGCAAAAAGACACATTTTGACTTAGTTCATTTGGTTGTCCCCACGGGGAACATTTGACTATTACCTTTTGGCTAGTCAAGCTCTATTCAGTGCTCCCTCTTTTCCATGCAGTGTGAACCTTCACGGAAAACCCACAATTTACGGAGCAATTAGTCAGCTGGGCAAGACTGACTGTGGGGATAATCAAAACCAAGGAACTTCTTCAGCTGTCAAACGATTGACAGCAACGGTCTAAATGGGTAAATTCCAATTCTTTTGGTAATTCATATTAGTTTGGCCTAGAGCAATGCAGATGTTTTTCTGTTGTGCAAAGCACTCGGAGATGTGAACAACGAGCACAAATTAATTGTCATTTCAAGTGAAAAATATTCTTGGGAAACATATCAAACATTTAACTAACACCACTCAACAAAGCTTGAAATTCCCCATGCTGGTATTATTCCCACTGCATATGCACTAATTCTAATAAAATGTTTTTCCAAGCCACATTTTCCAAATTGGATAAATGCTCATGAATACTCTGCTTTAGGGAGAGTGTAGCATCAGCATTTCATGAATTTACATGTCAGGGGAAAACATACAGGAATGAATGAAAACAGAACTGTTGGTTCAGATGGTTTTAGCTGGGCTGATTCAGGAGACAATCTCCAGCCAATCTGTCTTTGTTTTCATGGACAAACATAAATTCATCAAGAACTAACCACTCGTGATTTCACAATAAAAAACAAAACTGAAGGTCTGGTAGTTTGGGGGGAAATTACAGTTGACTGTCAGAAGTCTTCTTCACATCTCTGGTAGCTGAATATTTTGGGAAGATAAAATGTACACGTGCTGCAGTGCAGCAAGACAGAGGTATGCAAGAGTGGGCTGTCGTGTATCGTAAGGAATCCAGGATGGTTCTGTGGCAAATGACAGGGGACCTGAGCCAGGGGATAGAAATATAATCTGGTGACATCATTTTCAAATTAAAAAATTTTAGGAAAAAACCCTATCTATGACCACTTCTCCATTCCTTTTTCTCTTTTCTCTGCATGGTGAGATTTTGCACCAACTCTTTAGTACTTCTCTTTGAAAAACCTCACACACCCTCCGCTCCAAAAACATGCTTGATGTTCTTTGGTATCACTGTTTCTCAGTTTTTGTACTCCTAAAAGACCATTCCAGCACAGTAGTGCTTCTCTCTATTAATGTTATTCAGCCTGTACGGAGCCCTGCTCTCTTGGGGGTGGGTGAACACCTGCCTGCCCATGGGAAGCAGCGAATTAATTCCTTGTTTTGCTTTGCTTCCGTGCACAGCTTTTGCTTTACCCATTAAACTGCCTTTATCTCAACCCATAAGTTTTCTCACTTTTACTCTTCCAATTCTCGCCCTGATCCCACTGATGGGGGAATGAGCACATGGCTGTCATTATTGAGTTATTAATGTTCTTAGAAATGCCTCTGCCTGAATTAAGGTGCAAACAAGACCATATGCCAACGTCAATAGTATGGGTTTTATTTAATAGTAAATATGAGAGAGAGAAAAGAGAGACAAAAGACGAGAAAGAAATAGAAAACAGGTGGGTGGGACAGAAAGAGAGTGACAGAGACAGAATAAGGGAAATATCACCACTCTGTGGATCCAAACGATGTTCCATTGGTCCTCTCCAGGTGGTTTTCTTGATCCCCCCAAAAAGCATAGTATCCAATGGATTAATATATGCTCAGACTAGGTAGGAAAACCCAGGCACGTCCCCGGGGTGGGGGAGTTTGCCATTGTCTGTTACAACAGACTCTGGTTCTGTTGCATCCCGTGCAGTCCTGTGGGGCAAGGCCTCTGGGGAGCGCTTTGGGGGGGTCTTTGATAGATTATGACACCCACTCAGCGGTCTCTCACAGGAATGTTCTATGGATGTGGCCTGTGGGGTTGGGGCTTCCACAGCTGGGCCAGTGTGTGTAAGGGAGGATGAGTGTTCACTGCCTCTGGCCAGGAGTTACACTCAAAACCTCCTTCCCCCCCTTGTCGTTTCAGGGGGACGGGAGGGAATCTGTGTTAACCTGGCCTCTGTGTCTCTCCCACCCCACAGTCAGCCAGGGCAAAATCTCTGCTGTGTTTGGCTTTCTTGTGGACGCATTCCTCTCTCTCAGCCTTGTTTGTTTCAGGTGATTGAAGAATGGGTTTTCCCTTTATCTAATCTCATAGTTTGACTTACAGTCCAAAGTTCCAGTCAGGCATCTTCAGGGAGGCTTCCATGGTTGTAGCTTCTTTACACAGTTTTTGTTATAATGAGTAAAATTTTATATCAATATTTGAGGCATGAACTGTTTCAGTCTCTGACAGTGGCTCTGTGGGGTGTAGTTGCCAGTTGGGATTAAACCTAAACCACAACACGAGTGCTGAGACAATTTCTTCTTTGTTTAGAAACTGGAGGGAATTTACTGTGATAAAAATATTATTGATGGAGTTTTTTCCCCTTCATCTCCTGTTCCTGTCTATATGGACCTCATTTAGAGTCCTGGCAAGCTTTTTGGTGGAATAGCTCCACATTGCTCCCATCTCCCCACACTGCTTTCTTTTGGCAACATCATTGTTCATTTGTCCACAGCTGAAACCAAGCTGCGGTAGGACCTGTGTGCCAAATTCATTTTTACTGGGAGAGCTGGTGCATTTTCAGTATTGCTGGGATTTCTTGGTGCCCAAAAGAGAAGGAAAAGGTGAGGTGGTGTGATGAAGTACAGATGAAATAGCAGTAGGTGGGATCTGTGTGTTGCTGATGTGTCCTTGGTGTAAAGGCAGAGCTACACTGGGATGTGGAATCAGCAAGTAAAAATAACTCCCTGGATAGACACTGTGCCACCCTTATGATCAGTGTGTTCCTTTGCAAGAACCGGCTTTTTCTAAAATAGAAGTAATGACTCAATTACTCTGACACCAAAACATGAGTTGTCTCCTAAACCAAATTAAAGCAAAGGAAGAGGGATTTCTAATTATTAAGCATATAAATCTTGCTTTCAACAGCCCAGATTTGCAGTGCATTACAGGCTGTAAGCTGTAGGTCTAATTTGGCGATAGAACAATCTACTCAAAAGAAAAAAAAAACCAGAGCAGGTGAATCATTCTCACTGCAGGAAAGTACATGTAATGTTATAGTGAAATTATTGCTTTATCATAATTTTAATTATTTTGATTTAACTAAAAAAGAAAAAAAAATCTTCCATGCTATGTTATGCAAGTTTAAGCAATAGGGATGTGCGCTGCAGAAGCGTGAGAAACTTATTGTTATTTTTTTAAACTTTCCTAAGACTTAGAACAGGTGGAATATAATGACTATGTCAGGTTATTTTAAATTTTTAAAAATTTGATCATAGAATCCTAGAATGGGTTTGTTTGGAAGAAACCTTAAAGATTATCTTGTTCCAACCCCCCAAGGCAGGGACACCTTGCCCTGGACCAGGTTGCTCAAAGCCCCATCCAACCTGGCCTTGAACACTTCCAGGGACGGGCCAGATGCAGCTTTTCTGGGCAACTATGGACATAATTCTAAACCAGGGAAAACTTATTTTTAAACATGAAATTTTTTTTTTTTTTACCATTGGGAATCTCCTCATTTGAGGAGTGTTAGAAATAAACTCACTTTTTGATGCAATTAAGTGGGGACAAAGTTTTCAAAGCAAAAGAAAACTGTTTATTTGTATCGAGTCAGCTGAGTTGGGTGGTCTTGCCCTCAAGAGGTGAACATACACCCCCTCCAACAAAATGGCAACTTTTTATACCCTTTTGTGGCTGGGGGTGGTCCCTGTCCCGCTTCCCATTGATTGGGTACTCAGGAACTTACACTCTCTCCTGACCTACTCTTTTGTCCCCTCCCCTCTCGTCCTTTCTTCTTTTTTTAGGTCCTGTCTTCAACTCCACTCCTCTCCCAGTTCTCAACAACTGCCAACAGATTAGCCAAAACACATCCAAACCATACACACCAACAAATAGGGAACAGAATGAACAACTTTCATTCTTTTACTCAATAATCTTTTGGGGCTGCAGTAAAATGTTATTTCATCCCTCACAGGGGGAAAAGAGCATTCAGCATTACCTTTGCTCTTACAGCTAAACAGTTCAGAGAATTAGTCCTGTTTTAGTGGTAGTTATTTTACGGAAAATATTTGCAAAGTTTCACACTCTGAGTTTGAAGTTTCCTGGCTTTTATTTCCTACTATCACTTGCGGGAGCTCAGGACTTCTGAACAACGAATCAATATGATTTCGCAGAAGCCATTTATTGTTTACAAAACACTCTTATTTATACCTTTACAAGTGCTGTACACGTGATCACGCATTACATGATTGGTCCCTCTATCTTGTCCATGCGCTCCGCATGCACTTTTCAGAAAATATAATTGGTTCTTGGTTTAGTGCAGCACAGTCTTTCTTTATCTATTTCTTGCTGTCTTGGTATTCTGTTTTTCAGCTTTTCCTTTCCCAGTTTAGCGCAGCTTACATTTCAGTGGCCTTGATGAATTCTTGAGGGCTCTGATAAGCATAACTACAGGTGGTTTTGGCTGGGGCACACTGTCAGTGTTCAAACGCATTACAACAATCACTTCTTATTCTACCTTTTCTAAGCAGTGAGACTAAAACTATGGTAATGTTGAAGATGAAAGCAATATCTAAAACTTCCCTCCATTTCCAACCGTCATTTCTGTACAGAAAATCATTCTATGAAAAGTCCATAAAGGAGACAGAGGAGACCTGCAACGTTATTCAAATAAAGGGAGAGAGTCCACTGGGGCACATGCCCCCAAGGGTTTTCTCTCTTGAGGTTTTGGAGGGTGCAGCCTCCTTTTATCCTGAACTCCCAGCCACATGTTGCCCTCTTCCTTTCCACTTTGGCTGAGGTACTAGGAAGGCACAGCTTGTTTGTTTCAGGAGCCAAGCTGTCTGGGCTCTGTAACAAACCTGCTGCTTGAAGTTAGTAGAGACATGAAGACCCATTTCAAAGATGTTAACACTCATACCTTCACCCATCGAATTGTTTGTAAAGACATTAGCACACATCTTCCCTATCATCTCTGATAAAAATTCTTTTGAGAGACAAGTGGTACATGGATGCTTTGAGACAGAGAAAATTGATTTGTTCTGTACATATATTATGAATGGATATTATGGGGTTTAAATAAGTTTCTACCTCTGCTTAGGCCTATAGCAATAGATAGTAACTTACTGAGGGGCCTGCACCCCCAGAACCCACTTCCATTTGCAAGTTCTTTTAATA
>VZTJ01002954.1:458103-483951 GCA_013397795.1 Orthonyx spaldingii
CTATTAATAATATAACTTATACAGTGCACGTTTACAAATACAGCTAGTGGAAAAAAAAAGGTATAATTAGGAGCAATGCGCCTTACCATCCAATCGTTGAAGGATGCCACATCAGACTCCAGTCTCTCAACCTCCGGAGAAGTTACCACAAGGTTCACGAATTTCCTTGGGGAGAAATTGTCTCCACACCTTCGTAGAATGTGCAAGAGAAACTTCTGACTTTGTGGCAGATAGGTGATACTTTTATAGAACAAAAGACATGCCTTCTGTCACGTACACGTTTTTTATCTCTTCTCCCATCTGTCCTCCAGATTCCTGGCATGGGATCTGGTCAGACTCCTGGTGCCAGGGTGTGACCCCCTGGTGAGTTGCTATGCCAGCTATGCATCTCAGTAGGAGGAAGGAGGGGGAATCGTCCTGCCACAACATATTTTGGGTTAGATCCAAATAAGAGATTTAATCACTGCGCTGAACCTGTGCTGACCTCGTTCACCCTCAGATAATTTACCTGGTGCCACTCACACATATCTGGAGTACCTTAGTTCACATTACCAGGCAGTAAAAGCATCTCTCAGTTTTTGCTGTCATTACACATGGCCATCAGATAGTGTTTTGCCTCTTTCCCAATCCCCAAAGAGCTTCAATGTGCTCCCAGCAAAGACTGCACTTTCTCAAGAGCAGGAGCAGCTCCAGGGAAAGCACTAGCACACATCACCTACAACACTGCATACGATGAGAATAACCATTCCCAAGGGCCATATCAGCAATAACTCTCTGCTAGGTGTTGCTTTCAAGCCTTATCCACCCCCATTCCAACCATTTTTCCAGGACACACTTCAGATCTAGCATCAATTTAAGAAACGAAACTCCAAAATACATTCCTGCAGTCTCATCTTATTGATATTCCACACTCTGGCTAGAAAAACTTCCCCTTCAGTTATCACACTTCATCCTAATGACTTAGTCCAGCTCTTATCCTGCTGTTTAGTACTTCCCTAACTGTGATTGACAAGGATGGGAATGGAGCCTGTTGAAGGTCACAAGCAGTAACAGCTGGGTAAGGGAAGGCAGCAATAGCAGGCAGCAGCAAGGCAGGCAGGAAGGTATGAGAGTAGGCATGTGATGACAGGGGACAGACAAAGGTAGGAATAATGTTACCTTCCTGTTTTTTTTGAAAAGTTGTAATAATTCAGTTATCACCTTGAAGAAATGCCATATTTTATTCCTGGGTTAGTTGTTGGTTTGCTGGATTCTCTGTGAGTGTGATGATGGATGTACAAGGGCTGTAAATCACCTTCTTTGTGCGTGATAGAAAGAATCACAGTCCAAAATGATTTTTTTTTGTATATTTCAACACTGCCATTACAGTTCCCTTCAGTCATTTCCTCTTCATCCAAAAAATGCCAATTCCTGCTTGGAAAAATGCTGCATTTTAAGGTGCATTCATTGGCAGAGTTCAATCCCCAGGAGATTTTCATGACTGAGATGCACCTTCCCCTCTATTATCAGTGAGTTTTAATTATCAATTGTCCAGCTACAAAAGAGTTTGTTAGGGCAAAAATAACTCAAATGTTGGGCAAGTATTTGGTAGAGTATATCAGAGTTAAAAAAAAAAAATTAACCTAAAACCCCACAGAGAACTTGTTCCTTGATCCCTGTACTTTTTGAACACCTGCAGAATTCTCCAAGGCTGCAGACTGCTACTCACCTTGGGAGGACAAGTACTCTGAAGGCTTTCAAAGGCAAATGGTGCCCACATTCTGAAACTGCCATTGATGTCCCCAACAGGCTCCTCTTTTTGGAATGTGCCATGTGAAGCCAATGTCAGTAAAACCTTCATTATTTGTGTAAAAACCATGCCAGGAATAACCACTACAATAAGAGTCCATGCATAGACACATTTATTTTTATGGAGGAAGATCTCATATTGAGAAATGAGGTTCAATTCTATTTTGCCAGTGCATTACAGAGCAGTAAAATCAGAGCAGAGTGGCAGTAAATGCTCTCTAATTTATACATATTTATTTAGCTTTAAGCACCTTCATGGTTCCTGGTTTCATAACCTCCCTTGGCTGCTTATTCTACTGGCTATAAAAATTCTCATTGTTTAAGCTAAATTTTTGTGACTGCTGTTTAAGCTCATTACTTCTTGCTCTATCTTCAGTGCTAATGAGAACATTTTTTATCCTGGTTGTCTTTAAAGCATCTTTTCATCCATTAGTGAGATGTTAATGCTTCCTCTGCTGAAAATCATCCATCATAGCCATTGCTGGGCCTTTTCCATGTACTTTGTTTTTCTACCTGGAGTCTTTACTTTGTCTCTTTTTAAGCAAAGTGCCCAGATGTAAGTGCCATATTCCTGAATGGAAACCAGCATGTGCCATGGAGAAATATCTCCTGTCTTGGACTCTGCAGGACACAGTCCTTGTGTCTTCATATGACAGAGTTAACCTGCCCATAGTTATCCACTGGGATAATGAAATCCTACCATGGTACAGCGTGGCATCTGCTGACCAGAATATGCTTAATATATATATATTTTTTGAATCATGGTTATTGATTATTTGTAGATTTTGTGCAGTGCTCAAGGACATAAATCAGACTATCTTTAATCACATGAAAAAAGGGGAGCTATGCTCTCTACCAGTGAAATACCTGAGGGTGAGAACCCAAGCTCTGCCCCTCTGCATGGTACACAAGGAACCTTGTGGGGACCTACAGACTAGCCTCAGGAGTGTCCTGGTGACCTGGCATGGGACTCTTTGGAGAACAGGCAGGAGAATCGTGGAACCATTGAGGCGGGGAAAAACAGAATCTTGGGAAAAGACTTCCAAGACCATCTCATCCAACTTTTGGCCAATCACCACTTTGTCAACCAGACCAGAGCACTGAGTGCCTCGTCCAGTCATTTCCTGAACATCTCCAGGGATGGTGACTCCAAAACTTCCCTGGGCAGCCCTTTCCAGTGCTTGACAACCCTTTCCATGAAGAAATCACAAGGGGGATGCAGGAGGTGAGCATCTGGAGCAGACTTATGGCAGATGGTACAGTGCACATCATTCAACTGGAAAAACAGGAACCATGACACAAAATACCATTAGTAGCACAGGTTGCAAGTGGGAAAGCTTTGTTTTGTTTTGAGGAGTAAGGTGAGACGAGAATACGGAGGTTTAGCAAATCCACACTGGGGACTGCATTTCCGTCACATCATTTAGCTTTTATCTTCAGATATTTACACAAACCAAAGATTCTAGACAATGTCTGTACATGTAACAGCACAGAACTTCTTTCTCACGGGAATCCCACTGAAAGTTATATAAATATAAGATAAGTTTCATGTTTATGAGAGTGGTTTTGGAAAACAAGCAGTCAGAGTACTGTCCAATCAGTCCCAGGGGGGTGGACTGATTTCAACCACTCCAAAAAGTTCTCTGGTGTATATAAATCTGTTAATAATTAAATAAATTCACTTAACATTCTCTCTGAAGTTTGCTGTGCTTCTTTGCTCCGCTTTCGGTCCAACAGCGACATGTACCTGTTTGTGCATTACACATATTAGTTTCACATTAAATGTCTTAATCATGGTGTTTAAGAAATGCCTTCTTTTCGGGTTACTTTCTTTACAGCAGCTGGTATTAAAAAGCAGCTTTATGCTGCTACAACACCATGGTGCTGTACTCTCTTTTTTTGAACTTGGCCCAGCCCTGCATTCTTGGAACATTATCTCTGCATGTAATTTTCAGCTCATCATGCTCTGTCCTTTGGGAAAGGTCTGCTATTAGACCCAGAAAAGTAGCAGTGCAAGTTATTTATCTTCCATTCTTGGTAATGACTCGATATTAGTTAATGGATTGGGAAAAGTACATGGAATTAATGGAGCGAGGTGTTGTCTAACTGTAAAGATGCTGATCCCAGCTCTGTGATTCCTTCCCACGTAAAGGTCATGTTCTGACTTTGGGCACATTCTGCTTTGCACCCTGTCTCCCAGCTGAAAAATTGCACCATAAATTCCATCACTTGGGGATCAGAAGAGATTTGCAAGGGCAAAGAGAGCAATTGGGCATTTAGCATCTATTGCAAACTAGCAGGTGCCTAATTCACATTTGTCTTGTAAAGAAATCCTCTCTTAATTACTATCATAGTGCTTGGTAATTCTGGAACAAAGCTTCTGTTTATTAAAGGATAAACCAGGATTATGAATCCTAGCACTGCTGGGCAGCCAAGTGTGTCTGGTTTTGGAGTAGGAGACTTCAGATATGTCCCTATTTGCAGCTCTGCTAATAACCTGCTGCAGGGCACCAGGCAAGTCACATTCCGCTCCTACTGCTATCTGGGAATGGATTTCTGATGAAGGAACAGCTAATATCAATAATGTGACATTAACTTCTCTGAGTTCTAGTGCCAGTCCTCTCTCTAACAAGTGCTAGTTAAAATTTAGCAGCCTTTATGATTGTTTTCCTCACCACAGGTTTTTCACTGATTTTGCAGTTATTTGAAATACAGAAGCAAGGTTACCTGTAGGAACTAGGTGTACGTGGAAGAAGAAAATAAAATGCAGTGGTTTTAATTTTTATCCCACATTTTTCCATTTCACTTCTTTATGAACAGGAACAACAGTAAAAGAGACTTTCTGAAGTGGTTGAGAAATAGGAGTATGTCCATTACTTGGATGCAAGTTGCAACAAACCCTGTTCCAGATTGATAAAAGGATGGGGTGGAGACATAGCTAAAAATCTGAAAGAAGTGTTTTGAACAGAACCAGGTTTTGAAGCATGCCTTTGACCAGTGATTCTGCCTTCATTTCTGTGCTCTGTGGTCCCAAAATGCTGTGGGGTCATGATCTGGAAGTGGGGCTGCTCTGCCTTGCATGCTTGATCTGATTTTTTTCTCTCTTTTAAGTCTCATAAACCACATTTCAATAAAATTTTGTTGAATTTCAAAGGCTTTTGACACCTTTTGGAGAGATCATTCCAGGTAAGTTCAATGTACATATGACTCTGAGTACGGCACAGCCCCAAAGAGCACCTTCCCTCAGCCTGTCCTTCTCCCCTTCTTAAATTGTCATTGTTCTCCTAGATTTTCACTGGGAACAACCAAATCTGTGTTACTGCTTGTGGTTTCCTGACATGCCAGAAAACAGGGTTAGGAAAAACTGGAGATCCAGCTTCCCAAAGGAAGCTTCATTTAGACAGAATTGTGAGAAAGGAAAGAGAGAAGAAATATCTGTGATACCAAGGCACACACACAGCCATCCTGCGCATATCCTGTCTTGCTGTTCCAAATGCCTATTTCCTAGGATATTTCAAAGCATCACGTTTGTAATGATGGATCATTTTGTACTAATGGTGACATTACATGATGAGAGAAAACACTGCTGAAACTGCTGTTCATTGACATTTAGCAGTGCCTGATAAACAGGATTGAAAAGAATGGTGTGAAACACTGCTTGCACTCAGTGTGATAATTACAAGTGGGAGTCTGATCTCTCTTTGTTTTAGTCAATGAGAAAGCTGTGAGTAACTTTTTAACTGTAAGCTGTAAAATTAGCAAGGTATTTTATTGCTGTCTCTAGTGCTTTGCTTCAGACCTCACAGCTGAAAAAGAAAGTAACCAGTCGGATCTGGAAATTAAAATCTTTCAGTAGGATCTCGTTATGTTTTGAATGAGTACCCAATGCCCTTCCTTCCTGTATATTTTAATGTGTCTCCTTTTCCATAGGTTGCAGGGCTTTTTACTTCCAAGAATTTTACATCTCTGATGCTTTCTGTTTCCATTTTTCTCTGACTTAAGTGGCAACTGTGCCAACAAAATAGTTCAGGAAAGAACTGATTTAAAGAGGTTCATATGGGTATAACCTGAGAGGGAAAAAATGGGATAAAAGAGTGATGTGAGGGTCTCTGCCAGTTTTTCTGTGGGGAAGAGTGAGGTGGTAGCCCCCATTTTGAGGTCCATGGCAGCTGGCCCTGGGCTCTGCTTCCCCCAAAGCAGGCTCAGCGCAGTCTCTTCTTTCTCTGTGCCATGTGGCAACAGCATCTCTCAGGTGGAATCCTGAGGAGTTGGGAAGGGGAGCTCACATGTGGCTTTGGGTCCCACCACATCATTGAGGTGGCACCTGTGCAGGTCTGCTTTTTGTTTCTCTTTCGTTTTTTGGTGTTTCTTGTTTGGTTTGGTGAGGTTTCTGGGGTTTTGGGGCGGGGGGGGGTGGGGAGTGATTTTTTTGGTTTGTGTTTTTATTTTTTTATTTCATTTTGGGGTTTTGTTGCTGTTGCTTTTAGTGAAAACACCAAGCTATTCAATGTTTTGTATTGGAAACAAAAATCTCCTTGTTTGTCTGTTACTGAGCTTTCTTAATTATTTAAGATACAAGCTCCTCATTATCAAGCTTCCAGTGTTTTTCCATCACATTGCACCATTTAAAGGGTTGTATAATATTAGTCGATGCTTTACATAACATTTCTGAAATCCTGAAATCAAGCATATTTTATAGATGCCACAGGAGGTTTCAGTAACTCAAATAATGCTAATGGTGACCCGGAAAAACACACTCTTTAGGAAATTTTCGAATTCTCAGCTGTTTTAAAAAATTGTGATAGCACAGATTGTGTATTTGTTATATACTTTGAATAAGTTATCACTTATAAAAAGTTATCACTGTTCATCATCTCTATTTCCAATGCTACCTATAGATTTTATTGCTTTTTGAGCTATGCCATTTATGTGCTGATTTTATATTCATAGAGAAGTAACTAGAGTGTGTCATGAAGCCCAAGAAAGTCTTTTTAGATGATGAGTATACTGATATTTGGAAATGATGATGTGTGAAGCTGCAGAGTTGACACCAAACTCAAACCGTCTGCAGTTAATCTTTCCGTTGTCGCCATTTACTCAGACTAAGTGAAAAGGGTATTGCAAACATCACTGAAGGAAGACAAAATAGAAAAATATGTGGATGTTGGATGCATACAAATATAAATGGAAGATTCTTGATTGTCATTTTGTCATCAGTTGTCTGTGAGAAGGGTCCTCAAACTGCCTGTTTCTGTAGATTTTTTTCAAGAGTTGAGTCACCAGTCAGCCATGTCTGCTTAGGATGAATTTGTGTCATTGTTTGCTGTTTATGTCTTCTCATTAATTTGTGATTTGCAACTTTTTTCTGATTAGTCATTCTCTCTGAGACAAATTATTGTTTCTGAATAATTGTCTGGACTCCTGTGGCAGCTGCTGCTGGACAGAAGAGCTGATCTTCCTGCAACACAAAGCACCTTGTGGATTACATCAGATCAATACTTGCCAGAACTCCTTTCCTGGTGATGCATTTATGAGTATGAAATTCTATGGTTAATAAACTATCTTTAATAAAAGCCTAAGGGCCCTCATTATATAAAGACAGATACATGGTATACATTTAAACATCAATAGAGATCAAATACTCTTAGCAACACTGAAATTCCAAGGAATTCTGGTCATGAATTTATATGCGTTCTCATTACATTTTGCTAAAAAGGGATTTTCTTGAGATCTCAATATTTGCAATTTTTGCACTGTAATACAGAATATAGAGAGATTAATCAAAAAAAAAAAAAAAGGGGGGAAAAAAAAGAAGAAGAAAGATGAAAGGAAAAGAATGTAGGATATCCTCACACTCCAGGCCGGAGGCTAAGAGGCTCCTCAGAAATGATTTGATATCTGTTTCAGATTAGTCAGACCAGGGGCTTAAACTTCAAACTCTGACATTGCAGTAGTGATGTGTGGAAAGGGATAACCAGGAAGTAGCAGGGTCCTGCAGGCTTGGTAGATCAAAATTATTCTTTTGACACTCTAGGCATTGGGTTTGTGCCCTCTGTGAGCTGTCCTGGGCAGAGGTCAGCTCTGCTCTTTGCTAACTAGCACCAGCTAACTAGGCTTCTCCCTGACCTTTCCACAGATCCAAGCCACTATTTTCCCCACAGTGTCCCTGCAAAGAGAGGGCACACAAGGCTTGGGGAATGAGCCAGCAGCGCTTTGTTGCATTAGGTTTTTCCCATCCGCCCAGAAACCCAAGTCCACTGCAGGGATATTGCAAGCTGCTCTTCCACATGTTACATATTCCATCTTGGATAGCAGAGCTGATGCTTGCTGGATTTTGCTGTTAATTTAGTTTGGCAATTAGTCGGATGGTGCTAATCTAATTTGGGCAAGGAGCATCATGGAAAGGAGCAGTGCAGTTCACTTATGCATGGAGAGCACCCCTTCCTCTCATGGAAAGCCAGCTGATTAGGGATGTTCATTTCTCCTGGGAATTGGGCACATGTTTTACATCCCTACCTACTTGCTGACATGGCAGCTTGTCCCAACGAACTCCCTTCTTGTGGCACAATAAACTTTGTTTATTTTGTCAAAATTCTGGTATTTTCTTAAATGAGCTGGTGCTACATTCTACATCTACTTGATAAATGAGTGTCGTGACAACTCTTATTTAACATTTGTTGTCCCTCTGTGTATTTCAGTGGGTTATATAATTTACAAGGAAGGTATTTTTAATCTACTTTATAACCAGTTCGTTGTCAGGTATTGTCTGAGCCAGCTGCTAAATTCTTATTTTATATCTATGTTGACTTAATCTTTGCTTCAGGGAAGAAATGACTGTACACAGTGATAGACAATCACTGTGACACGCCCCTGTGCATGAGAATAAAAACTGCTTTCTCTTTCTTTGTGTCACATATTTTGCTTGGGCTTTTTATTCCAAATTTCCTTGCTCCTTGCTTTGTATTCTTGGCTGTCCAAGTGTTCTTCTCTGACTTCTTTGTCTTCCCTGGGTGTGGATGAACGTGTTCCTTTCCTTCATATGTCTTGCTCCTGAGGAGTTGCCTTTATTGCTCTCACTCTTATATTTCAATTTTTATTTCCCTAGCTAAACCATTGAGTGACTTTTCTGAGGAAACATTGAAGTAAAAGAAGGTTGAATCTTATATTCATCTGAATGCTGTTAATGATTTGATATAAGTTAATTACTCTTATCTGCTCTATTCACATTCTTACATGTTCAAAAGCTTTTGATAATTATATAGTGTTGCCTATTGCTTATTCAAAAAACATTTATTTCAGTTTTTTTGACTAATGTCTAATTTTAAATGAGTGTATTTTGAAAACCATGGCTTTGCTAACATCTCATTTACTTTGCATGGAGACTCGCTGCCCCAAATGACTCATCAGCCTGCTGGCTCTATTCCTATCTACTGTCTTCGGGTAAAATTTCCAAGCTGAGTTTGGAGCCCAGTTTCCTGTTCTTTTGGACCAGTGAGGGGGGAGTGTGGAATACTTTTGAAATGTAGATATTTCTCAAGCCCTCAGTTCCTAGCTGGCTGAATTTTTTTCAATTTTTATTTTTCAAAGTCACTTTTTCAACATTTCATGGAGTTGGTGAGTGAAAGGGTTTGAAAAACAAAGCTGTTTCTGCCATGCAGGTTTGCGCAGTTACACTTGAGAGGAGCTGAGGTTGAGGGCTTCTCTGACTTCTTCTGCTCCTCCCTCCTCTTCTGTTTCATATTTCCCAGTGAAACTTTGGGCTTCTGTTTGGCGAGTTTCCTGGACTATGGAAGTTTCAATTGTTTGAAAATGACTTTTTGGATCCTATGGATGGAGGTTCCTATCTTACTCCTACTCTGCCTTCCAAACCTGATTTCCCATACCCTTCAGCCTTAAAGAAAATGCTCTAGGACAAATATTAGCAATTTATTTAATGTAGCTTTTCTTGGGACTACTCACCAGCACTAGTTCCTCATCGATTTCATGGTGAGAAGCAGCATATGGAGCCCTAGACAAGTAAAGGAGCTGGCACTAGAGACCTTCCTCCTCCTGTCTGAGGTGCGTCCTTGCCCTTTTCATCTTTGTTCCCTCTCTCTCCCCTTGCCTGGTTTTTCTTTTTAGACAATAAACTTCTTCTTGTGTGTGTCTAAGGTTCTTTTATGCCTCAGTTTTACAGTGCCTACATCAATTATAATCGCAGATGGAGCCCCCAGATGTAGTTGTAGCACAAATTTGAGCAGAGTAATCTGGTTCCAGCTGATTTGAATGTCTCTTGCTTCTCAAGCAGGGATAATCCCCAGAAAGAACCAGGCAAGCACTGCATATAATGCCTCCAATTTCTTTTCTTCTCCATTTTTCTCCCCTCTCCCCTCCCTAAATATAAGAGAACCCATCTGGGACCCTTATGAGGCAGAATTTTCAGTTTACCCCTTCCACCTCACTGTTTATTCAACTACATAATCCAGCCAGATGAGGTCTGAGGAAGATATCTTCAAAAACTCACTTCCTAAATTCCTGTTACAGTCAACAGCAGATCAGAGCTGGACTTTAATTGTTTTAAATTGCCCCCCAAGAGTATCTTGGGGAAAGCCAGGAGTGTTTTCCTCCCTAGGCTAGAGGCAGTTTTGAGGAATAACTTCTTAAGATAAAAGATCTGTGTTTTCCTCAAAGTCTGTGAAGATATTTTGTTGCCAGTTTTATTAATGAGCAATCCCTAACCAGGAAAAATTATTAAACAAACAAGTTAAAAGTAGAAATTAGTGTTCAAGTCCTTTGGTTTACACATTTACCCTCTTTTTTCTGAAAAAAAAAAAAAAAAATGAAAGAAGGGAAATTTAGATTAGATATTAGAAAGAAATTATTTCCTGTGAGGGTGGTGAGGCCCTGTCACAAGTTGCCCAGAGAAGCTGTGGCTGTCCCGTCCCTGGAAATGGTCAAGGCCAGTTTGGATGGGGCTCTGAGCAATGTGATCTAGTGGAAGGTGTCCTTGTCCATGACAGGTGGCTGGAATGAGATGGTCCTTAAGGTCATTCTGTGATTCTGTGATTCTTTAGGAGACAATTGTCATATGCTCCACAAGCTGAATAAACTCATCTCTGCTACACACAGATAATCCCTTGCTAATGGCTTGGAATACAGGACAGAGAAGCTTGGAACTGGTGACAGCAGGATTCCTTGGCAGAGCTTACCCCAGGTTGATATTACTGCTCTGGTGAAAGTGGAATTTATAAAACTGTCCCATATTTCTGTCTTATGTAGGATACACATGGCAGGGTGGTGTGATTACCCTGAGGAGGCTGCAAAGAGGCAGATGGTGGCAGTGATGCTTTTCAACGTGTGTCACCTGCAATGCTGTAGCATTGCACTCAATTTGTCCTTCCTTATTATCTGGAACAAATGACAATGAATTCATCTTTTCATATGAGGCCTGTATCTTAAAATGCAGAAGTTTATCAAACCCTGTTTCCAGAACTTCACTGTCAGCTCCATCATCTTATTATCTGTGTCCTTCTTCATGCTGTTTCACCTTTCCACAAAAGCCTGACTGCTCCTCCTGAGATAAATTTTTGGGAAGAGTCATTTGTAGTATGAACAGTGACACATGCTCACTGAATGCCTCAGTTTGCCAGTCCTGCCAGCTCACTGTGCAGGGACCCTTCTTCCTGTATATATGTTCACATATACAAAACCAAAAATGAACCTGCCTGCAAATCTCATGGTTTTTTTCTCCAGAGGAGATCCTGCTGCTACAGCTTATGGAAATCTTCTGTGAGAGTGGTTTCTGGCATGCAAACAATCACTGGTATTACCCTTGCTTGCAAAATAATCTTAAAATTCTAGGGGGAAGGTCTCTGCATATCACTTTCTAGGCGTCTTCATTCTCTCTTAGACTGGAGGGAAAGATGAACCATCGGCATCACAAAGAGCATTTCAAACAATTTCAAATCCAGTAGCACTTTAGTTTTGAAGAACTTTGTGCTCATTTACTTCATTATTTCCAGACAGTTTACTGCAGATTTTACTGACACAAAAATTCAGGAAAGCTGGTTGCTTCCCAAGGGTGTTGTATAAAATTTTATTTCAACTCACACAAGATTTTTCTCAATTGAAGCCAAATATTTCATGTTGTGGTTTCTCCTGAAAGAAAACAAAAAGTAATGCCAGGAGATACCACTTAATCACACCAGCAAAACATCCCTGGCAGTTCTCTGGAAATGCATGGGTCCCAAGAAAGAATGAATCAGGTAGTTCCTAACTGGATCCCAGCAGATAGCTGGGATGTTTTTTAGAAGGCAAGAACAAAGAGAGATCTCAAACACAGACAGTACTCACAGCTGGAATCTTGTTCTGTGACCATGTTCTCCTGTAGCAGGACGGTGCTGAACTGCTCCAAATTCACATCACTGCAACTATCCATAGCGTCCCAGTCTCTATTGTGAATTGAAGAATTCAGGAAATTGTACATAAGTTTGCTAGAAAGGAGAGTATTTGTACTTCTCCTTTTCATCTTGTGCTGGAACAGCCTCAGAGGCTTTTGGATAAGTTCTTGCACCCCCTAACATGTTAAAAAGGGCCAGGAGTCAAGGGGGATAAACTTGGTTTCAAGCAAAACCCCACTGTAAAGATGCATTACTGCGTGCTACTGTGGCATCATATTTACCCATCTTTGTTTATAGTGGACTTCAGTTAACCAGAAGGAAAAATATCCATGATTTATCACTGGAACAAACCAAAATTCCTTTCTTGCTGTCAGTAAATAACCCACTATTCACAGGGTGATTTTCCAGTTTAACTACTCTGTTGTTGCACATGACCTGATAGCTCTGTCAATACGTCAATCTCTGTCTCACACACTTATTTTCTCTAAAAAGCTTTAATAATTTTGTTTTGACAGACTGGCTTGGCAGGTTCATCTGTGCTGCACAATCCCTGCCCCAATCCTGGATCTCAGGAAAATATTTCTTTTAAATGCAAACAAAAACCAGAGGTCAGAGAGGGCAAAGAGTGTGATTTCGCTGACAGTACAAGATCATTTCCTGAAAAAAAAAGCCACTCTGTGTATATTTACATTTTAATTTGATATATGTGCATTGCCTCTTTTTTTTTGTGGAGAATGTTCTGCCCTACTCTTCTTAAAATGAACATTGACAAGAGGCTGGTCCACAAAAGAGAATCTGCTGTTATTTATGTTGCTAATGGCTGTCAATGTTAGCAGTAAAACAGAATGAATACATTCAAAATTAATTATTCAGCAGCACCTGCTGGTGTCCTTGGAAACACTGAAGCATATTTCTGGGAAATGTTTCTTCATCACCCAAAATTTTTTGCTATCCAACCCATCATTTGGGTGATTACAATACAGGGAAAAAAAACCCCATATTTTGTTTTAATAGCCATCAATTTTTTTTTAATTAGGCTTCCATCCCTGTCTAATGGAGTTCTGTCTCTCCAGGGAGCAGTAAACTCACCACAGAGGATCTTGGTCCCATCTGTGCAGGAACAATTAGAAGCATTTTAACTCTTGGAGTGTGGAGAGATAAAATTCCATTATTCATGAGGTGGTCCCTTGCAACTGTCTGGCGTTACCTCAGCTCCTTTCATGGATTTGTCACTCACTCATTTTCAATAAGAAGCAGCCATTCCACAGTTCCACAGCTTCCTCCAGTTGTTTCACCTCATGGAATCACAGAATTAGGTTGGAAAAAACCTCCAAGATCATCATATCCAATTTTTGACCAATCACCACCTCATCAACCAGACCAGAGCAATGAGTGCCATGTCCAGTCACTTCTTGAACACCTCCAGGGATGGAGACTCCACCATCTCGATGGACAGCTCCTTCTGACCACCTTTTCAATTAAGAAATTCTTCCTGATGCCAACCTGAATGTAGGGGTCAGTGAACCAGGAATGGAAATACAGTCGCTGTTTGTCAAATAAATTGTGACTTGCAAGATGCTCACTCAGCTCTCCCTCCATCTCTAGATTAGTTAATCTTGGACAAAGCCTCATAACCCTCACATCCATTTCTATGGGAGGAAGCCAAGGTTATCCTCAGCGGGGGGACATGTGTAGGATGTTGTATATTATGTTGTCTCCCTGTTCTATAGATAGAAAAATGAATGACTGCTGTTGCCAGTGTAACAGATTTCTTTTTTGCAGCTGACTGGAAAAAAACTCCTGTATTGTGTGATACCTTTGAGAAAAGTGATAGGAAGGGTGTTAGCTCCAGCTTCCAGCCACACATGCACTAGCCTCACTTTGTAAGAGAGTTTATCTATCTTTGATCTTGAAAGAAGCTGGAGGTCATAAAATAAAAAGAGAAACCATTCAAATGGAGAAAATAGGGGAAAAAAAAATCTGTAGTATAGAGGTTTTTTTATGGCCTTGGTGTCTTCTCAAAACAGAAAAATTTTACTTAATCTGAGTGGTTTTCTTAAAGAATTTCAGTTTTATCAAGCAGGAAACAAATTATTTCAGAGAGGGCCTTAACTAGGATCTTCATTAAGCCCCATCCTAAATTGTTTCTCCCACTGAAACTCAGCCCGACAATGGGACTGGACTGATTTCTTCCCATGCAGGCAGATATTCTAGTGCAATGTTTCCTGAGAAAAGACAGGATGCAGGAACCACTAATTCTTAGTCTCTCAGGCTGCTGCACAGCTCAGCTGTCCCTCCCTGTAGACTCTTGTTTCAGGTTGTCACTAAGACAAGGGCATCCTCATAATGATGAGGCAAAACTTCTTCACAAGGAAATGCCATTCATTCCATGGAGGTGGAATGAAAATCTTGTCCAATGACAAAAGGAATAATCTGGAAAAGTTAAAAGGAGGGAAATTATTGTGCAGGTAAGAGGATTTCTAAAGAAAGAAGGTAAGAAAACCCCCATATTGTTAATGCATAGCGAAATATATGAATCAAAAGAATAAATAATGATGTAGACTCAAGTATAAATATTGCAGTGCAACAGTTCCTAGTGTTTTCCTGTCCTGTTTTTTCTGGAGCTGCCAGGACTGTGCAGATGAGATCTAAGCACTCACTGAGTTTGAGATAATTTGGGTAGGAGGTCTGGAGCACTCATTTCTCTCTCTCAGTTGCATAATAAAAGAGGTTTATAAAGGAAAGGTGTGTTGATTTAAAGGAAAAATTTTGTTAGTCCCATTCTGCTTGAAACGAGTGGTTCCAAGCATTCTGCAGTGTTTTCCTTTTTCCCCATTCTCTCTTCAGGGTGGTTTCTGAGGCTCTGGGCCAGGCGTCAAGACTGAAGCATTAGAGAAAATTTGAAGTACCAACACAAGGGACTGACTTTCCCCCCTAGCCACAGCACTGTTTTGTCATACAGAGGGCAAACATTTCCCTGATATTTCTCATCCTGCTAATTTAGCAGCAGCTGCAGCCCTCTGTGAAATTTCATCTGCCAGTGGTTTGGAGAGCTGAAGATTCCCTCATCGTGAAGTTTGCCAGGGTGGGAATTTTGCTCCCTGGGATGTTAAGAGCCATAAATATAAATCTAAAACACACCCATCAGAGCCAGGCACAATCACCTGAGCATTCTGGTGAGCATTAATTGTGCATGGGATTCATTTTGCCCAAGGCAAATAAGTAATTACTGTATAGAGCTGAAATAGCAGCTGCTCCATAAACACAGATCATGGAATTGCAGTTTTATTGATCACAGAGCCACAGAATGGCTTGCATTGTAAGGGACCTTAGAGATCATCTCATTCCAACCTCTCTGCCCTGGTCACAGGCACCTTCCCCTAGACCAGGTTGTTCAATTGCTATTGATGGATTTCCAGATTTAGTTATTTGGAAGTTTTCCTATTTAAAATGTATTCCAGGTAATATGACTCCAGGTAATATTTGGAAGCTGTTCTGCTAAATTTGATATTTAAGGAACACTCCAAATTGAAATACACCCATGTCTTGGTTTAAAACACAGATGTCTGCCAAAGAAGGCAGGAACCTTCCTGTAATAGAAAAGATGACCCATTAAGTAATTTTTCCCCCCTTTGGTTTAGTGGTGGCCACAACTGGCAGGGGGTGCTGTTGGCTCCTGGCAGAGCAGAGAGGCTGCAGTGACTCCCCCACAGCTTTAGGGGGCGCTCTGATGCAAAAACCAGTAACGTCTTCAGGTGGTGGTGGGAGCTCAGGCAAAAAGGAGGACAGGAGTTACTTGAAGAAAATCATTTAACAGCATAACCTGTTAAGAAAGCATTCATTTGCTTGGTACTGGAAGTGTGCTGGAGGTTTTCCTTTCCACAAGCATGCTCGTTTAGATTGTATTGTTCCTTTGGGTTTATATACATTATCATATTTCAAGAATTCCCCAAATCATGCCCAAAGTCTGCCCCCTTGGTATGCAATCAGTATGTAAATTCAGAATTCCTTTGATTTTTCATCCTTTATGTTTTTGTGGAGCAAGATTGTCACCTGCCATTCATTGTTCTGAAGTGCAGCATTTATTTTGGGGTTTTGGGGTGTTTTATATGATTCCAGTGTCTTCCTCATCATGCCCTCTGTTTGAATTTCCATGCTTGCGTATGTGCAGTCCATCTGTGTTGACTTGCCCACCTCTTATCTTGGTAACTCATGCAGTTAGCCTCAGCAAGGCAAAACCTAAGACTCTTTCATCTGGACAGATTTCTATTTACTTAGTACTCTTGTGAGGGCTAAACGAAAAATCTGGGAAGTGGTCTTTCGGCATCACATATTAGCAGTGCAGTTTTGAGAAACTATTTCCCAAACAAATGAAAGAGCAAGGCTACATAAGGATTTAAGTACAACGAGGCTACATAAGGATGCAAGCACGATAAGCATTGAGAAATAATGGCCATAGCCTTGAAAGACAGGATCTCCCCCAGAGTGGAGTGAAGAACATAGATAACAAGGCGGATGATACCGGCTGAAAATACGCTGAAACAGTGAGAGAGAGACAATGCATGCTGCCCAAGGAAAGGTAAAAAGTTCAGAGCAAGGAAGACTACCAGCCTTCAGCAAGCCGACCACAGAGGAAGACTTTGAGCCTTCCTCTGTAAGACCACCAGAGGGAACTGCGGCTGCGGGAGAATGCACAACTTCCTGGGACATATTAGCTTAGACACACCTCTGTATTAGAATAGGCAACCCCCTTTACGAATATGCGTGTGATCACAGCATGAGAGAGAGCAAGTGACTTAGCCTGGCGTGCATGTTGGGAGGAGATATCCCCTTTGCACCCGGCGCTGAATAAACAAATACCTGCTTCAAAGACCTAAAATCTCTGCAGTTTCTAACACTGTGTTTTGCGTGATTCACTCTGAGGGTTTTAGGTCATTGTAATCAAGACACAGCTGGTGAGGTTTGCTCATCTTCTCTAGTCCCTTTGATGCCTATAGAATTTAGGACAGAGTTACAAGGTGCTTATATAGCTTGAGTTATAAGATAATGATATAACCTGAATCATAACTTTTTATATATCTTTATAACCTGATATCCATATCATAACTTTCTATACCTATATAACCTGATATAAATAACTTTCTATGCAATGTAATGGCTAGTATATAGTTAACTAGTTGTGTAATGCTGAACAGACAAAGAACACCTCAGGCGTATCGTTTCAGGAATAGATAAATATAGTACTAACTAGAAGTTGGCACATGTAAAGCCAATTAGCCCCAAGATACAGAGCCAAGGCCGGACAGACCAAGGAACACCATAGCTGTGCATGCTCTGAAGACAAAGTTGAAAAGTTCAGATGTGAGGAAGACTTCGAATTCTCATTAAAGGGAGACCCCCACGACCACCGAATTGGGGAGGCACGAGCGCAGTGCAAAAGAACTATTTATGACCATGAGATCATACTATGTAAATTAGTTCCAGTGCATATATGATAATATTATAATGACAGACTAACACTAAGCAATACTTACTGTATAAATATCCCACTGCACTTGAAAAAAGGTGGGTGAGAATTAGGAGGAGAAATCTCCCTCACCTCCAGAGCTGCAATAAACAAATATCTGCTCTATAGACACTGGTCTATGGGGATTTATTTCCAGCCTATCTTTTGAGGCATCATCTTGTCAACGTTCTACTACTAGCTAATGGTCTAAATAGCAATTAAAACTAAGCTACCAAAGTCGGTTACATGGTGAAACTAAACTATAGGTTGAAAGTTACAAACTTGAAGCAAAATCAAGTAAGTAAAACTAAATTATAAAATGAAAGTCAAAACGTTTAGGCAAACTACAAAAACAAGTAAAAACAAACTACCAAGCCAGGCAAAAATTAAAAATTCTTTGTTTAACTCCTCTCAGGAGATTGTTCCTTTGCAAAGCTCAAGGGCAGTGGTTGGTCCCAGCACCCCAGCACCTGGTGCCTGTGCTGAAACAGGGGCTCTCCCCACCCCCAACCCCACACACATACAGTCCCTGGCCTTGAACATACAACAACCATTTTTGGGCACAAAGGAAAGGATCATGGAGTATGCTATCATAATAGCTCACTCCAAGACAACCCATTATAAGGTTAATTAAGTGTCTAGTATTTTTTTTCTTATAGTAATTTTTTTTTATTCATCATTTACTATATTAAGCTAAATTAATTTCTGTCCTGCTTCTTTATGATATCCAAATCACAAAGACAATTTTCTAAATCCCCTTCTGTCTAAGCTGTGCAACACAAGGCAATGCAGAGATAACAGTGTCACTTGTGAATGGTTATGGTCACACCACTATGAAAATTTTCCTGAACTAAGTGGTTGAGTCACTTGCCTAATTAGTTCAGACACAGCACCACAGTAAGGTACCTACTCTCAGTGCCTCTGGACCCAAATACAGTGGGATCAGGCTTGCAAAGTGCTGTCAGAATTATCCATCACCCCCCCCCAAATCCTGAAAAACTGGAGGGAGCTTTAATATTTATGGAGTGACTTCAAGGCTTGAAAATCTGTACCATACCAGGAGATTTAGAAATTCCTTTGATTCAGCTCTTTGGAGGGAAAGCATAAAGCACCATACTCTGAAACAAAAGTATTTTTCTTTAGGTAAAATTATGTCAAAATTAGGGTCCAGGTAGAGGTAAGAGGGAGCCAATGGGAGAAGAAGTGATTTGTATAGGCCACTCTTCAGCTGATCTAATAGAGGCCAGAGGAACTGTGCTTTGGCAATGCCTCTTTTTTCCCCGCTGTCTATAAAAAGAGTCTGTCTCAGGTGTAGGTGTCTAGAATCAAGAGACAAAAATCCTGCTCACAAGATACATTTTAAAACTAAATGGGTCGCTTGGAACTGGAACAATTTGCAAAAGAGAAGGGAATGGCTTTTTATACCATTTGCCATCCTTAAATCAAGACTGAGTAATTTTTAAAAATTTTTCTCAAACTGAGCCTGTAATAGGAATATTAGATAGGATGTCTTGGATGGTGATACATAGATGTGACCATTACAGTAAAAAAAAAAAAAAANATTACAGTAAAAAAAAAAAAAAAAAAAAAATCAGTCTCCATAAAGGATGAGGCAAATGCAGAGTGATTCAAAATCCTGACAAGTTCTCGTACTGTAGCACTGTGTTTCTTCTGTGTCATAACTTCATCCTGAGAGTTTGATGCCCCCGAGTTTGCTATTAAGAGGTGGTATGAATAACCAGAAGTTTTGGGCACATTGCAGGTCATCTCTGGGTATGAGACAACCCAAATTCAGCCACCTGGAAACTGCCTGAAAGATGAGAAGTCAAATCCCTATTTTTAGTAGTGATTAGAAATTACTTGGCAATAAACCAAGTATACCATGATTTAAAAGCCTAAGTGGTGCTAGCAAAGCAAGAAAAATCACCATAAGTTTAAAATATTGTTTTATCTTCATTAAGCACTCAGTATTCCCTGCATGTAGTTTAATCAAATGTCAAGAAAATAAATTCTAAGTCACTAGAGACATGCCAATAAAAATATCTCAGGAGCTAAATCATAACCAGAAGATGAACTTAGTGTCTTTCTGGAAAAGAAATTAAAAGAAAATTTACACCTTATGTTTTCTGTTAAGCTACTTTTTTGGGTTTGCAGTCAATTTATATGTCTGTATGCAATACCCTGGAATATAGAAGGAAACATTTCCTGCCAGAGTGTTAACTTCTCTTTGGAAAAGCTGGTAATGCTTCCTGTTCAATAGCAATTCACTGTTTCAAATAAGTGCAAATGCCACACCAGGAATAGGCTGGTAAAAACTGTCAGGAGCTGAAGTCCACAAGTTGTCACCTTTCAGGAATACATTTTTCTTCAAAGGGTCAGCAAAAAAAGTCATGAAAGTGCCTGCACAACCACAAGGAAAATGGTATAGGAGCTGAGTTAGCTGGCAACAGATTTAACCTTCTACTGTGCTGGAAAATGATTTCTCAAGTGAAGACCACTTGTCAAACAAAAGTTCCTTTGTAATGTACAGGAGCTTCAGTAATTGCTGCAGCTCTTCAGTCTCTCAGACAGAGGTCACTGGAACCAATAATCCAGCCCCAAAATATTGTTGTGTGTACTCAGGTGACTGAATACACCCTTTGTCAGCACAGTGGTGTGTTAGCATTTAACACTGGTGTTCACCTTGTATATGGGCTGAGAGCCTGCACTTCAGTACAAAATGATTGCTTGTTCTGACTCTGCTCCTTGTCTGGCACAGCTGCCCAGGAGGTCTGGCTGAGGATTTGGGATTCCCTCAGCCAAAGTCAGAACTCCTTTGGAAGAGTGCATATATGGTTAAAGCCAGGCACTGGTATCAGTGATGGGAAGGTGGGAGTAGAAGAAAAGGGAGCCTAGTGACTAAATAGAAAATTTGAGTATCTTTGGAGTTAGACCTTTCCAGATGCTGCTTTCTTTTCCAGACCTGCCAGGGAATTCTCACCTGCCACAAAACATAGGAAATTGTAGCATTTGGTACACTTTCAGAAACGTTGCCTTATGCTGTCGCCACCAAGAGGCTGCAGCAGAGAAGAGCATTCATTCCTACCTCAGAGCAATGTGTAAATCAGAGCTGGGGCTTCAAAGGGGTTATCCATACCCTAGGATTTTCCACATGATCCATGTCATGGGAGAGAAACACAAGATTGGTGCAAAGGGAATTCTGAATGTCACAATGATACATGAAGTGCAGCTATTATTTTATCAAAAGAGAAAACAAACTGAAATGTCAACATGTTTGGGTGCAGGTTTCCACGCTGTTCTTTTCAGGAATGCCAAGAGGAAGGCAGAATTGGGAAAACTGTTTAGCAGATTATTGTGGCAACAGCAACTAAGTATCAGTTACTTATTTCCCCCATGCTGGCCTGGTGGGGTGGGGTGAGAAAAATAAAAAAGCAAAAGCAAAAAAAAGCAAAAGTAAACCCAGTTTAATAGCTGTAACAAAGTAAAATATAATAATAATTATTATTATAGTAAGGAAAAGGAGAGAAAGAAAGGAATAAAATCCCAGAGAGGCATAAACACCACTCCCCACTGAGTGATGCCCAGCCCATTCTCAAGCAGCTCATGGCCAACTTCTCCCAGTTTATATGCTGCTATGGAATATTCCTTTGGCCAATTTGGTTCATCTGTCCCAGTTTTTTGTATGCCCACTCACTGGCAGACCATAGGAAACCGGGAAATCCTTGATTTAAGGTCAGCACTACTTAGCAACAACCAAAGTGTCAGTGTGTTATCAATGTTGTTCCCATGCTAAATCCAAACCCCAGCACTGCCCCAGCTCCTAGTAAGAAAACTCTCTCCATCCCAGCTGAAACTAGGACACAGATCCCTCTTGGTGTTGCTCTGTAATAGTAGGACCTGCTTCAATCACCCAAGATATTTATTGGTTAGTGAGCCACTGTGCCTCAGACTGTGGACTCTGAGTTATTTTAAGGACTATACCGAGCATCATTATTTTACCTTTACATTCATTCTCCAGCATTGCATAGAATCTTGTTTAAATTCCTACAAAATAAACACCCTCTGCTTGAACTGTTTGGTCAAATGATGAGCAAAAGGATTAAACACATTGATAAAAACCTAGGTTTGGGACAAAAACCTTGGTGAGAGTTGTCAGAGCAATAAATGTTTATCTAAACCTTCTTTTTTCTCAAGCATTTGCTAGCAAGGAATGCTGGAGCAGCCTGGAGAAGAGAAGCTTTGGGGTGACATAATTATGGCCTTCCAGTACCTGAAGAGATCCTACAAGATAGGTGGAGAGAGACTATTTATAATGGACTGGAGTGACAAGACAAGGGGGAATGGTTTCAAACCGACAGAGAGTAGGTTTAGAATGGATATTGGGAAGAAATTCTTCCCTGTGAGGGTGGTGAGACCCTGGCAAAGGTTGTCCAGGGACAACTGCTCCCTCCCTGGAAGTGTTCAAGGCCACATTGGATGAGTCTCTGAGCAACCTGGCCTAGTGGAATGAGATGATCTTTAAGGTCCATTCTAACCCAAACCATTCTATGATTCTCTAAAATCTGTGGATTTCTTTCCCATCTATCTCATCTATGCAAAATTTTGCAGGTTGTTTTCCAATGGGCATTTCCCACAACTTTCCACTCACTTCATGTTTGGAAAACAGCTTCACATCATGTTTGAAAAACAGTGTTCGAGCTCAGGTGTAGCATTTAGGCAATGTAGATTCTCCCTATCGATCAACCAGAAAGCTAAAACAGGATGTGGAATTTATTGGAGAGAAAGGAATTTTCTAATGCCTTTCCAAGTTATAAATCTTACCGGGAAAAAGCTTTTTACAGCCACTTTTGAAGGAGCCATAGACTTTACAGCCCCCGTGTCTTCGTATCAGAAATTGTTTGGAACCTGTGGCTGCTCTCTTGGATTTGTGAGGAGAACGAAGAGGTTGGGATTTTGCCAGATCTCAGCTGCACAGATCAGTAATATACATTTGGTATTGTTCTGAAGGATTATTTCTCCAGCTTGTAGACTGCTTTATTAATGTGATGGATGGAGTGTGAGACTTGTGGATAAGGGAATGTGACAGAGTGGCCAACACTCTTTTCTGAAGCATTTGGGTAATTTGGGAGCTGCTGTAATGACTGATGGACCTATCATGCCCTGGAACAACATTTTTCTTGTTATTCACTAGCAAGACCACTGACATCTCTTAGTTTCTAGTGGTTGTCATTTAATGGATTTCCTAAAGTTGCCACAAGTTCCACTGTGTGGCATCTGACTCAGATCAAGCTTTATCCAAAGGGACACATTATGTGGGGAGAACATGTTACCAAGTTTTAGTCCATTTTGTGAAAGTATAGAGACAACTGTTTGCTTAAAGTAGTGTTTTGAAAGATCACTAAGGAATGGGACACTGGAATTCAATAGCACTTGGATGCCAGATTCCCTGTAGGTTCATTTGAAATCCCAACTCGAGAAACTTGGCAAGAGGTAATAGCATTTTGTTTATTATAATCCAAACTTTTAGTGGCAGTTGGATCACTGGAAAGGCCCCTGGTCAGGGCAAAAGCAAGCAGTAACCACGTGCCCAAGAGCTTTTCCAATAGGAATATTTGCTTCAACGGGGTTTTAAGACTTCTGGGCAAGTCTGCAAAATACGAATATTGTTTAACTTAGGGAGGTGTCATAAGGCTTATTTAATGTAGAACAGAGACCTTCTGTGTTAGAAAAAATGTAAAAGAATTCTATTTTTGGAGTGTGTTTTCTGTATAATCAAAGTATATTGTATAAGTTGTAGGTTTTCTGTAGATGCTGTTATTTTTTAATAACTTTGCATTGAACTGTTTCTAACTGCATGATCAAAAAAAAAAAACCAAAAAAAACCAGCCAAGTCCCATTGCCAGATTAACTTTTTCCTGTTTCCCCCAAATCTTTAGAATTAGAGCATTCGAAATGTTTTAGTTATGACAAAAAGCCCCAAATTAAGTGCAGTGCCAGAGAAATCCTGGCCATATTTTTTCTTGTTTTACAAGAAAAAGGCTGAACCCAATGAACTCATGGTGTTGCCAGTATAAAATAAATTAAGTACAATTTTCACAGGGCCTTCAGTTAAATTACTGCCCTCCTTGCTACAGGATATTGGGAGGTCAAAATCCTGGAGTAGTTTATAAAAGGATCCAGACAGAGGCATACAAGAAAGCTCTGCAGTTAAGCTGACTATTAAACACAGTCATTGCACAATCCTAAATGACCCACTGCCAGAATCTGGGAATGTATTGTAGTGACAGGACCCTTCCTCACATGCCTTCCTTGTTAAGAGGGGATATTGGGCTATCCAGGCATTTTGATGGAGCTAGCACAGGAGATCAGGTATTCCTAGGAATTTTGTTTGCTGCAATAAAGCAGAAACAGCACCAGAATGGGTAAATAATTGGGGTATGGGCATCTGAAACTTAGAACAATCAAGTGGAGCCATTCCTCTGTCCTCTCTTGCTCTCTCTCCTTCCAGGTCTCCTGTGCAACTTGTGCTTGGAATTTAGGCACATATGCTCCAAATAACGATGTTTCCCAAAATGCAGGCGCCTAAACTCCTCTGACGCTTTGGGTGTCAGATGTACTGTGTCTCTATCTGCAAAGCAAGTGCTTTCTTTCTTTTCCAGTTTCTAAAGGTAAATATATTTTTAACACTCCAGAAGTACAGAGACATTACAGTAACAGCAGAGAGATAAGTGCTTGATAAGAGGTAGCTGTGTAATAGGCTGCTCTGTTAAAGATCCCTGAAGTGAATCTCAGGTGATATTACAGCCATCTACCTCCCCTGAAGTCAGGCTGATGATCAGGGGTCTTTACCTTCATATTTTCAACCCTTTGCAATTCCCACGTGAGCATCAAGTGTCTCCCTAGATCCTGCACCTCAAAGAGGTGTCCCCACTTGTTTTCTGTGCAAGAAGAAAAATGCCAAACTCATGTGTTTTCTATGCAGTTCTTTGGCTGGATTCACATACTCTGAACATGTCACTGATTTGGAGCCAGAATAATTGGATGGGATGAGTAAGAATTAAAGTCATCAAGATAGGGAATAGGAAAGTCAATGTACCACATTTGAACACCTCAGCACCAGCCAGATCATTCAGAGGGAGCCAGAATCTGCCTCACCTCCTTCTGTTTTAAACAAAATGTGTAGGTTATACATTGTCTATGTTACATCCAGATAGAACAACATCAAATCAGATCAGTATGAAATTAAGCCAAAAATCTGGTTCCTTATTGTTCTGGCACAGAATGGATATACAAATAATTACAAGATCTTCAATTCTCACATTTACATCCCTAATAGTCTTACTCATGAGCAAAGCAAGAAGCAGCACAAGCCTAATATGTCTTTTCTTCAGAGCAGATGGTCCTTCAGATTCCTGTACTGAATTATTCATGTTACAGTGATTTGAGTCCCGTCACCATGTCAGAAAATTTCCACGGTGGACAACATACAGTTAAGAAACTTGTATGTGTTTTTTTAGGAGCTATTTGCTCTATATTTGAGATGTAGTATTAAATTAAAAGTGGTCCTAAACCTTCAGGAGTGAGCTATTCTGTCTTATAATTTAGGATTCGTCACTGATGTAATTTGTCACTGCAATGGGTTTAGATGAGGTAACATTTACCAGTTTTACAAATGGTGTGCATTTTTATAACAATTGGTATTAATGCTAATGCACAATTTAAAAAGCACACTTTTAAAGTCAATTCTCTCACAGATGTTTTAGGATTAGATGAAGGTGCTTAAATGCCAATGGCAAAATGATAAAATCAGTAATTTCAGTTTTGTGGATGAGAATTCTCTGCTCCAACAGCACTGAAAAGCTTCCACTTCAATTTTACTTCCTTACTTGAGATCCCAGTGTTGTAAGACTGAGTTTGCTTGTTCTGAAAATGTTCCTGTAACTTTCTTTCTGTTTGTTACAAACTGGTTTAAACACAGAAAAGCAAAGGAAACTAAGCCTCTGTAAATAAAACGGATCAAACCCAGAAAGGTTTGAAATATAGCCAAAACAACACGATTAAAACCAAATGAGGTTAGATGTTGGTGCCAAAAAATATTGGTATATTTTATTTAATAATAAAAGAGGGAGAGGGGGAAAGAGGGAAAAAGACAGAGAAAGAGAGGAAGGGAGGGAG
>VZTJ01002954.1:484182-498821 GCA_013397795.1 Orthonyx spaldingii
ACCCTTCTGAGGGTCCCAACAACGTCTCAGGGTCCCAACAACGTCTCATTGTTCTCCTCGATCTGCTCTTGATGATAAGAGTCCTCCGCTGCCCGCCGCTGCTGTTGCACCAAAGAGTATAGAATCCCATGGATTAATATACATTTAGGTCAGGTGGGCACACCCAGGGACCTCCCTTGCAGGGGGCCAGTCTGACACTGTCCCTTGCAACACTGTGGATCTGTTGTATCCTGCTGCAGTGCTCTGGTGCAGGGTCTGGGGGCCCCTTTGAGGGGTCTTTGATGGGCCATGACACCCCCTCTGCTGTCCTTCATGTGCATGCGGCTTTTCCCGGGGTGAAAACCCCTCACAGCTGAGCTCCTCTGCTAGCAGAGGATGGGTGTTAACTGTCCCTCACCAGAGGCTTTGTCACTACACACCCAAAACCTCTTCTCACCCCCCTGCACCCTTTGGTGTGAGCATCTGTGGGAGCCTGGCAGCTGATAGCCCCAGGGCTGTGGTCATCACTCCAAAAGTGCTAAGCTTGATTCCTCTGTGAATGTATTCTTACCTTCATCAACGGGCAGTGAGCAGTTCAGGGCCGCATTCATGGTTTTGGTGGTCTTCTCTGCAACGTTTATCATATAGTTTTGCTATAATAGGCAAAGGTCCTTCATGAAGATGTTTAAGCCATAAATTACAACATTCAGTCTCCAACACTGTCTTTCTGGCTTCCAGCTCTCTCTCTGCAGCATTGCTGAATAACTTTGAAGGTTAAGCCCTATTTTGGACAGGTGAGAAGTTCATTTTTCAAACCCTTGTTGTTAGAAAGCTTGAGAGGCTCAGAGCAAAGGAAAAATAGCCAGATTTGGGATTGGGAGGCAGGGCCAGCCCTGTAGCTGTGCTACAGAACAACAGGGCACTGTCAACACACCACACTTCAGCTTCATTCACTCTGCTCTTAAAGCATTGTGGTGCTTTCGATTAATATAATTCTTTTTCTTCAAGAACACTATTATTTCAGACTCAACAGTCCCTTGCACTCACACAACTTCCCAGTGGGAATGGTGCTTTATAACTTATGGATGTGATTTCCGAAATAGTAACTCAAAATTACATTCTGTTTTGCTTAATCTTTTTTAATTAGCATCTCAGAGGCTTTGCAGGAATCTGGCTGCAGATTTTCCACTTTCTGTTGGGTTATATTTTTTTTTTTTACTATTAACAATGGCATGCAGAGGAAAGCACTGTCTTTGATAACAGTCCCTGCCTGAAGAGTCTTAATTAAATTGTGCTCAGCATGGTGTACAAATCATAAGGTTTGGGAGGCATGAAGTACACGGATACTGTGGCATTTTATATGACAGCTTTGCATTTCGGCATTTTCTTTGCCTATAACATAAAATACTGCTAATGGAAATGACCTAAAAATTGCATGTACTTTGTCTTCTGCTATGTTTAATTGCTTCTCTTTCTTAAAGGTTGTTAAATAGGCCTCTTACCATTGATGGTGTGGTGTATGTATTTATTAATGCAAGCAAAATAGATTTAGAATAAATTCCAAGATTACACACACAAATATCCATTGATGCATGATTCCAATTGCTTAATTAAAATAGTAAAAAAAACCCACCCAACTTTCCTGTTTCTTTTCATATCAACTAATTTTCTGTCCTGTGTTGTTTTTCCTTACTAGTCCAAGACCTTCTCTATTACTCTTGAAATAGAAACTACTTCTGTAGCCCCAAGAATGTTGCACTCCACCCACAGAATTTACTTTATCTAGCCATTTGCCACTAATCTTTTGAGACTCCAGAAAAGAGAAAAGGACTGCCTCCCCAAATTGCTATTGTTCAGCTATCCTTAACTGAACTGTGTCATATGAATTCCTTTTGCAACACTGGTGAAGAAAGTCCTCAATGTGTTTTCTCACAAATCATTGTAGATGTACTTACCTAAGAAATCTTGCCATGACTGTGGGCTTTTTTGTGCTAAAACTGTCTATTGTTTTCCAGACTTTCTTTGGAATTGTTATAAAACATTTAATATTTATGAATATTTAATATTTTTCAATATTCTTAGTCAAAGTCTACATTTACTAAATAATAAACATCCGCTCTGGGGAAGATTACTGGTTATATTGCTTATGCTTTGGAAATAGAACTGTAGTGGCAGTCTCTTGGTGTATTGTCAGAAATAAATGTGATTTGTGGGTCGACCTCGCTTGTGGCTGCGGATGGTGCACCAACTCTAGCACTTAAGAGTGGTTCGCAGAAGTGATCTGACTCAGGCCCTGTGCTGAGTCACAGATCCTTCCCTGCTTCCTCCTTGCTTGCAGAAATTAGTAGTTTTCTTCTGAACTGTATTAGGAGAAAAAAAGTTGCTTCCCACACCCCTGGCACTGGTTGAAGTATGAAAATATATATTTTTGCGTGTATAGGGAGGCAGAGCAGGGATGGTCCTCTCCTTTCCCTTCTATGACTGCTTACTTCTAGGAGGTAATTTATATGAGACTGTGCCTGTTCAAACTCCTGGTTCAGACAACCCTGTGGTACAGGCAAAATATATCCCTGCAAAACCAATGGAAGAGTAGACTCAGGGTATGCTTTCTCTGAAGACCTGAACTACTAATACAATGAGAACAAGAAACTGCCCTGTCCAGCGAACCAAGTGTCATGTTCCACTGTGGAGGACTGCGAGGAGTTCTTTTAAAATATATGGTCAGGAATGAAATTAAGTCAAATGAGACAACCTTGTATCGGAGAACCGATTATTGGTAACAACAACAAAAAAAAACCAAATAAAAAGGAGTTACCCTACTAAAGAGGCCTAGAAAAGAGAGAAAAGAAGGAAGAAAAGACAGAAAATGGGAAAGGAATGGGGGCGGGAGGGGAGACAGAGAAAAAACAGGCATTATCACAAGCAGGACTGGGGAGTGCCGTCGATATCCACGCAGTGGGGGGTTGTGTTACACTCTGCCTGCTGCTGAGCCCGTGCAGCTCTCAGAGAGGCGCGACTCCACAGGCACAGGTGCCGCGGCGATAGGCAGCCGAACACGCGGTGAGTGGGCACTCAGGCAGGAGGTCCGGAACCCTGGATGGGGTCGCGGTGGAGCACCACGGTGATGGGCTGGATCAGAGCAGCAGGGCAGTGGTCATGGACACAGGGAGGCAGGATGGGCGTGAGGGCGAGCAAGAGCTAGCGAGGGCAGGAGAGACAAAAGATAGGCTAGGGCCAGGGCAAAAGGGACAAAATATGGGCTAGGGGCAGGTCAAAGGAGCAAGCAAGCAGTGAGTGAGTGAGCCCCAAAACTCATGACACAGTTAGTTTTATACCCCCTAGGCCCTCCCAAAAATCTGCCGTTGGAGACCATTGGCCCAGTGCAGCCTTCCACTGCAGTCCATTGGTGGAGACCTTTCACCATCTTGTTGGAAAAGCTTCTCTGGGGAGCACAGTGTCTCCTACTGACTGCCTGTCCCATCTGGGGTGTTGCCAGGCAAAATATCCTCAGAGACAAGGCTTCCCCCACCTCCTAGCTGCCTCCTGCAAGCAGCAGGTGGGCATCCCCTCCCCCACATGCCTCTGACAACCAGTGTTGAGACAAATCAAAACTGAATTGACTCCTCTCATCAAGTTTGATCCAAAATTGGAGACATGGGAAAATGTGAGATAGAACTGTGCTGGGTAAGGCCAGAATGTTAGTTCTGAGACCAACGTCTTAAGAATATTTTATGCTTTGCCTGTGGACGTCAATCATGACATGCCACTTCCAAAGCAGGTAGCAGGCAGAAATCTGAACCCAGAAAATGGGCTCAGATGAAGGGACGGCTAAAACTGAAAGATGCAGTGTTTGGGTCGCCAAACACACTGCCTGATGAGTGTCATGGTGTAGTGCCATTTTGACAAAAGCTGCTAGCTCCTGATAATTGCCATGGCACATCTAATCTCCAAATAGCTCCAAAAAGTGCATTGATTGCTTTAAACTCAGGGCTCCTGATTAGTGAGTATCCTTGCAAATAAAATAACGCATATTGTTGATGGTCAGGATGATATTTAAAAAGTCTTCAGAAGGTTAAGAAATCACAGCCCCAGGTATGGTCAGTGAAGATGAGGAGGGGTGGGGCAGCCCAAGGAGTGGCCACTGAGGATGAGGAGTGGGTGGGGCAGCTCCAGGTGTGGTGGCCCATCAGCCAAGATGAATACCTTCATCCAAGGTGTCCCAGTACTTTGGAGGGAAGTTTTCACAGCTGAATCGTGTAAGCAAGGCATGACAAGAAGGATTTATCCCACCTCACAGGATTTTCCTCTTAGCAGCCTGTTGCTTTATCTGGGAACCCAGTTTGTAGCCTCAGGTATGCACACCCTTCTGCACCTAGGAGACCCCTCCGTGCATCATTAGCAAAGCACCGAGGCAATTGTTTGAGCCCTTAGCACAAATAAACTATAAAACACAACAGTCCAGCATCTTACAGTACCTGGGCAGCTTCAGCAAGTGGTTGAGTATTTGAGTCATTAATCACCAGCAGTCCAGCAATTCAGAGCGCACATGATTGAAGCAATTTGATTTTCTTGGTTTAGTAACATGGGTGTAGTTTCTCCTGTACATCTCTGTACAAAAACTGGGATCAAAACTCATCATTTTGCACCTACTCCAGTATTGAGCCATAATCCAGTCTGGGTTTTCCCCCATTCCGTATTTGGCAAAAATCCAGTCCAGGTTTTCCCGCATTCCATATTCCAGAAAAATCCTGTCCAGGTTCCCAGTGGTGAACAAGTTGCCAGAAGTGGTCCCCCTCACCCAACCACTTTCCTTGCCCAGGTGCTGCCATGATCCCAGCTGTCCTGATCTCAAGGCAGTTCTTCTGAAATGATCCTAGGGAAAGCATCACCCCAGGGAGTTTGATTTCTGAGCTTAGATCCCTCACATCTGTGTTGCCAGCACAGCCCCACAACTGGAGGCAGACTTGTGCCATGCGTGGCAGGAGCAAGGTGCCAGCAACAATTCAGGTGACTTTACACTAAACAAAATGTCAGACCCTCCCTGTTCTGGGGGACTGTGAGAAGGATATTTACTGGACTGCAAGGGGTGGGCAAAGGTCTCTTCTCATGCACTTCCCTCCTTTGTCCCTAACCTTCCTTTCCTTTTCTGTGGGGAAATCACAAGCCACAGTTTGGAAAGCTTCTTCCACGCTATTGTGCCCACACTATCAAGGGGGACTGTGGGAAGGAAAATTAGCAGGGACTCCTTTAGAGGTTTCTGGGACATGCTGTGCCAGAATGGGGGAGCACTGGCTGTCCTTTCCCTTTCATTTGAGGGATGCTGCTGTGAGCCTTGCAGGCAGTGTGGGTGTCTGGCACCTCCTGCAGGGATTTTGGTGGATGGGACACGATCTCTGTGGAGATTCAGGTGAGCCCTCCCACCTGCTGTGTCCTGAGGGAAAGGTTGACTCCCAGGCTCTCACAGGAAAGAGTAGTGACAAGACAAACTGAAGCAAACCCAGCCAGCTCCTCATTGCAATAAACTTGGTATAAACAAAAAAAGAATTATCTCTGTTTTATTTTCCTCTGAACTCTTCAATACTCAGGTCTCTGATCAACCACTTAAATAGTCTGGCATAGATATTGATAAAGAAAAATAAACCTGCATCATTTTCAGAAGAGTTCTCTGAGTTGTGCACCCCTCTCTGTCTATTGAGAAAACCTTGTCCCTACATGCAAAAACCACTCCTCCCACCACTGTAATTACTGATTTTTGAACATGAAAGCTCCCCAGTGACAACATCAGAGATCCAGATATGTCCTGTTCCTGCTTCCCTGTGGTAACTTCTACCAAAAAAAAAAAAAAAAAAAATAAGAAGAAAAAAAAAAAAAGCCATTAAAACCTTTTAAATTTGAGTGATCTGTAAGAACAACTCTCTTCGTTATTTCTGCCACAAATTTCTGCAGTGTTTAAGGTTGTGTGGGAGGGAGTTCCTGCAGGGAGGTAAAGAAAACCTCTATAATATCAAGATCTTGCTGGAAAAATCCAACCAATGGTTTCATCACAAGATTCAATTGGTCATTTTCAATTGCAAATAAAGGGCCAAAAATGCAATCCTTGTACCCCAAAGATGAGAAAAGAGCAGATTTGATACCTCCCAAACTTCTTGAGATGAATGTCTTGACCCTAAACTCTCTGTGTTCATTTGCAGCAGCTATGTATTGGTATAACTTGGGCAGGGTTCAAACACAGCCTTTCTCAAAATCCAAGGAACTATCTGGGAATCTTTAGTTGTACAAATCTGTGTTAGTCCATACAACTGCCAGCAGGGCAAAGGCTGGATCTGGTCCTGTCTAATTGGGTTTTGATTGGTTTTTTGTCTAAAGGAATCAGTTTGGGAGAGAAGAATGGGAGTGTTTTAGTTTGCAACCCCAAATTTCCTTTGTAGAGTACGTGTTCATAATCCCAGCGTACCTCTGCTATTGTCTGGGGTTGGATTGCCTTTTTGCTGTGGGACTGGATTGCCTTCCAGATCACTGTTTTCCTCATGTATTCCTAAGTTAATTTTGCTGGTTTGAGTGGGGTCACTCTGCATGCTGTGAACAGAAAGGCTGATTCACCTCACATAAGAACCTGACCCAGGGAAGTGGATTTATACAAAGGGGAGGAGAATTACCTTCCCATCAGTCAAAAAAAAGCAAGTTTCCCCAGATCCAGATGACTAAAGAACCACCAATGTCACTTGAGACTTAAACCTGACAATTGATGTTCATTCAAGCACCCATCCACATACACTTCAATTTAGAGCTTGGATTAATTCTAGTGCCACTTGCTCAATTAATATAGTAGTTAATGAATTTTGCCATTAGCTATTTTCATTTCTCAGCAGAATAATCAGATATCCCTTCCCTACTCAATCAAATCTACCTGCACTATATCAGAATGAATAAGATCATCTCTTTAATTTCCCAGGCATTAAATAATTAAAGCTGCCTTGCAGGGCAGGACAATGTGTTACTGTCACTGGTGAATGGTATGACAAGTATGTACTTTCTTTAGGGAAACATACAGAAGATGGAATACCTCCTATGACACAGTTTACCTCTGTGCTTTGCATTTATTACTAATGAACATCACTAATGAACTATACTGAAATATTTCTCAGGAGAGTGCTCCATGTCTGAAGTGCAATTTTATCAAGTGCATCCTTTTAGGGCACTTGGAACTGATATCTCCCAGTGCCCCTCCAACTTAGGGATGGTTTTTTATCCCATATCCATTTTTGGTTTTGTTTTGTTTCGTGTCAGGGGCGGTCGCAGCCCCCCCCCTCCCCCCCCTTCATCTCCATGGCCACACTGTGGGATCCCTCTCTGACGAGAGATACTGTTGCCGTGTAGTTTTTGACCATTTTTTGTCATTCCCTTCAGCACTGTGACTGGAGCTTACTGGCTTGCTTCTCTTCTCCTTGGGAGCCCAGAGTCACTGCACGCTGCACCAGGACTCGGGTCCTGGGAGCACCCTGTTCCATGCCAGGAACTGCGCCCTCTGCGCAGCCTGACCCCAGGACCAGCCATTATTGCTGGTGAGCCATCCAGGCGCGTGATTCCCCACCCAGCCCCACTGTTCTCTGCCGCGGCTTCAGGGCTTCTTGCTACACTCTAAGGCGACAACCCGACACCCCACAGTTTCTGGGACAGCCTGGAGTTTCTGCTACATTTTGTTTGCCACCCAAGGGTGTGCCTGCCTCTGCCGTTCCAGCTTGCTGCTTCCGAGGTTTCCTGCTGCAGTCCACTGAGTTTCTGAGGGGCACTGACACCAACTGCTTCCAGTGAGTTTGCAGAGGAAAGCCCCTTCCCTCTCTCGCCAGCTCACCCCTCACAAGCTCACCATTCACAACCGTGTGGAGAGAGCTGGCTGAGCGTGCGCCACAGCGCCCCCTGCAGGCGCGGGGGAATCACCACACCCGCCCTGCCCGGCCGGGAGCCAGCAGCGCCCCTGCCGGCCGTGACTGGAACTGCACCGAAGGGGAAAAGCCTTGTAGCTGAGAAAAGGCTCTTGTTGGATTTCTGGTTTTGTTTGTTATTGCTGCCATTGTTGTTGTTTGTTTGCCTTGTTATACATATATATATATATACTAGTAAAGACCAGGTTTTCCTTTTCCCTTATCTTTGCCTGAAAGCCCTATAATTTCAGAGTTATAATAATTTGGAGGGAAGGGGGTCACATTTTTTATTCCAAGGGAAGTTCCCGCCTTCCTTGGCAGACACCTGTCTTTCAAACTGAGACAGCCCCACAGAAGACCCCAGGGACAGCACTGTGCTGGAAAACAGCATGAAGAGCATTGTGAAAGGAGATTCTCTGGCCAGGTACTGTACTGTGACAGTTCTGTTGTGGTGTGCTGGCACAGAGCAAAGTCATATCCAAAATTACAGCCCTGGCATGCAAGTCTTGCCTTGAGGAGTGAAGAAGGATCCCAGTTCTCCTTTTCTCATGCCAGCTCCTCTTTGAACATCTCTAAACCCCCTTTATACTGGGAGAGGTTAGTGGGATATGAAGTTCAGTTAAGCTGTGGAGAAAAAAAGGTAAAGGGAAACTTTTAGAAGAAACACTGCAAACAAAAATAGAGCTTTTTTGTGCAATGTGACAATATTTGTACACCTTCCTGGAAGCAACTTGAGTGTCCTGACATTCACCCTCAGGATGCAGGACAGATTCAGCTGGATTTGCTCAGAAAAGGGAAGTTACCAGGGGGAAGTCATAAAACACCCTCCACTGAGACGGAGACTAAAGTGTGAAAGCAGGATGTATTTTGCTGACTGCAGTCATTATGATAAAGCACATTTGGAGCTCACCTGCAGGCTTTTCCTGGATGAGACTGTTTTCATTCCTGGAGTATTAACCTCTGCTTCAGTAGATTTTAACTTCTGGCTGTTGGAGGAAAAGAAATGGCTCCTCTAAGGCCAATCACAGAAAATACTCCGTCTGGTTACGGGTTTAGCTGGACACTGCACAAGGGGAGGTTCAGGTTGGATATCAGAAAGAACTTCTTCATGAAAAGGGTTTTCAGTCATTGGAATGGACTGCCCAAGGAGGTGGTGGAGTCAACACCCCTGGAAGCATTCAATAAATGAGTGGAAGTGGCACTTAGGGCCATGGTTTAGTTGACAAGGTGGTGACTGGTCAAAGGTTGCACTCGATGATCTTGGACATCTTTTTCAACCTAAATGATTCTGTGATTCTGTGACACCTGAGAAATGATCTTGCCCCACTGGAGCCATAAGAAACTGCTGGGCAGAGCCAGGGATGGGAATGTGCCCTTCTCCCCACCAGCACTCTGCCCTGACAGGTAAATCCTGCATATGATCAAGGAGAGGGAAAAGAGGAAAATGCTTCTTTTCCTGATTCTGTGATGGCTCCTTAGGACTTGCCTGGCTGCCCCTCCGTGGAAGAGAGCTGAGCACTACACTGGACTTCACTGCATTTAATACACTACTTAGGCAGCTTTTTTAGGATGGTGGGTTAGGTTTTTCCTTTGGGAAACAGACTGTCATCTCACCTTAAGGTTGCCAAAGGCAGGAGAGGCAGCTGATTAGCTGATGGGGGAACCAGCTGGGTGGCTCCACATACTAACTTGTTTTATAAATACATCCTGTCATTTAGCCCAAAATAACTAAAGAAGTCCCCTGCAAATAGAGATTCCTACCAAAACCACATCTCCAGCCAGGTTATGTGGTTAAAACTCAAACAGACCCAAAAGCTTCCTTTTTTTGTGCAGCAGAGGCAGCTTTACCAGGGGCTTTGAGGACATGAGGGGCCAGACCCAAAGTGCCCAGCACAGTACCACTGCCTAGCATTTGTGGCCATCTGGAAGTCTCAAAAGTTGGCAAAGGGGCAGGGGAAAGTTGGGTCCATGGTGTACTCATGGCATGTGGGTGGTGATCCAGGCATGCTGGTGCTGTGGTGGGGCAGACATCCCCATACCTGTCCAGGTGTGATGGGGGAATCTGGAGGTCTGCCACACTCTCGCCCTTTTCCCTGTCCTTGAGCAGCCTTTGGGCTGATCCCTGGTGCAACTCCAGCTGTTTGGGTCAGCCTTAATTTTTGTTTAAGAGGTAAAGGGTCTTCTGAATAATTTCTGCATTGAAGAGAAAGCTTTGCCAAGAAAATATGGGTTGATTCCATATCTGAAGCTTCTTTTTATTCATCCTGCCTTCAAGATAATCAGACTTGACCACTAAAATGAGCCAAACATTCCAAGCTGAATTCTTCATTATCAATGAATATTGGATAATCTGCAATGAGACTGAGCCTAAATTTCAGATGGTAACATCCAGGCTTATATGTGACAATTCAGCATAAAAGCTCAATTTTCCTGGTTCTTTTATTTTCTGGTTTTAGATGTTTCAGCTGGTAAAGGGCAACACACCAAGGATGCACCCAAATAACATTCAGTGAAGAGCTGAAGTAAAGTTTTCCACTAATTAAAAAAATTGTTATATTGATTAAAAGACACAGAATTGCGCATCATGGATGCATTTCCAAACATCAACTGTTAAAAACTAAGCCAGCCTAATCATGGGGCAATAAGAAAAGCTCAGTGATGCTGTCCCTTGCTTTTCTTAAACCTTGGTCTCACTTTACTGTCTTTAGTCTACAGATATATTTTTAGAAGCATTTAGATTAAGTAGTGCCACCTTTCGTCCCTGCAGAGTTCCCTGGTTATCTAAATGCCAGTGCTCCAGGGTAAGTGTCTGCTGGTAAGTGTCTGCTGTGTCCATACGGATGGAGGGGGAATAAGTGAGGGTTTTGTAGCTCAAGGAACAGAAGATACTGGTGAAAAAAGACATGGGAGGAAAATTTGATTCCAAGCAAGAAGGTAACAGGGATCACAGTGTAAATATGGGATCTAGATACAGGACTATTGCAAAGATACAACAAAGTTGTTCCACTTGAGTTAATGCAGCTTCAGAAATTCCCCAGTTTGGTAATTCACATCTGGTTAATTGGGTTCTAAATCTCTTTAATCAATATCTAAAGAATTGGGCCAGCATGGCCAACAGCTTTTTATTCCTGTTAGCAGCAGGAAGCTGATACTGTTCCCAACCATTTCACACCCATGTGTGCAGCCACAGCCACAAGGCAGGTCTGCAAAGCCTGTGGGGTGAGTCCCAGTCCCAGAGCATTACTGGAGGCTTCCCTCTTGCCCAGTTTGAAAGGGCAGATTTAAGAAGTGCCTCCTAGGCTGCCTCCAACCACACATGGGGTGAAACATTTTACTATGGAGAAGGAGGAGGCCTCCAAAAGTCCAAAGCAAGCCAGAGCTCTAGTTCCTGGCAGTTTTCATCTGGGAGAAATTTTCCAATGTTTGCCATTTGAGGAGGTGGAATCCCACTTTCGGACCTGGGTGCCTGAACTGCCAACAATGGCTCTTTTCCACAGCAAGGAAAGCTTTCCACCCTAGTGTCCTGAAGGCAGTGGAGAGAGGCATTATGTCTCAGACACTTAGATGTACGGTGGCAAAGTGAAGGTTCCTATATTCTGTTTTGGTGCAAGGAGAAATCCCAACCAGATATTCTCAAGAGGTAAGAAATACACAAAAGCTATAATACCTGTATTATAGCTAGCAAAGAAATAGTATAGATTAGGAATCAATGCCTTGCCCTGCCTGCTCCTCCTAGGACTCTCAAGGCCTTCACAGACCCCCAGTGTGTCAGGAGCAGATGAGAGGCAGCCCAGCGGACATCAAGTCCAGCCAGATACATCTGTCCTGGAGGCTTTTGTCTGCAACGAATCCCTGCAGGGCTTGAATTTTGGACAGGCAATCCACATTTCACCCTGGGCTCTAGGACCAGAATGACAGTTGTTTTCCAGAGGAAGGAAGGCACATAGGCTCAGTGGTTTAGGTGCAAATTAGAGGTGGTCCATGCAAGATCATGATGGACCAGACCAGGACATGGAACAGTCAGTAGGGCTCTGCACTTGGGGTGGTTGAGAGCAAGGAGAGGTGCAGCTCCTTCTTTAGCAAGCTGACAGCGCCATCGGGTGGTTCTTTCGATGAGCACTGACAGTGTCCAGGGAGAAGCCAAGCGCTTTTCTGGCCTGGCACCATTTCTGTGGGAACAGTTAGTGTAAGAGCTCTGTGGTGGATCCTGCTGGCTCTTGGAAACTGAAAGAACGTGATCCTGCATTTAGCCGGGAAGGAAGAGGAATAATTTCCTTGCCAGTTGTGCACTATATAGATTGCAAAAGAAAAGGCAATCCAGCAAGGCCTCTTTCTTTTAGAACCTTTTCTGTGGGAGCAGCTGCTCAACAGGAAACTCACACCTACTCAGTTGCATCCAGCTCCCCGGAGGGATCCACTTTCCCTCAAACTCTATTTACCACCCTACACTCTCACCCTCACTGATGCTGAACTTCTTGAAAATGACCAGCAGTTGCTCCCAAAAAGAGAGTCCTAGAACAAAAAGCCAGCACTGACCTTCATCTTCCCTTTGCAGGCTGTAAACTTGATCAAACACACTCAGTAATTTGCACTTTCCTTCTTAACTATATATCTAGCATCTCATTCTCTCAAGTTAGCAGAGTCCAACACTGAAGCATTTCCAGCTGTGGTTTGGACTGAGAGATGTGCTGGAACAGAAAGCATTTTTTGACCTTCCCTCCTCCCTGTGAAAACTGATAGTCACAGTGCAATCACTTTCACACACCTTCAGTGTTGCTGAGTCCCAGCAGCTATATCTTATGGAGAAGGAAGTGTCAGGACAGAAAACATTCCTAAATTACCCCCTTATTCTAGCAGCCTCGAAACTGTGCATGGCATACTAGGACTACACACTTTTCTTCTCACATATATGTGTCATCACATTATTCCACTCCCACAGGTCCTTTTCTGACGTCCAGAAGATGCTTCCATACAAAAAGACTGTAGAAGAAAAGGCCAGCACTGGGCTGCACCTACACCTTGCCACATGTCAGCCACATGGAACTCACTGGTGTACACTTGTAGCAGGACGTCTCCACCCTCTCCCCAACTTTAGGTGACAAATGGGACAGATAACCTGGAGGGGCAGAGGCCCATCAGGGGTTATCTTCTGGCACCAAGAGGTCTGCCCAGAATCAACACCTCAGTCTGGAGAGCAGATGTGGAGAGAGATAAAAATGAAATATTGGTGACAAAAGGCCTGTTTTTGTACTATAAAAGCCCTACAAAACTTGCACGAAGTCAGAATTCTCTTGCACACTCCCTGGGAGCATGCGAGAGTACTTGTCCCCAAAGTTGGACATATCTTTGTGGTTACTTTTCTGGAAGTTGAGTGAAAGGGTTCTTATGTGTGCTCCTTCAACAATCGGATGGTAAGATACATTGAATCCTAATCTATACTATTTTTTCGCTAGCTGTATTAAAAGAATGGTACCCTATCGTGCACTGTATATATGAACTATTAATAATTCCTTTTCCTGTGTAGTAGTAATCTGTTTAAAAACTCATGTCTGTTAAATTTGTGTCTATTGAAGAAATAATTCATTCTATAATAGACTGAATCAGCCATTATTAAAAGAACTTGCGGATGAGAGTGGGTGGGTTTTGGGGTGCAGGCCACCTCAATAAGTTGCTATCTACTGTCAAAGGCCTCGGCAAAGGTAGAAACTTATTTAGACCCCATAATATCCCTTCATAATAACGCTAAACTTTCCTTCTCCTCTACATAGACCTTGGTGTTCTCTGGATCTCAGAGTCTAAAGCCAAATGGTGTTGCTTACACTAGAGCTCGGATAAGAATATTGCTAGAACAGATTGCTTTCCTTGAACTTCCACCTTTTAGTATTAATAACCTGAATTCGGCAGGCAAGCGAGTGGTAGCCACGTTCCTCTTGCAGCCTGTACGCTGCGCACACAAACACAGTGGTCTGCGACTTCGTTCTTTTCCTTCTGTAAAATCATGAGCTTTCATTCACCTTTGTGGCAAATAGTCATCTACTCCTTGCACAGAACACCCAAACACTCCAGCACACTTCTTCTGCCAAAACGTGCCTGTGCCATGCGCTTTCTTCTCAGTACTCCATACCATGACATACTGCCTCTCTCACAGTCTGAATCTTAACGGAAAATTTTTCAGCTAAGTCTCTCACAGAGAACTGTGCAAGCACAAGGAGCTTGCCCTGAGCTTACCTCTGTGTTGGAGTTTGGAATCCTTCCTTTTGTTTCTCTTATCTTAGAGAATTTTTACCCATACGTTGCTAAGACACCGTAACGACTGAGTGTTTAGCAAAGACAATAGGAAGGCCGTTCGGGTAAAACTTGAAAGTAGCTATCTCCTTATTGGACATTCCCTCTCGGAGGGGGCAGAGATCTCGTGAGAGCTGGGCTGGGAAAAGGGAAGTGGAGCAGTGTGGCTCTTTCTCTTTACCCCTTGGTGTTTGGAGGAGAGGGAGGTTGCCATTGCTCGTCACCACTGTGGAGTATTCTGGCTTCTGCTGCCTGCTTCTCCCATTAGTAGAACTCTGCCCATAACAGCAACCGTTCCGCTGGGACCTATTTACCACTCTACTGCACAAAACAAAGGACCCTCCAGCATCTGCTGCAGTGCTCAGGGGAAGGAAAGAGCCGGGAACCCTGAGACACTTTCCCCCCCTCTCTATGGAGCCAGCATCTGCCGGCAAGCAAGAGTGTGGCTGCCCT
>VZTJ01002955.1:3116-33068 GCA_013397795.1 Orthonyx spaldingii
GTGACAAGCAATGGCAGCTTCCCTCTCTTCTGAATGCCGAGAGCCAAAGAGCGCAAGCTACTGCTCCCCTTCCCTTTTCCCAGCCCAGCTGTCCCGAGATCTCTGCCTCCTTCAAGAGGGAATGTCCAAATAAGGGAATAGCTACTTACAAGTTTTTTTTACTCGACTGGTCTTTCTATTGTTTTTCCTAAGCACCCAGTCGTTATGGTGTCTTAGCAACGTATGGGCAAAAATTCTCTAAGATAAGAGAAACAAACAAGAAGGATTCCAAACCCCAACAGTTGGCCTGGAAGTGCCTTGGCAGGTCTGTCATCTGGCTGGTGCTAATCCCTCCCACTGAGACAAAACACAGCAAACCCCACATCTTAACAAACAGGATTTACTTATTGTGTTTGCTCCCTTCCAGGGCTCCCAGGGATTCGTTTCCTCTCACCTGTTAGGAAGGAGAGTGCTGAGGCCAGGCTGAGGGAGGCTCTGCTGAAGTGTGGCTAATGCTGAGTGTCAGGGGTTGTGTTTTGGGGGAGCTGGGCCAGAAAGGAACTCAAAACTCATCAAATCATTAAATCATTAAAGTTGGAAAAACCCTCTAAGATGATCAAGTCCAACCATTAACCCAGTACTGCCAGGTCCACCTCTAACCCATGTCCCCAAGAACCACATCTACACATTATTTTGAACACTGATATGAGGTTCAAGGCATCCCTTGGCCAAGTCACTTCACTTCTGCCTCAGCTTCTCCTTTGGATGGGCTCTCACCAAGGCATTTTCCAGGGGCTCAGGGCTCCGACCCAGCCGGCAGTGCTTCCCAAGAGTGAGCCACGCTTGGGTGATGCATCAGGAGCACAGCAAAACCTGCATCCCTGCACACCCACCTGGGGCCCAGGGTGCCAGGCTGGAGGTGCCCTGGTTTTACCAGAGGCAGTTTTCCCTGCACAGAGCCAGCAAGGCTGTGGTGCTGGCAGCTCTCTGCCTGCTCATGCATCTGCAAATTGCCTGCCGGACACCCAGGCAGGAGCAGAGAAAAGCTCTGGAGAGCAGCCTGGGCACAGGGAAACGGAGCCTTGCTTTAACCCTGCTGTCATTTGCAGAGGCCCCTTTCCAATGGGAATGCAAGTTCCAGTGTGTCCAGGGAGGTGAGGGGATGCTGGCACCTCTGGGCAGGGGAGGAAGGAGCTGCCAGCTGCCTTCCAGGCTCCTCTCCCCACGGGAGCAGTGGTTCTGCTGGGAGAGGAGCATTAATGGAGCCCCCCAGAGTCCCAGCACAGATCTGATTCCTGGTCTGGAGAGCCCAGGGACAGGATGCTGGCACTGGCCATCCCTAGCTGTTCCAGGAGAAGCTGTGGGTGCTTCACATGAACTGCTGGGGAAAATCTGCATCCAGGCCTGGAGCCATGAGCAGCACAGGAATCAGTCACCAGAGGATAAGCACAAACACAGCTACAGATAACAACCCTGCTGCCGGGGGAAGCGGAGGGAGTAAAAGCAACACTTGGCTCTTCAGAGCAGCTCATCCTCTCAAACCCTTTAATGCACAGCATCTCATTAACCCAACCCTCTCAATGAGCACTTCCTGTCACTGTGATTTTGTGCACTGCCTTCAACATGGCAAAATTTACCCCTTTTCACTGCAAAAATGAACATTCCAGTCTTCTACTGTTTCACCCAGCTTCTGATTTAGGAAAGAATGCAACCAAAAAAAAAAAAAAGCCAAACCAGCTGTGGTCTTTCCTTCCTCTTCCTCACCCCGCTTCAGGTTCAGGCAGAGGGGATGGTGTTTGCACTGCTCCATTGCTCTGCAGAGCTGAAATGGCCCCTGAGCATTCTCATCCTGGGCCCTGGGTCACTGCCCTCTGTGTGGGACCACCAGCCTTACCCTGCAGCATGGCCAGCCCTCGGAGGCCACTTCCTCGCCTGGGGTTAGGATAAAAGTTTCCCTGATCATGGATTATTCTCAGTGCACCCTGAATTGCTCAGCCCTCATATGAGGGGGTTCTCTTCACAGTTTTTTCCTGAGATTGAGAGCCCTAATGATGCAAAACTCATGAATTCCAAGCTGTTGGTTGTTGATTTTTACATTGGAGCTGTTTCTGTGCACGTCAAGTGCTCCTCTGGCACATTGAAACTTCACTGGGACTGGTGAGCGATTCACAACCATCCACATGAAGGGCAAACTGTGATCCCTTATCCAAATTGATGGAATACTGTCAAAAGGAATTGTTCTTCCAACCTGACCTGCTGGACTGCTTTGGTCAGCTTTTGGAATGCAGCTGAGCAGGGATTTTGGTGGCACCAGCTCAGCTCCTGTTGGCCTTGCACAGGAGAGGGGATTTGTCACCATGTTACCTCTCAAACCCAGGGTTGAGTCAGTTGTCGACCCAGGTGAAACTCCAGGCAAGGAGGAGCAAGAGCCACATCTCCAGCTGATGATGTCTGTGTTTTTCCACAGAAACAGAGAACTCAACTTCACCTTGAGGGCTTTTCCTTAGCAAAAGACTCCAGTGCTTGTGCTCTTGAACTTCTGAAGTGATTGAAAATTGCAGTCTTAGAAATGAGAAGAGAAATTAAAAAGGTCCTTAGCCTTCTCTGTTCAAAATAACTCCTGGTTTTGAGAGCCTGAACTCTGACTTGGGAACTCTTGAAAGCTGGTTGCATGATTGCAACCTTGCTACACATGCCTGGGGCCTCAGGCTGTGCCTTTGGAGAGCCAACTGGAAAAGCAGCAACCCAGAAAACTCTATCAGGCTGTTAAAATAATGGATTGAACAGTTCTCCCAAGTTTTTAGGTATCAGGATGTTCTGGTCATAGCTAGATGTTGGTTTTACTCCTGTCTCCCAACCACTGTGCCCTGGGCAACAGGAGAGTGGGATGTTCCCATCCTGGGCCGGGAGAAGCACAGGAGGGACTTTGGCAGGTGCAGAGCTCTGCAGGGATTTAGAATCATCCTAAATCATCCCAAAGAGGTGGGAGTAGATGAGCAGGCCCTGCCCTCCTTTCCTGAAGAAGTTGGGTATGGCTGGCAGCACTGGGCTGCTCCAGTCCCTGTGTCACCCTCCTTGTTGTGAGATAGGAGGAGAGCAAATGTGGCAGGGCTGCTTCTGCTGACCCCTGAGCTCTCCAGCCTTGTGGACAGCCTTGTTCACAGGAGGTGGAGAACAATGTTTGCACCAGCCCCTTGCTGTGCCTCAGTTTCCCCCAATGGTGGGACAGGAGGGGATGATGGGGCAGCAGATCCCATTGACACATGTTGATTTAAACTCTGGTATGAGCAGAAGTGAGATCAAAACAGGACGAAGTGCCCTGTTTTTCTCATCAGTATTCCCCTTAATGGCTGCAGTTAACCCCCTTCACCCTCATTTAAGATGGATCTGGCTTTTTCCATGTTCTTTAAGGGCCCTAATTATCTCTACATTTTCTCTTCTCCCAGCCTGGAGCTCTGGCACATCTGGCCAGGCTCGATTGTGGTTCTTTTTTTTCACTTTCATCCACGGTGTCTTTGCTGTGTGCAGCATTAGCCCATCTTCCTGCCCAGGCCAGGGTCACTCCCAAGCCTCAGAGCAGCTCTCCAGGACTAATCTCTCCAGCTGGGAGTGCACACGGAGGCATCAGAGCCCCTTTCCCTTCTTGCTGGCACTGTGCCCTGTTCCTCAGCTGTCCTGCTTTTCTGAGAACACCCCTGTCCCTTCCAAACCCTGGCTCTGAGCACGATTCAGGTCAACAGTCACTGCTTTAATCCAACACAAATTACTTGTATGATAGATCTGAGCTGGGCTCCCTTCATACCCCCTGAACCTAACTGGGGTCTTCTGGGGGTATTTTCAATCCTGAGAAATGGCGCTGGAGCAGGAAGAGAAAGGGAAAACTATTCCCAAGTTGCTCAGCTGACGGCAGCCTAAAACCTCGCAATGAGCCTTTGGAAATGCTGCTGCCACTGCACATGTGACAGGGAGGCTCCTGCAACAGGGGGAGTGTCCTGGCTGGAATGGCACAACCCGGAGCTCACGGCATGGGGTCCACAGCTGGGTCTGTGCTGGCAGCAGGACACAGATCCATCTCTCCAGGGGAGGCTGGAGTTGGGATCCTGGACACCACAGCCATGGATCAGCAGAGCTGAAGGGATGGAACCTGCAGCTGAGAACACCTCCAGCAGTGTGGCCTCTTCCACAGAGGATCCACAGCCCTTTCCATATGTATCTGGTGATATTAAACAATCACTTGATTCAATAAAGGTCCACAGAACTGCTGAGGTTGGAAGGCAATGCTGGAACTCTTCAGTACAAAAACTTTCTTCACAGAAAGAGTGGTCAGGCACTGACACAGCTGCCCAGGACAGTGGTGGAGTCACCATTTCCAGAGGGATTTAACAACCCTGTGGCTGTGGCACTTGGGGAGATGGGTTAGTGGTAACCTTGGCAGTGCTGTGGTATTGGTTGGGGTCAATGACCTTAAAGGGCTTTTCCAACCTTAATGATGCCATGATTCAAACTCTTGCCCAAAGCACAGCCAAGAGCCATCTCCAGCTGGGCTTTGAGCAGCTCCAGTGATAGACGTTCTGCAGCCCCTCTGAGCAACCCACTCCCATGTTCAGCCACCTCACAGTAAAATGGCTCTTTCTGATGTTTAGGAAGGATTTTGTGTATTTCAGGTTGTGTCCGTTGCCTTTTGTCCTCATGCTGGGCACCACTGGAAAGAGCCTGGCTCTGTCTCCTTTGCACCCAGCTTCAGTTATTTCTATCCATTAATCAGATCCTTCACAAACCTGCTCTGCTCCAGGCTGAGTAGTCCCTGCTCTCTCAGCATTTCCCCATAGGAGAGGTGCTCCAGTCCCTCCATCTCCTTCATGGCTGCTGGTGTAGCTATAGAAACCTTTCTTGCTGCCTTTCTTGTTCCCTGCCAGACTCAGCTATAGGTGGACTTTGCCATCCTGACCCCATCCCAGCACACCTGGATTTGTATTCACGCAGTGTCCTTGTATTCCTTGTTCAATTCTCTGCTGCCTTTGCTTGATTCCCTGCTTGTCAGGGTGGAGTGGAGGAGTTGATCCTTGAAAATGAATCATGTCTCCTGGACACCTTTTCTCTCCAGGACTGCATCATATGAGACTCTTCCAAGCAGATCCCTCAAGAGGCTGAAGTCTGCTCTCATGAGTCCAGGTTTATGATGCTGCTTTTTGCTCTGCTCCCTTCTCTCAGGACTCTCAATTCCACCATGCCATGGTCTCTCTAGCCAAGGCTGCCCCCCATCCTTTACACACCTCCCCAGTTCTTCCAAGTTTTTACGTATTGGATCCATCAGAGCGTTTTCTCTCTTTGTCTTCTTGACCACCTGTGCTAGGAAAGTATTTCCAGAATGTTCAGAAGCCTCCAGGATTGCCTGTGCCCTGCTGTGCTGCACTCCCCCTGGTACCACAGGGGTTAAGGTCTCCTGTGAAGACCATGGCTGCAAACAGGACCCTTCTTCCCGCTGTCTGAAGAAAGCTTTGTGTTCTGCTTCCTAATCCAGGGGTCTGTAGAGGACATACAGGACTCTGTTCCCCACATCACTTTGCCTCCCAATGCAGATTCACTTCCCTTTTTCATTATCCATCCCAGAACAGAGCTCCATACTTTCCTGCTGCCCCCTCACACTAAGGACAGCTTCCTCTCCTTGGTTTCTCACTAAGGGCATCCTTCCTGTCCATGGAAAGATGCAGGGATTCATTGAGAAAAACCTAACAAATGTCACTAAAAACATGGCTAAGTGCCAAGGGAACAAACAGGCCCGGCCAGCCCTTGGCCTGGCACCTCCTGGCTCTCAACTGGACCTTCCCACCCTGCTCCCACTCTCTGTTTGGCCGTGTCACTGCACTTCCCACTGCACAGGAACCCCTCTGACAGCCAATGTCTGGCACTCAGCCTCTCTCCCATCTCCCTCTGTTTTCCTTTTCCTTCTGGACTCTCATTCATGTCTCATATTTAATTCTTCCCTGTTTTCTGACAGCTTTGATAGTTGCTCAAACATGGCCATGCTCCAAATGGCATGTCTGCTTCTGGAATGCCTGTAATTTCCTGCCAGATTTTGCCTTCTCTAAGTAGGCTGCAGTTTTATGCTGAGGATGCTGCACTGCTCCGTTTCCAGTATTCCAGCTGGGACTGTGACCACTGCAGGCCGCCACCCCAGGCACACTCAGCACCTGCTTTGAGACACAACCCTGGGAGAGGAATGCCTCAGTGTTTTCCCTTCACAACATGGGCTGTGAACATGCAGGGTTTGCACAGTTTAGACAGGATTTTAAACGAAGGCAGTGTTGTGTCTCCTGCCCTGTTTTCCTGGTGGAGACCCCAAAGCACAGATGGGGAAGTGAGCTGGGGGCTCAGCCTCAGTTTTGCAATCAGCAGATGTTGCAGCACAAATTCTCTTGGCCAGAACACAACCACCTTCTCATAACCAGATCCTTTGGAGGGGCTGGGGAGCTAAGAACCAATGTCAGAATCCTGGGCACAGTTGCTCCAAGCTGGGGACCATCCTCTGCTACTCCCCCTGGTGCAGAGACCTGCACGTCCCACTCTGCTCCTCTCTGCTGAGGGTTCTGCTTCCCATCAGCTTTCCCTGGCCAGATTGTGTGTGTTGCTGTTTTCCTCATGCCATCTGCGCTCCCTCTCCTCCCGCACTCTGGGAGTGGCACAGGCTGCTGCATGAGGGATGGCTGGGCAGGCTTCAGGAGGATCCTGGCATTGGGGAAAAAAGGAGGAAGGACCACAAAGACGCTCCAAGGGCTGGGGCACCCCTGCTATGGAGACAGGCTGGGAGAGCAGGGGGTGTTCAGGGCAATACCCTGGTTCATAGGAGATGGATACACCTTAATAAGTGTTAATGAGCTGTTTCACAATGCCTGGGTAGCACCTGCTTTGCGTGTGGAACTGGAGACTCAGACTGGGCACCACCAAACCTCTGAGACTGGGCATCCATCCAGCCTGCAGCTCCCATCGCATGGTACAGGGGCCAGGGGACACTGCCTGGGCTACCTTGGATGGTCCCTCTTCAGTCCTTCCCTCTCCTAACCTTGGTGGGTTATAAAAATCTGGGCTTTACACACGATCTGTGGTTTTCATCAGCCCCATGGAGATATCCCGCTGTCTTTGTTCTGTCTCAGTCTGGTGCTGAGGGTGAAAGGTGCACCAAACTAGAGCAGAGCAACTTTTCCTGCTCTTCCTTACAGGTCAAGGTATCTCAAACAAGTTCATAAGCACAACAGGGCAAACACACCCTGCAGAACATGCCTGGTTCCTCAGATCAGGAAGAATTTATCCCAGCTTCTGCTGGACTTCACCAAAGGCTCCTGCATATTTCTACCATCACGTGCCATGACCTCAGTGACTTGGGAAACTTTGATTCCCTAAAAGTTGGCTCCACTACTGATGCACCACTGGGCTTCCAAATAGATGGTGCGAGGACCAGGGTATGGAGAGAAGGTGAAGGTAGGGAGGAGAAGGTAGTTCCTCCTTCCACAGGAGAAACCATGGAAAGGAGATCCAATGCTTGGCTGTGGGAAGGGACCTCAGGCAGGGAATGGGACAGAGAAACAGAGGGCCCTCAGGATGCTGGGATTTCTGGATACCTGCAGCTTCCAACCACTGTGGTCCAGGAAGGCCTGGTGGCTGCTGGGTCTCACAGGGGATTTGCTGGGAACAGCAGTGGGAGCAGGAGCCAGGGGGCAGAGGGACCTCACTGACTGTGCCTTGGGAAAGACACCAGGAACCAGCATTTCTTGGAGATATTGCAGCGAGGAGGGAGGATCCAGATTTCTAAGGAAACTGCCTTTGTTTACTTTCAGAACATTAGGAAACCCCATTTTGATTCAAGAACAAGGCTGATATTTACATTTTCTTCTCTGCCCTCAGCTGTCAGGTCAGGCCAAACTTGTGATAGGAAAACCAGAGAACCAGGGAGGAAAGGGATGAACGGAAAACTGAGGTGGGAACAGGAGAACAGGCAGTGAGGAGGGAGATGCTGGAGGATGGTAAGAAAAGAAAGCAGAAAAGGATCTGAGTATGGAGGCCTCCAGCCAAGCCACTCAGCACTTCTCTCAGCCTGTCTTTCATGTCTTGTAGTGTTTGGGTTTTCTAAACTTAGAAAATCCCACATAAAGATTTTTTTATCTTATCACCAAGACTGCTAAGTGCAACCCAAACTAAGAGACACCACATAGAACAAACGCTTAAACGTTAAACCCACAGAAATCGCAAGCAAATGGTGTGTTTGTTATTTCTATATTAACCCCAGGAGCTCCAGGGAGGATTGGAGGTAGCAGTGAGAGAGGAAATAGCAGGAATCAAGGGAAACCTGGCAAAGCTGGGAGAGAGACAGGAAGGAGAGCATTGTGTGGATGCAGGACTCTCAAGAAAAGCAGGTTCAGGTTCCTGGAAGCAGAGTCCTACATCCCCAGAGATGTGTGGAGTGCCAGCACTCACACAACCTCAATTCTGACTCTGCATCCCATTTACAGATTTCAGTTGTATCTGGGAATAGATTTCTGCTTCTTCCAGGGTCAAAAGTTTAGAGTTTTTCATTTGCTGGGTGCTAAGTGAAACCCCTAGTATTTGCTCCTTCACTCCACTCAAGCTCTTAATTTCGTCTTGAGATGAGGAACAACACTTCCAGACACAGGGTGGGATTGTTAGGATGTCCTGTGCGGGACCAGGAGTTGGATTCAATGATCCCTGTGGGTCCGTTCCAACTCAGGATACTCTTTGATTCTGATTTTAGCCTGAGCTTTTGAACTTTGCAGCAGACAAGCTTTTGGCCAGATTCTGCTTTGCCCACTGTCATAACCCAGATCTTTACCCATTTTCATAACCCTGCCCATCCCAGTAGCTGGCACAGTTGCTTGGCAAGGCTCTGCTGGGGCACATCCCCTGGTCCAGGTCCTGCTGAGCCAGATGTGATGTGCAGCAGATATTGTGTCACCAGCCTGACCAGGAGCTGACAGGAGCTCTCCGGGTGGGGAGTGGCTGCAGTGTCAGTGTGGGGACCCAGCCTGGGCATCCCAGGAGCTGTTGACAGCGCGGGGAAGTGTAGTTTGAGGGATGGCAGCACAGGAATGAGCTGGGCAGGGCTGACAAGCCTCCTGTCATCTTGCCCATACACACAGTGTCACCTCTCTCCAGATTGTCTCCCTGAATGTCACAGCGGCCCAGGATGGGTCTGGAGAGGAGCCTGCAGAAGGAATGACTCATCAGACATTCCATCTCCTGACTTGCTCACCTGGAAGCAGGCTGGAGCTGCATCCCCAAGCCTTGAGTGTCCCCAAAACTCCAAGACCTGAATGTACAGCCCAGGCTGGACCAGTGAGCAGCTATCTGGTATCGCCTGGCACCATCTTCGCAAAGCCCTGAAGGAGCAGCACCCTTCCCCCTGCCCCACTCCCCACGGGAGATCTTCCCTCTGCCCCTCTGTTGGTGGCTCCATCAGCCATCCATGTGACATGGCAAAGCTGAGCCCTCCAGGGATCAGCCAGGGATGGGCCCTGCATTTTGCAGCCTGCAGGAGCCCAACTGGGGAGTGATGCAGTGGGAATGGGTTTGTTACTGCCCCATATCCCCCCAGTCATTTACTGGGGAGCAGAAAATACATCCCATTCTGTTTGGGCAGCTTCCCATGTTGTGCCGAGGTGCCAGAGGTTCTGGCCATGGGAGACCAATCCTCAGCGCTGCATCACTGGGCTGGTGCCATGAGTAGACTTAGGTCACAGCCCCTTTTCCCCCGGCTGCTGGACCTCAGTGTGCACTGGGGTGCATCAGGGTGCTTCAATGGAACAGGCAACAGTCCTGGTATCCTGAGAGGAATTGTAACACCACTGGGGAAATCTCTGTGCCGAGTTGCTCCAGCATAACCAGGCACATGGATTTCAACTCACACCCAGAGCCAGCTCAGCATGTGGACATGGCAGTGCCGACCAGCCATGGGGGCAACAAGGAGAGAGAAGGACCAGAAATTGTTGGAGCAACAATATGGTCATTCCTCTGGGTGTCAAGGACACAAGAACCTGTGGAAACCTCTCCCTTGTGCTGGGAGCAGGGACCCCACGTGGCCCAGCAAGGGCAGGGTTGGGTTGACAGGCAGAATGTAGCATTTCCAGGGATTCCTCACAAGCATCATGCCCAGATCCATGCAGCCTAAATCCATCTGCAGTGAGGGGGTGGAGAGCCATCAGCACAAGCAGGAAACACTGTCAAAAAGAGCCTCGACAGTGTTGCTATGCCGGTGCAATCATGTCAGAAACACAAAAAGGCATCACCACCTGTAAAAGAGCAGGCACTGGCTCTGACAGCCCCGGAGCTCCCACCCACGGCTCCAGCCCTCCGAGAGACGGGCACAGAGCTCCTGCCATGGCTCCCTGTGCTCAGCACCATCCAGGCTGAACCCTGGGGCTGGTGGAGTCCTGCAGGTGACAGGGCAGGTCCCTCCCTCACCCAGCACTGCAGACCTCCCAGGACACCCCAGCCCAGAGTCCCTGGCAGCCCCCTCAGCCCAGCAGGACCCCACAGCCAGGGGGAAGAGGGGCCTTTTCCATCAGCTGCACCTCCATGGGACCAGGCCCTGACCCAGAGTTGAGTCCTGTCCTGTAAGCCCTCACTGTAGCTTCAAACCCGTGGATAACCAGGGCTGCAGCCCAGGGGCAGAGTTCTGTATAGGCCAGCTGTGTCTGAAGAGCATCAGCCACTGCTGGGTGCTGCCTGCTCTCCACCTTCCCTGCCTGTTGCTCCCTGCAAGCTCCTGCTGGTGCCTCTGGAAAACAAAGGACAACTCTGAGCAGTCTCATCCCTATGCCAAGGGGGGGCCTTGCCTGGATGGTCCAGGGGAAGGCAGACTTGCTCCCTGACACTGCTTTTTTCCCCAGTTCTGCCTGGTGACCCAAGCAGGCTGTAGGCAGCACGTTGGCATGTGGAGGCTCCAGGATGGATCAGATCCTTGAACAATCATCAGTGCTCCTTCCTCATCCTGCACTGCCCACCAGTCTGAGTGACTGCTCAGACGCTCCCCAGGGTCACTCCCAGGTGGGAGGGTGTGCCAACAGCACGTGCCAGCAGCCAGAGGCTCCTGGGGCAACTGAGGAGCACACCAGGACACTTCCCTTTTCCTGTGCCAGATAGACTTCAAACCTCCTGTACAACATCACTTCAAACTTGGCCTGGCAGCCACAGGAGCTGCACAAATCCAAAGGGATAGCAATTCCTGAGGATGAGCAACAGCTGACATGGCCTGCAGGAGCAGTTCCTGCCAAACTGCTTATCTTCCCAGAGATTATTTGCCCTGGTGCTTCCTGGCATCCTGACCTTGCTGTTACTTGCCAAGGGCTGGTGAGCTCCTGCAGAGCCTGGGTGCTCCTCTCTGCTCTGCCACAGCCAAGCTGCCACATTCCTGATGGCCACAGCTCAGCCTGGCATCCCTGACACTCCCCTCAGCACATCCATGGACCCAGGAGATGCCTTCAGGAGTGAGCTGAGGATTCCTGGCACTGGTGAGGCAGCACAGCACCAGAGAAATAGAAGTGTCACTTTGAACTGACCCATATTAAATGTTTGGGATCTGCTTGTCAAGCTACAGCAACTCCACCCATCCTGGCAACACTTGCTGACTGCACACCAAAACCCCTCACCTGCTCTCCTCTTCCAGAAGTGACACTTCTGTTTTGTTCCTTGCAGTGTTCCACTTAATGAAAAGATCTGGTGTTTCCCTTTTTGGAATGTGGGTGAATTGTGTGCAGGAAGTTCTGTGCAGGAAGGAGAATGTGCCTCTGCTCAGCTCAAGCCTTCACTGCTCCTTGACACCCCCAACTGCCCACCCCATCCTGTTCCATGCAATCGTGGGGATTCTGTGCTCCAAAAGGTTTTGTGCACCTGTGTGTGGCCATTCACTGAGCTCCAGGCACATCCCTGCTGGGGTAAATGAAAGGTTGAGAGAGCTGGGGGTGTTCAGCTTGGAGAAGAGAAGGCTCCAGGGAGACCTGAAACCCCCTTCCAGTGCCTAAAAGGGCCCCAGGAGAGCTGGAGAGGGATTTGGGACGAGGGCCTAGAGTGACAGGACACAGGGAATGGCTTCCCACTGCCAGAGGGCAGGGTTAGATGGGACATTGGGAAGGAATTGTTCCCTGTGAGAGTGGGGAAGTCCTGGCACAGGGTGCCCAGAGAAGCTGTGGCCAAGGCCTGGTTGGATGGGGCTTGGAGCAACCTGGGATAGTGGAAGATCCATGGCAGGGGGTGAAACTGGATGGTTTTCAAGGTCCCTTCCAGCCCTAGTCAGTCTGGGATCTATAAATTCATCCAGGTGTTGCAGAGGTGCAGAAGGGAGGCTCAGGTTCGATTCCCTTCCCAGCACAACTGAGCAGAACAGGATTCCTTGATGAAGAATGAAAGAGCATCCAAGGACCCCGGTGCCCCTGGCCAATGAGGAGAGGTTTATGTCCTATTTGAAAGGACTGATGACAAAAAACCAAGGGGGAGAAATAATAAAGTTTAATAAAAGCCTTAAGGAAGAGTGGGAGGGTGCAGTGGAGCCTGAACAGGGCTGAAGGAGGGAGTGTGGTGAAGTCTCCTGATGCCTGAGCAGGACGCAGACAAACGCCAGCAGCAATAGGGACAACACAGAAGAGCTGGGAACATCCCCTGAAAGCAGAACATCACAGGGGCTCGGTGTGACAGCACAGACCAGGTATGTCAGGAAAAAAGGCAGAGCCTGGAAAAAGGAAATAGTGCAGAATTTCTATACATCAAGGATGGATGTGTAAAGATGTACGTGGAGCAAAGCACAAATAAGGAGGGAAAAATCAAGCAGACCAAGGAAGAAATGAGTTCTGCCTGGATGGATAAGCCTAGGAAAATATAAATCTGTCTGTTCAGGAAAGTCTCAAGTAAGGCAGTGGAACAGAGAAGGGAATGCCAGGCGATACGTGAGATGGCTGAACTGTTCAGCACCTTTGTGCTTTAAATATTTACAGAAGGGTTCACTCTGACCAGATTACAGTTGGTAACAAGAGGCTCGGAGCAAAAACAGAATAATGGAGAGGAATACAGCATGGGAATATTCAAATTGTCAAAAATCTAATAAAATTTACCTTGGCATATATGAGGAACCAGTCACAGTCATCTCTGACCTCAGAAAACACACAGGCACAGGTGAGGTCCTCGTGGAGTGGAGCAGGAGGAAGCACAGCCTATGGCATTAAAAGGGAATAGGGAAATCCACTGGCCAGCTTGACTTTGATGCCTGAAGAGATGCAGAGTGGAATTATTACACGGCATATTTTAAACCTCCCAAGGATAATACATGATAAGAAACAGGCAACAGGGATTTGCCAATCACGCAACATATTGAACCAATCCAATGTCCATCACTGATGGGGATTTAGCCCAGATGGAAACAGGAAGCAGTAGATATGGTATGTCTTGGCTTCCATGGGTTTTTGGAGTGTCCCACAGGAATGCTCCTCAGGAAACAGATGATGGAGCAAAATCCCAGCTGGTTAAAGCACAGAGGGTGGAGCTGCTCAGGTGCTGCTAGCCTGGGCAGTTGTGGTCAGTGAGGTCCTGCCGGGTCTGTCCTGGGGCAGATCCTGGTCAATATTTTCATTAACCACAAGGTTGATGAAACAGTGATCATGCTTATAAAATGCTGAATTAAAAACAGATTACAAAGGGCTGGAACTGCTTCACAGGACATGAGCAGAATGTGAAATAAAACTCGGTTGCTGAGAAATTACTCAGAATTGGTAACATGCAGTTCAGTAAAGACAAATGCAAAGCAAGCGACCTGCAACACACCACTCTCATGCAGAGATTCTGGCTGGAGATCAGTGCCACTGCTGGGCACTCTGTTGATGGCTGGTCTGGCTGGGCACCTGCTGCTGCCAGAGCAAGGTCAGCACAGGCTGGGCATGGCCAGCAAGGTGGCCCTTGTAAGGCAGGATAAAACAATGGAATGGTTTGGGTTGGCAGTAACCGTAAAGCCCATCTTGTTCCATCACCTGCCATGGGCAGGGACACCTTCCACTATCCCAGGGTGCTCCAAGCCCTGTCCAACCTGGCCTTGGACATTTCCGGGGATGGGGCAGCCACAAAAAAGTTCAGCCCCAGTGCTGCTCTGCTTCTCCTGGGAGGAATTTCGGCCAGAGATTTGTGCTGTTCATCACAAGGAGCAGGAAGCAAACAGGAGAAACTCCAGAGGAGATGCTGACAGGTTGGTTACAAGTTTGAAAAATATGAACTGCTAGAAGGGGAAGAACAAATCAAATCTGGGTCTGGCAGGGTGAAGCCTGGGCAGGGATATGAGAAGACCCTTCTAAAATAGAAACAATCACTAGAAAGAGATTAGTGATCACTTATTCTCAGATCTACCAAGTGTATTTTTTTTATTATTTTTTTTTTTTTTGCAGTAATTGGTTTAATTTGCATCTAGAGAGATTTAGGGTGGATTTTGATACTGCAAGGAGATTTTCCGTGTGTCACATAACGATGCCTCAAAGGTTGGCTGGGATCTAGGTGTTCCAAAGCTCCTTGCAGTCCCAGCTGCTTCGGGGCTGCCAGGCACCCTGGAGGAATCCCACCGTGCTGGGGAGACATGCCTGGTGAACCAGGGCCAGGCAGGGAAGGGCTGGGCAGAGCCACCCCGAGCACCCATTCATGGGCTGTGGGAGCAGGGAAAAGGAGAAGCAGTGGGGGCTACTGTCCCACTCCCTGGGATCTGCTGCTCCCTGCCCTGAGGGAGGTCTTTTCCCTGTGCCAGAGGGTGGAAGCTTTCCTGGTGAGCTGTGCCACTGAATGGGAAAATCAGATCCATGAGCTCCAGTTCTACCCTTTGTGATCCATCCCTCTGCCACTCCAGAATCTCCTCTCCTGTCTCTTCATGCCTGTTTTGCATCTCCTGCGTCATCCCTTTTCTGCTGCACCCCTCCTGCATCTTTCATCTTCCCCATCCCTCCAGCTGTGCTCCTCCTCCTTTCTAGTCTCTCTCTCTTTATTCCCATTCTGTCTCACACCAGCTCTTTAATTCAGCAGCACAGAATTTCCATTTGAATTGTTTTCCTGCCTCCATCCAGGACAGGAGCAGAGCCAGGGGCTCCATCCTGTCTGAGCCCCACGTTCAGGGATGTCACGTGGATGGTGCTGGCTGTCCCCAACCCATTCCCATTCCATGGGCATGGCAGTGTGTCCCGAGGCCCTCTGCACTGCTGGGACAGTGGCACTGGGCATGGATCCCTCCTGGAGAGGCAGTGACAGGGAGCATCACCCAGAGAGGGGCTGAGTGCTTGCCATGGACATCCCTGTGGGACTAACCACCATTCCCAGGGGATCTGCTGGGTCTGCAGGGTACCAGGCACACAATTCTGTATTACCTCTGCCATTCTTGTGGACCAGCCTGGGATCCCTCCTGGCAAACCAGGGACCCTATGGCAAAGGCACAGGATGAGTGTGGTGAGGAGGGGGCTCTGGTGAGGATGGGTGTCCCTAAGAGCTGTTGGCTGTGGGAGCATCCAAAGGGTTTTCCAGCAGGTAGTGGGTTCTGAGAGCAAAGCTCTGCTCTCACCAGGGCACTGCAAGCCCAGGGGATCCCTGGGGGCTGGCTCTGATGCTCTCCCAGTGCAGGCGCCTCCCTAGCTCTGCACAGACCCTTAGATCAGCCACTGGGATCTGGCAAAGTCTGCTCCTTCCTAAGGACCATCTCCACTTGTTCCTGCTCATCTGGGTGCTGAGGGTGGTGTTTTGGGGCAAACTGGCTCTTTCCTGCAGTTTCAAAAGGCCCTGTGACCATGATGCCCTGGTCTGTGCAAAGCATCAGAATCTCTTCTGGTTGTCACAGCTGTTGGCTTGTCCAGGCTGAAGCAGAGGGGTTGTGTGTTCCCCAAGGAGCACCTCACCATGTCATGCACTCTCAGAGCCACGCTCTGCCTTCAGGCACCACCACAGCCACTGGTTTTCCATCAGAAGCACCAACTGGGCACCAAGGCTTTGGTGGAACCGTCCCTGCTGGACCATTGAGCCCTTGGTCATGACCTTTTAGGAAGTTTTACTGTGTTTCAACCTGAACATTTGAACTTTGCAGTGAACAATCTTTTGGCCAGATTCTGCCATCTTTACCCATTTTCATAACACACAGGCTGTGGCAACCACATGTGTTGCTCTTCCTTTCCAACAGTGCCCTCAGTCCCACCAGGACCCTGCCCAAGCAGAGGCCAACCATGTCCTGGCCCTGGCCCTAGCCCTCCCAGAGACAGGCTCTTGGCCTGAGAGTTTGTGTGCACCCCAAATGCCCTCTTCCACATCCTTGAATTCCCTTCTTGCACTGCAGCACATGTGAACATCCATCAGGGACCAGACCAGGGCCACTGAGTTGGTCTGGGATCCACTGTCACAGCTCTTCTCCTGCCCTGGCCCTACTGGGGTTGCAGGTGAGGTTCCCCAGCTGCATCACCTGGAAAATGGAGAGCCAGGAACTCCCATCCTGTGATATCCATGGATATGGGAGGCCCTGTAGTGAAAGTCCCCAAGACCAGAACTATTCCCTGGTGCATGTTCCCTGAGGCCCCTTGGGAGGTAGGGTTGGGGTGGAGACCTGTGAGCATGTGGCTGCCCACCCTCCCCACCTCCTCCTGTCTTCTCTGGGGGCTCCCTTGGGTGCTCAGCCTCACAAGATCTGCCTGTCTCCCAGTGTTACAGTCTGACCAGGCTAAATGGGATTTACACACAGGCCAAGAACTTCCAGCCTCCCAGGCTGTTTCTTTCCTCCTCCACCAGGTGCCAGTTAATGGTTAACCTCCAGGAGTTTCCCTTCTGGCAAACAGGGAGCCTTTCAATATTCTCTTTTACCTCCTGGTTAAAGAAAAACCAAGACAGCCAGTTGGTAGCTGGGGAATTTCTCTCTGTGCAAGGTGGAACCAGCGCCCACTTCACAGATGCTTGGCCAGTGCAGGAGTAGCTCCAGCCACAGCTGTGGCACAGGGCAGAAGAGGGGCCAGGTTCACTTAGAGGACAGAATCATGCAATAACAGAATGATTTGGGCTGGAAAGGACCTTAAAAACCATCTTATTCCACCTCTGCCATGGGCAGGGACATTTTTCTCTAGCCCAGGTTGCCCATCCCTTGCATAGCATCTCAAATCCACAAATGAATTTTCAGTAACATCCAATCAAACAGTATATCCATGATTCCCTTATAAAGTGTTTCTTTTACGATCCATGGGAGTGCATTTCCAAAACACTGGACTTTAAATGAAGCCTCTCAAGCTCTAACAAACAAGATGAAGAAGCTTGGGTTGATGGAGTTCAAGTGCAGCTGAGGATGGGGGGGTCCTGCAGGGACCTCGCTGTTTGTCCTCAGGAAAAGGACCCCAATTGAGCTGGAAATCAGAATTCCACCTGTCTCATTCTCCAGGGTCAGAGGGAGTGGGAACAGGGAGCCTCACTCAGGGAGCCTCAAACCCTTTTCCATGGATTCACAATTCACTCTCAGTGTGCAGGCAGTTAGTGCTGGGACACTGGGTTGGGGGGGCACAGGTCTCCACTTGCTGTCTCCAGAAGCAGAGCTGCTGCCCAGGAGTTCAGATGTTTGAAAGAGGGTCAGGTTCTGCTGATAACAGAGCCAAGGGGAAGGATATTTTGTGGCCTTGGGTGTGTTTCACTGGTGCCATTGGTGGGCCATGTCAGGGGGCTGGAACTAGAGGGTCTTTAAGGACCCTTCCCACCTAAACTATTCCATGATTCAGTGATTCTGTAGACAAGCCATCGAGATGTGGTGACCCTGGAACCCATGAGCAGAGGGGCTGGTGTTGCCCTTGGGTGACAGCAGCAGGGCCCAGAGCCATGTCCCTTCGGGCTTGGCTGGGGTGTAAAAATAGCACTTGATTCCCATCCTCTCTGCCATGATGGAAAAAGCAAACAGGCAAAGGAGTTTTGTGCTTGGGTTGTTAAATTTTCATGGCAATTTAGCAAGGCTGGTTGAGAGTCATTTTCCAGCTGATTTCAGTTCCTTTGAGCTGCTCCTGGGCTGCAGGGCCTGGGCTGCAAATGTGACAGTGGAGAGCTGCAGCTTTGCTGCTCAGAGCCTTGTCATGGAAAAAGGCTGGCCTAGGAAAGGGTGTTGTCAGCATTTGATAAGAGATGATAATGCTAATTTCGGTCCTAAAATCTTTCCTTAATAGAAATGAAGTGCTTGTATTTGTCCCTGCAATTAAAGCCACAGAGAGGTCATGCAGTTAGGGTACATCCACCTTCTGCAGCTGAGAGAAAGCAGAGGCTTCCATGGATCATGGCAGCTAATCCTAGCATGGCTTGGTGAAGGAAATTCTGCCTTTAGAGGATAAATCAGCACCAAAATTGGTGAGAAATTGGGCCCTGTTCTCCCGTGGAATCACAGAATTATTGAATGGTTTGGGTTGGAAAGGACGTTAAAGTCCATCCAGCTCCATTCCCCTGCCATGGGCAGGGACACCTTCCACTGTCCCAGGCTGCTCCAAGCCCCATCCAGCCTGGCCTTGGACACTTCCAGGGATCCAGGGGCAGCCACAGCCTCTCTGGGGACCCTATGCCAGGGCCTCCCCACCCTCACAGGGAAGAATTCCTCCTAATATCCCATCTAACCCTACCCACAGGCAGCGGGAAGCCATTCCCCTTGGTCCTGTCACTCCAGGCCCTTGTCCCAAGTCCCTCACCAGCTTTCTTCAGGCACTGGGAGGGACTCTGAGGTCTCCCAGGACAGGCTGTCCCGCATCTGCCTGAAGGGTGAGTGTCTTGCCAGTTCCTCTAACCCATATGCATTTTGTGCCTGCAGGAGAAGGTGGCAGGACCTGGCTCTGCTCCAGCTGGGGCTGGTGTTCAAGGTCTGACATTCCCAGTGGTATTTCTAAGGATGCCTGCAAAGAGCTTTTGCCAAAAAATGTCCCTTCTGGGGTGTCAGGTCTAGGTGGGCCCTTGCATTCCAGGCTAGGCCTGATACCTGGATCCTTGTGCATTGCAGCTGCAGGCAGTGTGACCTGCTGGGTATCACCATGCTTGTCCCAGGGTGTGCTTGCTGCTTGCAGATACATTTTCCAGCAATAAGGAGAGTTTTCCAGCCTGTTCCATCCCTTGCAGCATTTCAAAGCACAGTCTGTGCCTCAGCACAGCTCACCAGTTGCTTCCCCCAGCACCAGTCACTGACTTTTCTCCTCTGCCCAAATCCATCCACGTGTCTGCAGGGGCTAGAGAGCTGTGCCAGCCATGGAATGGGGGAGTGAGGAGCCAGGTGGTGCTGGAGGAGGGCATCAGCCTGGGCTGTTCTCCTCTGGGTGACCTGTGAGGGTCAGTGCACCTATGACCAGGGTCAGTGCACTGTCACAGCTGCCCACAGGACACCTGGCCCTGCCACATGGGCAGGGGCTGGAAATATGCCTTATAGGCAAAGCACTAAAGCTGAGGGGACAGGATGAATTCCCCAGGGCTCCCACAAGCCAGGCCAAATGGTTTGTGTTAGGAGGAAATCCTTGGCAGTTCTGTGCTGGTGCTTATATCTGCTTCAGGGCTCATCTGGACCTGTCCACGTGAGCACCTCCAGCACCAGTCTGGCAGTGCTGCCCACTCCTGATGACCGTTGGCCGTCAGCCCCCTGATTCCCGGCCTGGAGAAAGGGCACTGCTTCTCTCCAGGATAGTTCAAGCACACGTGTTGAGGATGCTGAGGCCCTAAGCCAAGGACCCCTCTAGGCTGAGTTACTCACAGGTACATCCCAAGGAATGAGGTGGGGATGGACATCCCTCAAACACTGGTTTTGCTGGGGAGATATGCACAGAATGGAGTAGCTCCCCCTGGACCCAGCTGGCCACTGACACTGGGGATCTCCAGCTGTGTCACAGTGGAAGACAAGAGCATGTCCCAAAAGCACCTAGCTGGCATCAGCATTGGCTGGTGGTCCCTGTGCCCCTGGCTGCAGCAGAGCCCTCAGGGCTCCTCTCCAGGCTCCAGCACCTCAGAACTGTGATCAGAGAGGGCCTGACCCACACAGGTGCTGAACACTCACATCCCTCCCCGAAGTGACTGCCTGGAGTGTCACTGAGCCCAGGATCTCTGTGGCCACCCAAGCACTGGGCTTCCCAGCCCTTCTTCCCAGGCATTTGGGGCAGGACCAGGGATCAGGAGAGGTTCAGTGCCTTGCCCAGATTACCCTGTGGCAAGGGCACATGGCTCCTTGGCTTCTGCCAGCAATGCCTGGAGGAGAGCAGCCAGCAGTGAAGGCTCCGTTGCTCCCATCCTTCCCAGCAGATCCCTGCTTTCCTGTGCTCAGCTGCCATCCCATCGGGCTGGGGGAGTTTTGGTGAGCCCTGCACTGTCTGCAAGAGGTCAAACAAGACCATGGTGACCACAGGAGCCCTGGCCAAGGACCAGAGCTAGCACTGTGACAAACTGCTCCACAGGCCCCTTCCCTCCTTCTCACTTCTGGTCCCATCCACAAGCATCAGCTGAAGTTGGCAGGGGGCTGGAGGTCTCAGCACCACAAATAAACACCCTGAAGAGGGGCCCCCACCTTCAAGCCTGGTCCTGTGCTGCTGGGAGAGACTCCAGCTGGATGCTGGACATCCCTGTCAGGGGCTGGCTCTGCACAGATCTTTATTTTCCAAATATTATTCATGACCCTGTATGTGATGAGCAGTAACAAGGCTGGGATCTCATTGTGTGCCGCTGCCAGGGTGCCTGGGCCAGGGAAATTGGCTGTGGAGCATTGGAAGTGCTCTTGCAGCATGTGGGGGCTGAGCCCTGGCAGCCCCAGGGACGCTGCTCTTGGTGCCCTCGGCCACGGAGTTGGGGGCAGCTCATGCCAGAGGCTGCAGTGGATGTTGCTCGGAGTCCAGGGAAGCAGGAATCTGGGACAAAACAGGGTTTGTTTCCCCAGCCCTGACTTCTCAGCTCAGCTGTAGGCTTGTGTTCCCATGTCTCAGTGGGGTGGCAGCCCTGTGTGGATGCTCCTCTTGTCCCATGACATTTGTGGGGGGAGGCCAAAGGTCCTATGTCCTCACTGGAGCCTCATTGAAGACCTGACCTCCCCTTTCTTGTGCTGCTTGTGGGACTGGGCCCCACAGGGAGAGACACCACAGGCCCAGACTGCAGGAGAGGGAGGTTCAGCACGACCCTGGAGCACCAAGAGTATCCTGCCAGGGGCTGGGGTGGCTGGGCTTGGGGAGAGGAGGGGCAGAGCTTTTCCAGGGTTCACTGAGGGTTCACCTTCAGGCTGGGCTCAGGGATGTCTGGAATGGAGACAACAGTGGGGAGGTGATGGCACAGCACTGTACCAGCCCCACTTGCCAGGGACCCCGTGGCTCAGGGACCCCGTGGCTCAGCGACCCCGTGAAGGTGAGAAGCACCCTGCTGTGTCCTGCCCATGGATCCCAGTGATCCGATGGTCCTGGTGGTCTGAAGCCCCGTGGAAGGAGTGAGGCACAGGCAGTGCCTTACCTCATGGGAAGGAGCAGAGACCTGCTCCCTGGATTTTGGCAGTGGGGTGTTCCCAGCCAGGGCTGGGCTCTGGTTAAATCCCTGTGCTGCCCTCCTGCCCACAGGCACAACCAGCAGTGGGGCAGAGCCAGTAATGGGGGCTCAACCACGAGCCTCTCACTGGGAATTTGGCTGCAAATCCTCTCTGGAAGAGATGGCTGTAATTTAGCAATACTGGCTCAGGCTTTTCCTATTAACTTCCCCCAGGCTGCCAGATGCTCATGGCCAGCATGTCAAGCAGTAAGGGACTGTCCTGCCACACCTTCCCAGGCACTGGAAGCAGGAAAGTGGGATGAACTGCCCAGCACTGGGGAGAGATTCTGGAGGTGATGTTGGGGCACAGTTCCCAGGGGCCCCCTACCCCATCAGGGGTTAGGCCATTTGGGAACAAGCCCTGTGTCCCAGGGCAGGACGAGTATCCCATCAGGCTGGGGGACATGAGTCTCTTGGAGAGGGCAGAACCGAGGCCATTCTCTCAGGACTGGGAGGCAGCTGGGAAGTGACTGGCAAGAGGGCAGGCATGGGGAGTGATGCCAGGGGCCAGCCATCCATCAGCCAGCCGTCAGCCTGCTCCAGATGGAGCAGGGATGGAGGGAGCAGGAACAGCTCCTGCTCCGGGCACCAGCAGGTCTCCTAGCAGTGACAGTGCAAGCACCGATCCAGTTGGGTTTGGATCTGGCTGCTCAAGGGCTCCCTGGTGTCCCAGTGCTCCCTGCTGCTTGTTGGTTGTCAGGGAGAGGCTCTTCTGTCCCGAGAGCTGCAGAGGTCCCGTCTCCATCAGACATGGGCCAAAGGCTGATACTCCAGAGGGCTGGGACAGTGCAGTAGGAACTCAGCATCTGGAGAGTACCTGGGACTGAGAGGGAAGTGAGATAAGTGTCCATCAAGGAGAGAGACTGCCTGACCTGCCTGCTCCTGCCCATGCCCTGCCCATGCCCTGTCCTGCCCCACTGATGACAGCAGTGTGATAGTGGCTCTTGGGAAAACATGGGAGACCAGGCTTTTTTCATTCAGGGAAGGCTGGCTCACCCTATAGCTCTACTTGGGACACTGAGATCTGTTTCTGCTCAATCTCTGGGTGAATTTCTGATGTTCTCTGGGATATTTGGTGAGAGATGGGAACCACATGAATTCTGCATTCAAACCCAGGAGTACCATGGCAACATCCAGACCTCAGTCCAGAGTGTTTAGTACCAAATATGGCTTCAGCAGAGGTTTTTGTAAGCTATCCAGCCCTCCCCATGTGCTGATCCCAGACCAGAGTCCTCTTTCTCATCCCTGGCAAAACCTTCCAGCACAGGCCTCACTCAGCCCTGGTGGTTTTGTTGGTGTATCCAGGGGGAAGCTTTTCCTGGATTCCCTTCATTCAGCAGACATCCCAGGAAGGCACCATTATCAACCACAATAACCACTGATTCCTTTGAAGATAGTGGAGGGAGCCTCTGCTTGTTGTGATCCACACATCTCTGTAATCCACATCTCTGCATCAGCAGAGAAGGGAGTTGTGCCCACCTCTTCCCCAGGCATGGAACTCAGGTAGGAAGCACAAACTGCTTTCCCTTGGGAAAGGAAGTATTATTCTTCCTACAGCGATCCCAAATCCTCCCTGTATGAAACTGAGTATCACGTGTGTCTTAAACCCACATTTACAGTCATCAGGTATGAAGCTGAAAGGTCCATGAGAGCTGCCAGCCCAGTCTGGGGCAGAGGAACCCACCTGGCAGCAGCAGAGCAAACTCCAGCTCAATGGGTTTCCCCAGGAGAACATCCACAGTGGTGTGTGGGAGCCACAGGGTCCAGCATGGGAAGAGGCTCATGAGTATAGGAGCACTCTGTAACCTGACACGTGCAGCAGGACCCAGTAATCAGGCTGGTAATTACAGCTAAATGATGGCTGGGATTCTGCTAGTAGAGTGGAGGTCATTAACCTCCTGAGACTGTGGCCAGGTGACCATCACTCCTCAGCTGAGTGTCCCCTCAAGGGCCAGCTCAGCCACCAGCCCTCCAGGCTTGGCTGTGCAGATTGCAGTAGTTCCACATGGCTTGGTGACTTTTCCACCAAAGCAGATTCTTAGATCATTCTTGACCCTCTCTTGATTTATTTTCTGCCATTCCAGCTTTTAGCTTTCCAATTTTCCTGCCTTTCATTGAACCACTGAGTCACTGAGGCTGGAAAAGACTCCAAAATCATCAAGTCCAACCACTGACCAGCACCACTGTGGTCACCATCAAACCATGTCCCCATGTGCCACATTCCCACGCCTTTTGAACACTTCCAGGGATGGCACTGGTGCTGTGTCCAGCAGTGTTAGAAGCCAAGATTTTCACATAGTCACCTGGGTCTGTGTGCTGGGACACTGGGGGCTGTATCTGATAATCTCAAATCCACAACAGATGGCTTCTTTCTTCTTTTTTTTTTCTTTATTTTTTTTAAGCATTCCCTTCATTTCCTAATAGAAAAATCCATACAGTCTCAAGATGTTTGCCCTAAGAAGGAAGAGCTTGGGCAGCACAAAAGGTTATGCAGGACAATGTCAGGTTCTTGGTCAGAAATGCCACTTTCTGCTGGTGTAGTCCTCCAGGTCAGTGGGGGACCTGGGGGTCCTGGGGTTCCTGCTGTAATTGGCACTGCAGCCTCCTCTATGGCTCCCCGAAGCTGAGGGATGCAGGACAGGCAGTGTTAAGGAGCACCCTTCTCACCAGGGCATGAGGGATGCAGGAGCCATGCAAGAGGATGAAATGTTACCCACAGGGGTGATGTTGGCAGGGTGGTGATGTTGGTAGGGTGGGTTAAAGGAGCAATTGTCATCACATTCACTCCTCTCTTCACACCTTGTTCTCCATCTTTCCCTGCCCTCTCTCTCTCCAGGGTTCAGCTGGGGGGGTTCGGCTGCTCTCAGGAGGACAGGCTGGTGTCCCACATCTCGCTCAGACCCTGCCCTCTTCATCCTGGCAGTTAATTAAGCTGTTAGAGCCTTCCCTTGAATCAGAGCTTGGCAGACCTGTGCCAGAGTCTCCCTCAGAAGAACTGCACTTTCCTGGCAACCTCAGGATGGGAAAATACAAGATATCCCATTGCTCTGCCTGGCGCAGTCTGGGGCAGAGGTTTGGCATCCCCAAACAGGATGGCACTGCTGCTCTGCAGGGATGGGCAGCCCAGGATCCCATTCAGCTGGTCAGCGCAGGAAGCCTGGCTAAGGAGGGAGTGGATCCAGCGGGCTCAGGACACGCACCAGGGGCTGGAGCTGCTGCTGGAGCAAGACCTTCCCAGCCCTTCCTCCTGCGCCCCACAACACAGCAGGAGCCCCTTGCCTATATTGCCACTCTCTATGCTGGGGACCCCACCTGCCCCCAGCTCTGCTGCAGCACCAGTGCTCTCTTTGCACCTGGTAACAGCTGTGCTGGGTGGCATCAGGGTCCCCACATCCTGCCCTGGGTTTTAGGGGCAAATATTCCTTCTTCCCAGTGTCCCAGGGGTGCTCAAATGCTTCCCACTGCAATCCTCCTACCTGCAAGGCAGCAGGTGGGATGTGTCCTAACTGTGACATGGGTCATTAATCTCTCTGATTAATTAAAAAAACCTGCATTTCCTGCCCCTTTTATTCCTATTTTTCCACCATGTGCATAACTATCTGCAGTATCCCAACTGTCTGAAGGCCAAGCACTGACAGCATTTGGGGAGAAGGTCCTTGGGAACCTATGGAAAGCAAAGGATGAAGGCAGTGGGATGTCTGTTTATCCCCCAAGACTTCAGGGCTCCAGACATGCAGGGATAATAAGGGCTTGATCACCAGAACTGGTGACAGTCCCTGATGACATCCGCCCCAGGGACTTCTTGGAGCTTGGGATCCCACTCAAACAGCCCAGAGAAAGACAGCATCAAGAGCTGGAAATGTTTTCTTTGGGTGGAAACATTTGCCTGAGCTCCCCAGAACGTTCCCACCACCCAAAGGTATGAAGGGCAGGAGGTGCTCAGGAGCTGGAGCAGCTGTGCCCCCTCTTCTGTGGGGTGCCAATTCCTGTCCGTGGGCACCTCCAAGCCTCCTGCAGGGGGTTTTGCCGAGGGGGCTGGAGCCGAGGAGCACACAGGGAGCGTCTCACTGATTCCAGCTGGCAGCCAGCTCCCCGAGCTGCACAAAGGGCCTTTTCATGCCCTGCATAAACAAGCAAGAGGCATGAAAGGTTATTATCGCAGAGCATCAGCACCAGCAGCAGCTCAGGCAGGGATTCTCAAAATTACCTTCTCCCAAAAGACACAGACACACACACCCCTTTTTCCATGCTGCTGGGATTTAGGGAATAAAGGCTTTGGGTGCCCCCAGCTCTTCTGCAGAGCCCTGAGGCACAAGCTCTGTCCCCCTATGCCAGGCAGGGCCTCCTTCACCTCAACACAGCCCTGCTCCAGCTCCTGCTGCATCCCTGTGTCTGTCAGTGCCATGGAGAATCCTCAGCAGGGATGGCTGATAACTGGAGATGGGCTTTCCCAAAACCGGGGTTGTGAGGGCTGATTAACAGTTTGCGCTTGAAAGGTGGAGCTCCAATAGCTCTAAGGTGCTCTTGTTTGGAGGAGATTTGTTTCCACAGCTGCACCCTGGAGCTGGGCCCCAAGCTGCACCCCTCTTTTCTATCTCCTTCAACAAAGAGTGGGTTTCCATGTAGAAATGCGTTCTAGAGGCACTACTGGAGGATGTGATGATCATCTTTGCTTTCCTTCCCAGAAAGCCAGGCCAGAGTCACTGCAGAGGTAAATTGAGAGGGGAAAAGTTGCTGAAATGAAAGAGCTTGGAGAATCTCAAGGAGATAGAACTGTAGACCCAGACTGGTTTGGGTTGGAGGCACCTTGAAGACCATCCTATTCTACCCCCTGCCATGGCCAGGGACACCTTCCACTATCCCAGGGTGCTCCAAGCCCCGTCCAACCTGGCCTTGGACACTTCCAGGGAGTGGACAGCCACAGCTTCTCTGGGCAACCTGTGCCAGGGCCTCACCACCCTCACAGGGAACATTTTCTTCCTAACATCCAATCTAAATACCTGCTCTTTTAGTTTAACCATTTCCCCATGTCATGTCACTATTTGCCTATGTAAAAAGCTGCTCCCTCTCATTTTTATAGGCCTAAAACACTGGAAGGGGCTCTGAGGTCTCCCTGAAGCCTTCTCTTTTCCAGGTGAACACCCCCAGCTCTCCCAGCCTAGCTCAGAGTAGAGGGGCTCCAGCCCTTGGAGCATCTCTGTGGCCTCTCTGGACTCGCTCCAGCAGCTCCACATCCTTCTGATGTTGGCCCCAGGGCTGGAGGCAGTTCTGTAGGTGGGGTCTCACCTGAGTGGGGCAGAGGGGCAGAATCCCCTCTCCCTTCCTGCCCCCTCCCCTTTTGATGCAGCCCAGGATGGCTTCCTGGGCTGCTAAAAATCTGGCAAAAGCCTGATGCCCAAATCTGTCGTAACACTGAACCATGAAATGTCTGCCAGCCCTTTGCAATTTATACCAGTCTCATTTATTTGTGTTTTTTGTGTTGTTTCAGGTTGATTCTGCTGGACAATGGGAATCTGGTCAGAGCATCCTCACTTGGGTTGCAAAAATTACCTGACTCCCAAAAGAGGGAGATTTTCCCATAGGGCTCCCCAGTACTCACAGGTCCCTCTGTTTACATTGACGTTGCAGGAAGCTTCAAGGTTTTCCTTGTGCACCCATGGAAAACCAGGGTGGACACTTGACAATGGACAGGCAGAAGACAGCTCCACCAGCTGCGTGATGAGCATTACAGTTTAAAGCAGCTGTGTTTTCTGGAAATGTGTTCATCTGAAAAAAAAATACCTGAACAAATGGCAGCTCTCTTAAATGTCTTTAAATTTCTTGAAATATCTTTAAATTTTCAGTTAAGTTCCTGAAGACCTTGTAAAGTTTACACTTCCTTGGTGTTTTCTGGGGGAAAAGAGAAGTCTTGCTGTGCCCTCCCTGCTACCCTATCTGTCATGTGTAGCCAGACAAGTATTTCCATTGCTCACATCACTGCAGCAGGAATTGGACAGGGATGCAGGAAAGCTCATTTATCAGTTATTGAATAGCCAGGAGAGAGTCTAGCACAGCCAGGGTCACCAAGAGCTCATAGGGGATTATTTTGCCAGGCAAGCTCTTTCCTTTGTCTCAGCAGGCCAAGGTGCATTTTCCATGTCTTCAGGACTGTTGGAGAGTTTCAGGCTTTAGCTTAGTGGTCAGGGGAAGACAGGCTGGGCTCTTTGCACCAGTGTGAGAAGAGGAGTGAAAGGTTCACTGGGGAAATCTGTTCTATACATTATTACAGCTCCTTGGCTTCCTAAGGGGCATGTCCCCTGTGGTAGGCAGTGACACCAAGGATATCTGTGCACAGAATGTGGTCACCCACTGACTTATCTGACCCAAATTCACTTAACAGGGTGAATTAACATTTACATTTCCCAGATTTTCCTTTGGAGTATGACAGAACCCCTTGAGCAGCCATCACTGTTTTCCCTTTGAAGGCCTGGAAGATGAATGTAGACAGTCACAGCAGCTTGCACACAACTGCAATTATTTTTTTCAATAACATAGTGTAGCTTTTCTCCTGTATACATTCCCTACAAATTCACACCAGTTGTGTCCCTTGCAGCAAATGCTGTTCGTTGCAGGGCAGCCACCCCAGCACCAGGCAAAGTACCTCTTCAGCACTGTCCGTTAAGGATGTGCAGCAGTGGAAGGTTGGAGGGGAAAGCTGTGCCTGCACAGGGGGTCTCAGCAGCCAGCTGGAATATTTACGTGTAAATGAATGCCCTCCCTCAAGTTGGCTCCCATGCAGTGGGGTGGTTTTTTTTTTTCCAAGAGGTTCCTGCTATTTACCCAACTTTCCAGCTGGGCTTCTCCACAGCACAAAGTGGCAGGACCTGCCTGAGTTTGTACAGTGAGTCAACAGCTCAGCAGGGGATTAGAGCCCACAGTCCTGCTGGCATCACTGCCTTGGCTCGAACCACTGGACCATGCAGCTTCATTTTGTTCCTGGTACTCTCTGCTGGTATGTGGCTTGTCAGGGAAAAAGCCTCAGTGTGGCTAATAAAGGAGGCACTTTCTAAAGCAGTAAGACAAAGCCCTCCTCATTCCAGTGCTCCAGCCCAGCCATGGTGCTGAGGGGTCAGGCTCCCTGTGGGACTGGGAACTGCAGGTTTCCCTGGGGCTGGTGGGGAGGAAGCTGAGAAGCAGCATCCAGAGGCAGCTGGCACAGAGCCCTGGCACCCACTGCTGCCAGACAGGTGACCGTGTGCTGACACACTGTGACAAGCTGCCCCATAGGCAAGCAGAGACAGGCGGGTTGGAGCTTCCCTGCTGGGAAGGGCCCCCCAGCCTTCCTCACACTAGTAGAGGCCTTTTCTGTTCCTCACACCAGGAGAGTCATCGAGGGCAGCTGTGCCACCAGGTAACAGAGCAAAGCCAGGCCCTGCAGGGCAGCCAGGACATGAGATGCTGTTGGGAGTCCTGCATGGTGCACGCGAGCAGAGGGCACTGGGTATAGAGCTGGGACCTGCCACAGGCTCTGGGAATGGGGAAACCAGACCCAGTGCTGGGCTGGCACCTCCCTCCATCCTTCACTGCTCAGTGTCTGCCAGACAGGGGGGCAGAAAGGGCTGAGTGTGCAGCCTCCCTACTCCTGTCTGTGAAAGCCACCCCCATACTCAGGGGTTACACTGAGAGCAGAGTGGCCACTGCATCTCTGCTGGGCATCCGCTCCATCCCTGCTGTGCATCCAGGGATTCCCTCTGTATCCAGTGCATTCCTGTGCCCTCAGTGCACTCCTGTTGTGCATCCAGTGTGCCTATGCATCCCATGCATCCGTGCTGTGGGTGCAAGCATGCTTTCAAAGCAATAGCCTCCCCTTTCCATCTGCATCTCCTGAAGGGGCTGCTTGCCCTGACACCCTCAAAATGCACGAATCTGGTCAGCTGCTGATGTGGAGATCTCTCGGGCCCGGCCCACGGGTGTGCCCCCAAACACCGCGGGTGAACAGTCTGGAATGCTCCAGGAAGGGCGGGGCACCCGTGGGAGCTGCAGGCCCTGTCGCATGTCCTGCATGGGGTGACAGACGAGGCTCAGTAGGGATGGGGCCCTGAGGGAGGAGACTGAAAGCACCGGGTGCCTCCGCGGGACCCCGCCCGTGGACGGGGGAGCGTCACGCGGGACGGGCATGGGGACACCCGCGGGGTCCTCGATGCCCCGGGGACGGAGGCAGCCCCGGCGCAGCCCCGCAGCCCTGGCGCGGCCCGGGGGCAGCTCCCGCGGCGGGGGCGGTGCGCAGCGGTGCGGGGCCGTGAGGGGCGGTGCGGAGCCGTGCGGAGCCGTGCGGGGCCGTGCGGAGCCGTGCGGGGCCGTGCGGAGCGGTGCGGGGCCGTGCGGGGCGGTGAGGGCCCATGCGGGGCCGTGAGGCGCGGTGCGGGGCCGTGAGAGGCCGTGCGGGGC
>VZTJ01002955.1:33179-84442 GCA_013397795.1 Orthonyx spaldingii
GGGCAGCGGCGGGGCCGCGCCCGGCACACGGCGGCGGAACGGAGCCGAGCCGAGGGGGCAGAGCGGAGGTGAGCCAGCCGAGGGGTGCGGGACCGGGCAGCCCCAGGTGCGGCGCGGCGCCTGCGAGGGAGAGGCGGGCAGGGCTGCAGCCCCGCCGCCGGGAAAACTGCCCCAAGCTGGGCCCTCCCTTCCCGGCAGCGGCGCATCCCGCTCCGCGTCCTGCCGGGATGCTGCTGGCGGGGCGCGGGCCGGGTCCCCGCGGGGTCCGGCGGCTCGGCGTGGGCACCGCGGTCCCGGCCGCCAGGGAGCACAGCGGAGTGCGGGGAGGCAGCGGCGCCAGCCGGGTCCTGCGGGCGAGATGAGGCGGCCCCCAGGATCCGTAGCCCCGAGCTGCGGCAACACATTGAACTGCCGGGCTGTGATTTGAGGGAGACGAGTTACATTAGAGGGAGAATGTGGAAAGAGCCAGGAACAACTTGGAATGGGTCCTCGCATATTTCTGTGGTTATTTTTGGAGTACCGTCATATGGCAGGAGGTGGGCTCTGGAGGTATCCTTGAGCTCAGCATTTTCTCCATAGGCTGGTTACCCGGGAGATTGTACTAGAGGACCTGCGTGGCCCTTTCCCCATCAGTGGTTTCTGCATTTCCCATCACTGTTTCTCTGGCTGTTTCCCGGGGTATTGTTTCCTCCGGCGTGCCCAGCCCTCAGCCTGTCTCGGTGCGGACCCTCCTGTGGGCAAACAATGGTCTGGATGTGCTGGCTGGGCAGTTGCAGTGTGCTGCAGGCGATGGCAAAGCTGTGCTTCATTCAGCTGTGGATGGTGTGAGGTGACTCCTGATCAGCCCCTTCTCCATTGCTGTGGATGAGGTGTGGCTTCTCCAGCATCCCCAGAGAGACCAGCCCGTGCATCCATCTCCTTCTTGCACTTAGCTGGCACTTTCCCTCCAGGTTTCTCATGTTACACTTGTCCAAAGGGATTTTTCCACCTGAAAAGCTCGGCATATGGGAAGTACATTGTTACTCTGGTCTGTTCCTTGAGGGTCTCCACATGGGAGGGCTCTGGTTCTGTCAGGCCCCTTGGACCATGCCTGGCAAGTGGCTCTGGTGGCCTTCAGCTGTGTGCCCTTGTTGCCATCGGGCAAATTTGGAACTGAGGGAAGGCTTTGGGTGGTGGTCCTTGCAAGAAGGGAATTAATTACTCTTTAATGATGTTGGTTTAGAGTCTGGCTTGGCAGGCACGGAGCCCATCCGCGGGGCTCCCCGGGGTGCTCGGAGCCATGCTCTCCATGAGGACCTGTCTCTGCTGCATTCAGGGACGCAGTGCATGTTCTGAAAGCTGTGGCAGGTCCAGAGCCTTCCCTCCTTACCCGTGTTAGGAGTCAAGGACGAGGATGCAGCTATCTCCTGTGAGTTGTGAGCCCCACTGGGAGGGGAGGATTCCCATCTCCTCTCCCCTTCCCACCATTCCTGTGCCATGGGAATTGTTTTCCTCAACACAGACGTTCTCAGCAGGGCTGTGGGGTGCAGAGTCTGTGTTTGGCTGCCTTTGGCAGGGAGTGGGTTCTTCCCCTGCTGCTTTGGCTGCTTGTGGATGTTGTGCCTAGAACTGTCCAAAATTTTAAATTTTTATCAATTTTTGAGATGTGAGCATTCTCCAGAACTCCTAGGGGAGATGTTTTGGTCTGGAGGAAGCATCTAGAAAGGGTTTTTGAAGTCCAGTATTGGACTTCTGGGCAAAAGGTATGAGCGTAGAAAGAGCCCGTGTATCTGGCGTGCAGAAGGGGAAGGTTTTGGTACCTTCCCTGTGCAGTGGAGACGCAGAGCATGCTGGACCCCCTTCCCTGGGCTGCTTCCATGGTTGCTACCACCACCACCACAACCTTCCAGGGTAAGTGTCTCCTGGCACGTGATGTTTTTGTGGCCAGAAGGGGTGGCTGGCTTGGCTGAAGAAGTCACTGCAGCATAGAATGGGGAAAATCTTAAAAATCAATTTTCTTTCCCCAGGCAGCTGAGCTCCCTGTTAAGCTCTGGGTGATGACCTTGGTCCTGGTGAGGAGCTGGATCCCTCATTGATTTACAGAATAGCATTAAGGCTTTCTTCTGGCAGCACCAAGCCCTTGTCCCGCAGGGGACTCCAGCATCACTCTGGGCGTCCTGCCTACCTTCCCCTCTCTCCAGCACTGCGGGGGACTTCTGCTCTTCTGCAGGAGGCTTTCAGACACACACAGACCAGTCAAGTGCTTGACTAATTCTGTCCCTAACAGAAGAAATCTTTCCCATAACTAATTAGGATTTCTAAATTAGGAAACTGCAGAGAATGACCTGTTGGTTAAAGGGCGGGCGGTGGGCTTGGCTCTTCCCGGCCTTGCTCCGAGCTTCCTGCTCAGACTTACAGACATCACTGGAGTGTCCTTTGCCTTAATTCTTTTTGGCTGTGCACTTGGGCAGTTTCCCTGCTGCCTTGGGCACAGTGCTCCGGCACCGAGTGACAGCTGGGACGCTGATGGGGAGCGCATGTGCGTGAGGAAATGGGCTCAGCTCCACGCATAGCGACGTGGGCGACTGCAAGGCCTGGGTGTAGTAGACTTTCATGCGGTGCCTGTCACTTGGAGGTCTGAGCTGAGCCTGAAGCTCTCTCTGCCAAAGGAGAAACACAAAACAGTGGCAGTTCCCAAGTCCCTGGGTGCTGGGAGCTCCTGCACAAGGAAGCTTGTGCAGCCACAAATACCTGACTCTTGCACAGCACCTAAAAATGTGTTGGTGCTGGGGCTGTGACAGCAATGGCTGCGTTGCTCATTGTTCTCATTAGAGCAGTCTGTGGCTCTGAGTCAGCAGATTTGGTTTTGTCACAGCCTGTGTAGGTCTGTGGTGCTGAGCAGCGGGGCTGGCCCTGACCCTGCTGCGGGGGAATGTGGGCCTTGAGCCTGGACTCATAGGCACTGTGAGCTTGTGCTGTCCCTTGAGCCTGGAAGAAGTTGTGTTTGTGGGAGCTGGAGGACAGCCTCCCTTGGGAACCCCTTCCAACCCCTACCCTGTGCCATTCACGTCTATGAAGTTGAGCATCACTGCTGCTGGCCAGGCTTCCTGGTCCGGTCCTTAATCATCCTCTTGTCTGCATTATGGGAGATGGAAAGCCTGGTAGGAGGAGCCTGTCTTTTATGGGGACATGTTGCAATGCTTCCCTGTGGCTGTAGATCCAGCCTTCCTCTCCTTTCAGCCCTTGACTTGGATGCTTGTGGGTTGTCCAGGACCTAAGTGTGTCTTAAAGGGAAGAGGAGGAAATCTGGGCAGCCAGATTTTCCAGTGTGGAAGCAGTGGCTGCTTCCTGCAGCAGCTCTCCTGTCCACGCAGCATGTCCCTGGTGCAAAGCAGGGTGCTGGGCCCAGGCCCCATGGCTGTCCCTTGTCTTGGATGACAGTTGCTTCCTCTGCCCTGCCTTGCTCCAAGGGGATGAACTGTTTGGGGATGTGTGGAGCCATAGAATCATAGGTTTGGGTTGGAAGGGACCTTGAAGTTCATCTCATTCCAACCCTCCTACCATGGGCAGGGACACCTTCCACAATCCCAGCTTGTTCCAGGCCCTGTCCAACCTGTCCTTGGACACTTCCAGGGGGCAGCCACAGCTTCTCTGGGCACCCTGTACCAGGGCCTCCCCACCCTCACAGAGAAGGATTTCTCCCTAATATCCAATCCTAAGAAGAGCTGTTGGGCTGAAGTTTGGTATGGCTGGGACTGGAGTCAAGGTTTGCTCTCCTTGCACTGTACAGGGAGTGATGAGACTGTGTGGAATGGGACAGACATCCCAGAGCCCTGGATGGGTGATTTGGTACAAATTTTCCTGTCTTCTTGTCCCAGTACACAGCTGAGGGGGCTCTGAATGCAGTTCAGAGTTCTCAGTGTCCTGACTGGTGTGTGCACACTTCTGAGTCCATTCATGCACCCTTCCCAGGCATGGGAGCAGCAGACAGAGCCTTAAAATCTAGATGATAATGCTCTGGAAGAGGATTTTCTTTCCATCTCCTGCTGATGGTTTGTGTCTTGCCCTCTGCAGGGCAATCCTGGCTCCCTGGGAGCTCAGCAGTGCCCTGGGCTGGGTCTGCCTCACACAGGAGCTGCCGTGGCCAGGAGCAGCTGCACAGCACCCCGGGCCTGGTGGGATCGCAGCGCCAAGAGGATACTCGGCTGACCCTATTGTGCTCAGAACACGAGACAAGTGAGGCTGAAGCTGTAGATCTGTGGCTGCCAGCAGATCAGCAGTTTCAGTCAGGAACTTGGCCCCTTTGTGGCAGTGAAATGTGGCTGCAGGTCAGTGTCTGCTCCACTCCCCTTTCAGTGCCCAGCCCACTGCCCACCAGCTGTAACTGGACCCTGGGACCACCTCACTGAGTTTTGCTGTCCCCGAGCCCCCTGGGATCTGAGGGCTGCTGCTTCTTGGCAAGAAGCTGGTGCTGGGGTGGGAAGCAGGAGCAGGTGCTGCACCAGTGTAAAGCACATCCTGCGTCTGCGGCGATGCTGAATGGGGATTCACAGCCCAGCCCTGCTTCCAGGTTCCTCCCACCGGCTCCTTCCTCCCTCTGCTCCTACTAACCCACTGCCGGGGCCCCTCGCTGCCTGGCAGCAGCAGAGATGTCTGCTGGTATCCTTCCCCGAGCATCAGATGGAGAGGAAAACACAGGGTGGAGTCAGCTCTCGCACAAAGGAAATGTTGAGGTATCGTTTTTGCCTTCGGTGCATTTTTTAGGTGGCTGGGGAGAGATTAAACAGGATCTTAACACATCCCCCTTCCCACCTCATTTTCCTGTGAATCTGTTGCTGTCATGGTATCTTTTGGATGATATTTTTAGCTTTGCCTTTTCCTTTTTTTCTCCTCCTCTCCTGTATCAGGCTTTTGAAGGGAAATATGTTTCTATGGGAGAACAGAATGAGCCATTTCACGAGACATTTTGTTGTGGGCAGAAGGGTCAGGAAATCTGATTGTGTGTTTGAAATGACACATTCCCCTTTGTAATCAGCTAATCGGCCGGCTGGGGAGAGTGCCAGCAGCGAGGCGTCCTGGCTGGGCCGGAGGCGGGGTGGGTGGGGAATGCACCAGCCCTTCCCATCTTCTCCCTGCCCATCCCGACGGGACCATCGCCCAGGTGACCACTCAAGAAGGGCTGCGGTGCTGGCGGGGGGGGCCCTGCAGGTTTTTCTCTTCATGATCCCGTGGGAAGCACCGCTCAGTGCGTGAAGGAAGCAGCTGGATGTTGTAATGAGGTGCACTCTGGATTTGGCGATGCTGTGCTGGCAGGAGCCCTGCGGGGCATGGGAGGTTGTGGCACCTGACAAAGCTTTGGGGCTCTGCTTTGGCGATGTTGAGAGGGATGTGGCAAAGGGCTCTTTGAGGGAGGTGGGACAGGGATGGTTGGATGCTGCTGCTCACTGTGGGAAGGTGCCATTTTTGACAAGGATACAGAGTAATGTTGATGGTGAACTTTGGCAGGAGAAAATTCCAGCCTGAATTCTCAGCGGTGTTTCCCTTTAGGAGATTTACTTAAGTCCTGGTACATGAAGGTCCTGTGGAGTGAACTGGCCAGAACAAGAGAAGTCTCCTGTGAGGGCTGATCTGGCACTGGGTATGCACAGTGGGACAGGAGCTGTTACCTCTGCAAATTCCTTGGGGCTATTCTTCAGGGAACTAAGGAATTCTTCCTGCTGGTAGGACATGGTGGCCATGGTAGCATAACATCTCTGGCAGTGTCCAAGGCCAGTCTGGATGGGACTTGAAGCATCCTGATCTAGTGGAAAGCGTCTGTGCCCATGGTAGGGGCTGAACGAGATGGGCTTTGTGGTCCCATCCAACCCAAACCATTCTGGAATACTATGGGATGAGTAAATCCCTGCTCGTCACCTTGGTCTGGTGTAAGACCTGTCTGTAAGAAATGCAGCTGACTTGGGGTGACCAAGGGAAGGGCCACAGGATATAGAAAAGGTGCAGCTGCCCATGCTATGTTTTGGGGACAGGGTCACTGTCAGCCCTCCTGGCTACCTCCACACTGCTGACGGAGCTTTGGAGCTCAGTCCAACCCCAGGCAGGTGTGGGAAGACCATAGTGGTATGGTCCATGGATTGGTCCCTGGTGTGGTACGTGGACTCCTCCGTGTCTCCTGGGCTCCTCTCCAGCTGTGCTGCTGTGTTCCCTGCCCTGTGTGTGCTCCTGCTCTGGTGGAGGGGACACTGCAAATCCTTGTCCCTTGGCTGGACCCATCAGCAGGTTTGCAAGGTCTAAATCTGAGTGAGCTGGAGCAGTGCAGGGCTCCTTCCTAAGCCCAGCCAGCGGTGCCTTCATCTGTGTGCCACCATGTCCCAGTGCCTGTCTCCAGGCAGCATCATGCCGAGCTGTCAGGGCCAGGTGGGCTGGTTGCGATGATGAAGTGGTGACAATGTGGGTCACTGTGGGATGTTTGTGAGCCCGGGGCAGTGTCTGTGGCTGAGATGCTGTCCACACCAGCCTGGCGCCGGCAGAGCTGTGTTGCAGGAGGTCAGGGTGCAGCCTGGTGTGGATTTCTGCCTGCAGGAATGTGATGGGGAGCTGCTGTTTGTGGGCAGAAGTGAGCAGGGTTGGGGGAGGCCTTGCTTCCACTGCTGGTATTCTCAGAACATTTCATTAATGTGATCCTAATTGGTGCAGTGTCTCACATCCCAAAATGGCCATAGCTGGGAGCCTGCACAGCTGCCCCAGTGGCTGCAGCCTCTCACAGGGCAGGAGGGATGGTCTGAGGCTGATGGGGAGTGCAGGGACTTTATTTGGCAGTGTCAGCACAGGCAGGCTGGGGAGTGCTGAGCGCCACTGCTCTGCCAATGGTGGCTGCATCCTCCATCGTCTCTCACAGCAGGAACAGGGTGCAGCCCTGGGAGCCCCAGCCGCTGGTGCCATACTCCTCCTTTGGGGTCTGTGGAAAGCTGTCTACTCTTGCACCTGCCTGCCCATCTCTGCTGGGCATCCATCAACCCCCCTTGAGCTGGGATGAGAGAAATCTGAACACACAAACCCGAAAGCAGCGTGGAGTACCTACAGAAATCACTGGACTCAACAGAGAACAAACAGGGCCCTGGAGGCTGTCCCAAAGCAGAGAGAGAATCCCACAGATCCCCGTGTTTGACCTGTGTCGGCAGCTAGGGCCAGCAGCTGCTGGTATTGGAGTCCGTTCTGTGGATCACCTCGGCCAGTTGGGGCATCCATGTGTCCTGCTGGAGAGACAGAACCCTTCTCACGGCTCTCTTGGTCTGCTCTGGCTCCTGAGCCTCTGAGCAGGGGCATCTCCATGAACAGAGGAGGCAGGTGAAGGAGAGGGAGGTTTGTTGGACTCTGGGATGGAGTGGTGTGGGCACGTAGGTACTGGCATGGGACAGCAGCCCCCACACACCAGTGGCATCCCTGAGCGTGTGGACAGTCACACTGGGACACACATCCAGCTCCAGTGCCGGCCACTGGCACGGGAGTGCTCAGGCCCTGTGACAGTGGCCCTGCAGCGCCTGTGGGTGGAGGGACTCAGGGCTGTGGGTGCCGCCAGTGCTGGAGCTGGGCACGAGGGGTACGCTGTGTAGCCACCTAGCCTTGCCCCCTACACCCCAGGACAGCTGAGCCAGTAAAACCACATGGCTAGGAAGGAATCTGTGCCCGCTGGGCAGGGGTGTACGGAAGTGTGCTCAGAACCAGCACATGGTGGCATCCTGCCTGTGCTTCCCCAGGATGACAGACACAGAAAAGAGCCACACAGGTAGTGGCTGTGACCCCCTCCTCTTCCCCTTATCTTTCAAGCAGATCATCTGCTCAAAGGTGGGTTTGTTTCCTTGGAGGTGCTGAAGCTCACAGTCTCATGGCATCAGGTTTTCTGGCTCGGTCCAAAAGAAAAGCGGAGCAGCTTTGGTGCCTCCTGGGGAAGCTGCTGTGGGTCTCTGTTGCTCAGGGCAGGCTGTCAGCTGCACGCAGCTGATATTTGCTTGTGGAGAGTGAAAGGATTTTGCTGAATCCATGGGAGAGGTGGGAGCTTTGCATAGACCTACTTTGCTTCTGCCTGGGGGAAGTCTGGGCCTTGCCTGTCCAAGGATGTTTGAAAATTAACCCTTGGAAAAGTGGGAGGTATCCCTGCTGTGCCAGACCGTGCTTCCTCCTCCGTGTCACTGTAGTGCCGTTGGGCAGATTCTTCTCTCTCGTTAGGTGCAGTTGTCATGTAAAAAGTGGCTCTGAAAATGCTGTTGCAGGCTGGGGCTGTCCCTGTTCACACTGCTGATTTTCCTCCTGCCATGCCAGAGCTGCCATGGCTGAGGGAGCGCGGCTGGCTCCCGGGGGTCCCGCACCACTGCCCTGCACTGGGGCCCACAGCCAATCCCTGCCGACCAGATGCTGCCCTCGGCGTCACTGCGGGCCACAGGGATGGGTGACAAAGGGGTGGCACAGATGGCCTGAAAGGAGACCTTGGGCCGTGCCCAGGGAATCCAGCGGCACTCGGAGGTGTGTGGACTCTGCAGTGCTGCCGTAGTAAATATTTGTTGTTCTCTAGGAAGGAGCGGGGCTGGCTGCACATCAGGAGAGCAAAATGACATCTAAAGCAATCCACAACTCCCATTTCCAGCAGGGAGATTTTTATGGAATCCAAACACAGCGCTGAAGATGGGCAGGCACCCTCTGGTGACAGCTGTAGCTGTCCTGAGTGCTTGCCATCATCTCTGGGAAGGACTTTTTCCTTCTTTTTAACCAAATCTGATTTCTTCTTTGCAGGTTGTGAATTGTGCCCAAGCCGAGCGCTGAGAGTAGCCCCTGGAAGCAGCGTGAGTTTATCCTGAAAACTTTTGTTCTCCTTTCCACATCCCACATGAGGTTTAGTGGGTTTTGCAGCACAGAAAAGGTTGCTCAGCACAGAGAGGTGCTACAGGGAGAGGCTTATCTGCCAGGAACCCCTGGGAATCTGGCCTGCTCCTACCAAAACACCAAACTGCTGGGCTTGGACTTGTTGTGGCTTTGTGTTGGGATTGCTTCCTGGTTTAGTTGGAACTTGGGCAACAGCCCCTTTGCCAACAGAAAGGCTCCTACAGGCTGCCTGAATCCCTGTCCACTGACAGAAACTCACTATCAGCATTGAGTTTCCTTGCTCTAGGTTTCTGTGATCTCTTTTGTGTGGAGGATCTGAGGAAGGCAGCGTGTTTGCAAACCAACTGTGGTGTTTTGCTGGCTGTGGATCCATGCCCAGGACTCAGGTCCCTGGGCTCACGGGGCCAGGCACAACTGGCTTGAGGTGCATCCCGGGAAGGCCAGTGCTGTTGGGCAGCTGGGAGCGAAGCACAGGAAAGGCCTGAGCTGCAGAATTCAATTGCTGTGTTGCCTGAAAGAGTTGAGGGCTTGTGGTCCAGGCCTTTTCAGAGACCTCAGGGTCCCTCCAGCTGGTTGGGCTGCTCCATACCAGGGCCCCACTGCACAGCACAGTGACATCCACGTGAAACCAAATGTGAGCTGCTTCCAGCGGCTGGTGTCACCTGGGGATGGCTGGAGGGACAAGGTCTTGCTTCTGCTTTGGCTCTCTGACCTGCAGAGTGAGGTGAGCCTGGGCAGAGCAAGGCTGCAGCACGACCCTCACCCTGGGCTGAGGTGGGAGGACGATATCCTTATCTGAGAATTGGGATGAGGAGCTCCTTAGCTGCACCGTGCTGTCCTGGTTCTTCCCCAGGTGACAGAGTGTGTGGCAGTGTGCACCACAGGGCTCAGACCCTGCTGCCCATGGGGTTTGGCTCCTGCCCACATGAAGCAATGGGTGCAGGTTCTTCATCCAGAGGTTCCACATCCAGAGGATGCTGGGGCACTGACCAGGCTCCCCAGTGAATGGGCATGGCCCAAAGGCTGCCAGAGCTCCAGAAGCATTTGGACAGCGCTCTGAGGCACAGGGTGGGATTATTGGGGTGTCTTGTGCAGGGCCAGGGGTTGGACTGGATGATCCTTGTGGGTCCCTTCCCGCCCAGGATATTCCATCACTCTGTGGGTGTGGACACGGGCAGGGGATCTGAGTCTCTGCTGAGGGCTGTGCTGGGCTGCTGTGATGGGCTCCTCAGGGCTAGAGCTGGCTCTGACTCAGAGCAGGGCAGGTCTCCACATTTTATGAGCAGTTGCTCACCAGCTCTCCTCCTCCAGGCACTTTGTGAGATGCCACCTCCACCCATGCCTGGGGGTGCACGTCTCTAGGGAGAGCCAGGAGAATGGCAGGGTTTCTTGTCCTGCCTTTGTGTGCTCAGGAGTTTGGGAGCGGGGTGACCAGCCTGAAGTTGGAGGCAGAACTACAGGCTCATCAGTGGTGGATTTCATGTGCTCCTGCATGGCCTCAGTGTCCCTCAAGGGTGGGGTCAGGGTGCCCTGGGCTCTGTGCTGGTCTCTGTACCAGGAAGGCTGACTGGGAGGCTGGGCACCCATGTGGGAGTGTTCTGCTCCTGAGCAATGCCACTGGGAAGCTCTGCCCTTGGATGGGGTGCAAATCCCTGTTGGGGTCCCCCATGCTGGTGTGACATGAGGAGCAGGAGGACATGTGCCATTCCCATGAAGACCCCTGGTACCCAGCCAGCCCCTTGCCTTTGCTGGTGGCTTTGGTGGCCCAGGTGCAGCTGGGGAGCAGTGGCCCAGGTCTGGGTGTCTTTGGTTTCACAGTTCCCCCTTGTATCTCATGAGTGCCTGAGACTCAGGGCAGCTGTGGCAGAGCTGCTCTGTGTTCCTGCACTCTGGGCAGGCCCTCCTAGCCTGTGCCGGTCCCTTGCAGGTTCCAGCTCCCCCACAGGTCTGGGCAAGCAGGTTCTTGCCGGCACAGCCCAGGCCAGCTGCTGCTATGTGCCCAGGGAGGTGTCCCCCTGCTTCAGGAAGGGTTGGTGACACTTAGGTCGTGGCACAGTGATGGTGCTGACAATGAGCTTTTCCTGTCTCTGGATTCCAGAAGCTCCCTCACAGCTCGTGCTGTATCCCACCTCCTGGGCAGGGTTCCTGACTGGTGAGATTGGCTGGGGGCTGATTACTTGGGAGCTTGCTTGAAGGACATGGTCATCCATCAGTTGGCCTGATTGTCACTGTAGGTCCCTTCCGAGTGAACTACCCCATCCTCCTCAAAGTGGTGCACAAGGTGTCACCATTACCTTGGAGGAAATGACACTTTGTCCCACCACTTTAGACCCTGACAGGGCCCTTGTAGGGCTGCAGAACAGAAGATAATGGTGGGGAGAGTGCTTGATCCTTCCTTTGGAAGGAAAGAGGAGGTGGGAGAAGGCAGGGCTGAGCCTGTGCCAGGACTGGACTCCTTTTGGTGGCTCCCCTTGCTCTGGGTGCAGTTCCTCTCCTCAAGCTCTTCTCTTCCAACCCACTGCTCCCAGCATGTCTTGCCCTTTGTTCTTCTTGCACAGGGAGCAACTGGTCTCCCCTGGCTGCCACATCCCAGCACAAGGCAGCTGAACCTGTGGTCTCTGCTTTCCTCTGCAGGTAGGAAGAAGGATGGGAGCAGCTCTCTGCAATTCCGTTGCAGGGGAAGAGCATTCCCTGGTAGTGGGTGTTCCACAAGGATGGCAACACCCCTGCCTGCTCCTGAAGTGCAGCCCAGGTGCCTTGCTGGTGCTCCACAGTTAGCAGTGGCATCTGAGCTGGGTTCCCAGGGCACTGCTGCTGCCATCACAGCCTTTGGTTCAGTCTCTTGCCCCTGCTGCATGAGAACTTTCCAGGGCTGTGCTCTGGTGCCATCCCTGTGTTAGGGTTGGAGTAGGAGGGGAGGGATGGCTACAGTGCTGGTGGTCCCAGTCCCTGCCTGGGCTGGCTGATCTGCTTGGCTGTGGCATCTTTTGGACAGTCACTCCCCATTCCAAAAAGCATGGGAGGTCAGTAGGGCAGGGTCAGCTCCCAGCACAGCTGCTCTGTCCCCCAGGCAGAGCCCTGGAGCTATCGGGATGTGCCACTGGGGTGGTTCAGTCCCACAGCTCTGCTCACAGGCAGTTCTTAATGCCTGCAAAGCTCAGATAAGCACCTGAGCACCTGCTGAGGTGCCCCCTCAACACCCTGGGCAGGATTAGGGCCCTATAAGAGGAAGTGGCCCATGGCACTGCATGGATCGCCTTTGGCCTGAAAAAGGCTGTTGGTCTGTTTTATGGAGTAGTTGGGAGGATGAATTTCTTCTGTGCTCCCTGCCCTCCACCCCTCGCTGCAGCAGGACCCTGGCAGGGCTGGCAACCCTGGCACTGCCCTGGCACAGCCAGTGGGAGCTGGCAGTGCCACCTACAGGTACCAGGGCAGTGCCCTGCCTGTCCCTGCCCTGCCCTGCCCTGGGGCTGCTTCTGCACTTTTCTCTTGATTTGGGTCCCATCCTGGCTGCAAGACATGCCTTGATCAACGAGCCTTGCTCTGTGCCAGCCCAGCTGCTTGGGCTGAGCAAACAGGTTTGTGATATGTGGCAATGTGGGCCCTGAAGACTGGGGGAGCTGCCAGCTCCCTCAAACTCTTGGGAAAGGCTGGCTCCTGGCCAAACCCCTGCTTGCCTTGGCTAAGCCTTTAACCTCTGGTGCATCATAGTGCTCAGGAGCTGGGCTTCCCATGTGCTAGGTCATGGTGGGTTAGGCAGGGGTGCCCACCCATGTCTGGCCCCTGTGCCTGGGTGTTGGAGCCTCCTTTGCCCAGAGCCACGCTGGGATCTTGGCACTCCTTTGGCATGCAGGGCTGTCTGCTCAGGCAACAGGAGCTGGGGCTTTCTGGGAAGATGCAGCTTTACTGCTCTGATGGCCCTGTACTCGCCCAAGCCCTCAGCAGGTGATGCAGAGCTCTGTTCCCAGCTGATGTCCCACGCTCCCCGCTGCTCTTGGCCAAGGGTTTGAAGGGTTGGCCTGAGTTCCTGACTGCACTGGGGATCCCTGTGGGGCTAGGTGGAGAGGAAGAACTGTGTTCTCTCAGATCCCTGTGAAGGAGGATTTGCCACCCGGGACTGGTGTTTCAACAGCTTTTCTGGCACAGCAGGGCCCAAGGGATGTGGAGCTGTGGGCAGCATCTGAGCAGACCCAGTGTGGGCTGGGGACCTGCAGGACTTGCTCCCAGGGGAGCAGCAGAAGCTGGACTGTGTTCAGGAGAGCACCTGGACCTGGTGCAGGTGTGCTCAGGGGCATCATCTTCCAACATTACCTCTCTGACTTCTTGCAGCCCATTTCCCACAGCCCGTGCTGTTCTTTCCTTTATTCTGGGACCTCCTGTATAGCAGGCAGGACACTTGGTGGGATGCTGGGAGGTTGGTGTAGCATTGGAGGGGGCTCTGCACTGTGGAGGAGCTTTCAGAGCCTCAGACCACTGGACTTGTTGGGTGGAGTGGGAGGTTGGGTCTTGTTGCCACTGGTGTCACTTGTCCAATTCCCCTGTGCATGCTGTCATCAAGGTAGCCAGTGCTGAGACAGTGTTGCCACTCCACCTGCTCCACCTTCCTCCAGCCAAAATCCCAGTGTTTCCCAGTTCAGCCACTGGTGCAGGAGCAGGTGGGGTGGGCAGGAGCACTGTTGCTCCCTGGCACGGTGCCGTGGCACTTCCTGTTCCTCACTGCGAGGTTGTGCTTCATGATGAATTTTGCATGGAAAATTTGGGATGGATGGATTTGGGAGGATGAGGGAAGGAGAGGGCTGTCCTAATCCTACTCTGGATTCAGCTCAGTTTTTGTGCACAAGCCTGATCAGCTGCAAGTGAGAAGGTACCCAGGCTGCTGGGGAGACAGAACTGTGGGATGTGGTGGATGCTGCGGCCATGCCTGGAGGATTGTATCACCCTTTTGCTGCCACGGGGGACAGCCCCAGTGACAGTCCCTGACTGGGTTGTGTCCCACCCTTTGCTGCAACCAGGGACAGCCCCAGTGACAGTCCCTGAGGCTGTTTCAGGGGCACAGTGCTGAGCCATGTATGTGCCAAGAGGCCTTGGTGCTGTGAGCACCCTCACCAGTGGCTCCTGGCTGCCCTGGATAGTGCTCTGAGGTCAAGGCAGGCTGGGAAGAGTTTGGTGGCTATGGGTGCTTCTGGCATGGAGCAGGGCCCACACACCAGAGCCATCTCCATGTGTGCCCTTTGTGCCAGCCCCAGCAGTGTGATGCTGTCAGGGGGGAAGGTGGTCTTGCCACCACTCAGCTCATTCCCCTGGTAACCAACATGGACAGCCCCAACTCTTGGAAAGTCCAGGCTTCTCTCATCTTCTAGAAGGGACCGGTCATCGACCACCTTCAGGTCCCCAAGGGGTGACCAGGGACTGGCGAGCAGAGGTACATAGTGCTGTGCCAGCCCAGGCTGGGTGGGACAGGGGTGGACCTGGTTGAGCTGGAGCCACCAATGGCTTTGTGTTCCTGGTCCTGCCTGAAACTTTCCCAGTTTAGGTGCGAGAGCAGGAGCCTCACCAGCCTCTGCCTAGGGCTGGGTCATGGTGCAGGACCTCCTGGACACAAATTGCTGTGTTGGGATGTGCTGTGGTGGGGCCAGACTAGCTGTGGCAGTGGGATCCCTGCTCCCAGTGTAGGGCTCAGGGTGCCTGGGTTGGGACCCTCCTCTTGGAGCAGGAGACTCTGGTGGTTCTGGTGGTCCTCTCAGGCTCTGTCTTTGGGTGTGGTGGGGAGGGGAGGCTTTGCTCAGGTTTGGTTTTTGTTTCCCCTTTATTTATTTATTATTATGTTTTTAAGCTTGTCTTGCAGCCCTTCCTTCTCTTGTCATTTAAATGTCCAAGTTCCCTGAATACTTGTCACCTGCCTGGTGGTAGAATTTGACACATCAAAGGTAGCTGAGCTTCTGCAGGCACTGAGCGAACATCCTCTGGGAGCTAGGGAGAGATTAAAAACAGCAAGCAAAAACAACTGCTGTGCTCAGGATTGTCCAGGAGGTAAAATAGAAGGACCAGGGGAAAGCAAGGGAAAAGCAGCAGTATTTGCTTTCCAGAAAATGTTTGCCCTGTGCCCGGGAAGGGGCTGGCATGGGGGTCCCTCCATGGGGTGAGGCCTTGGAGGGAGCTGGATGGGGGAACACAAGGCTGGAGCAGCTCTGCAGCAGGAGCTGAGGGGCTCCATGCATCAGACCCGGAGCTGCCCCTGGATTGGGTCTGTTTGTTGGGATTGGGGCTGTGCCGTGTCAAAATGATTCAGCTCTCTGCCACCCTGCTGGTGTCTGGGAGTGCAGGGGTGGGGCAGGGATGACAGGGTTCAAATGAAGTGGCAGAGCTGGTGGCATACCTGGCCTGGGGTCCCCCCGTGTCCTGAGGGCGCAGCATGGGCAGGGGGATCCCGGGAGTGGGAGTGGAGCTGCACCCACCCTTCAGCTGCGAGCTCTGGGTGCTGCTGCCTGTGCCAAGGCTGAGTCAGACTTGAACTGTCAGCTGAATAGGGGCAAAAAAGGAGTTTTCAGCTTTGTCTTAGGGAGTGATACAAAGCAAATGGAATAAATCCCAAGCAGTGGCACTGTTTGTGGTGTCAGGCCTGCATCAAGGCAGTGCTTGGAGAGATGTCAGCACCTCGCTCTCTGGCAGAAACTGGTGCCAGCTGCACCTCATAGGCCTTGGCGGAACAGCCTTTTGGGCTCCTGGGGGCTGCCCTGGCCCTACTGGGGCCCATGACCAGCCCTCTGAGCCTTAGTGAACCTGCAGTCAGGGAAGAATGGATTTTGGGGATGTTTCTTTTGGTTTAAAACCCTTATAGCAGGAAGCATTTTGTTGCAAAAAATATCTCCTTCCCATATCTAAAAAAAAAACCAAAATAACCCACCTAAGATATTCTCCCCCAGTTCCCTGAAAAACCTTAGGGTTTGATGCTGCCGGTGGGTGAGCCAGTGTGGGATGCTGTGCCCCAACACCCGGCACATCCATATGCCAGCAGGGATGGATGCCCTGGTTGTGACTTGAGGGGAGCTGGGGACTTTGGGAATAGCCAACTGCAGCTCTCTCAGGCTCCTCTAATGCACAGGGTGCAGTGCCAGGGTGCAAGGAGACAGTGCCAGGGTGGAAAGCTCATGGAAGCCTCCATGTGCTGGTGGGTGCATTGATTTCCTGCAATACCTGTGATTAGTCAGATTTTCAGGTGCCAAGTCAAAGGGAAAGCTTGGGTTTGCTCTCTTCTTCTGATCTGTGAAAGGTCAGAGCTCTGCTAGAGACACCAATGCTGGGGATAGTTTAAGGAAGCTCCCAAAGATCTGTTTTCTAGATGTGATTTTTCATGGTTAATAGAGCAGTTTCCTGCTTCTCTTTCAGTCAGGTAATCTGTCTTCCCTCGGAAGGGAGATGAACAGCAGCATAAACTGCAGGCAGGGCCCGAAAAGACATTTGCAAGAGCAGTTCTCTTCCTTGAGCTCCTGCCTGTTTCACTTACAGATCTGCTGCTCTTCTCCTGTGAACTTGTAGTGTTTTCTTTCATGCAAATGAATTTTGAGGTGTTTGAAGGTATGTTGGCCTCTGTTGGCTGAGGCTGTTCAGTCTGGAGAAGAGAAGCCTCCAGAGAGGCCTTAGACCCCCTTCCAGTGTCTAAAGGAGCTCCAAGAGAGCTGGAGAGGGACTTGGGACAAGGGCCTGGAGGGACAGGATAAGGGGGAATGGCTTCCCGCTGGCAGAGGGCAGGGTCAGATGGGATATTGGGAGGGAATTCTTCCCTGTGAGGGTGGGGAGGGCCTGGCACAGGGTGCCCAGAGAAGCTGTGGCTGCCCCTGGACCCCTGGAAGTGTCCAAGGCCAGGCTGGACGGGGCTTGGAGCAACCTGAGACAGTGAAAGTGGAAGTGTCCCTGCCTATGGCAGGGGGATGGCACTGGATGAGCTTTAAGATCCCTTCCAACCCAAACCATTCTGGGATCCCAGTCAGCTGGACTGGCTCTTAGGATGGGCTCAGATGGGATGAAGGTGTTTTCATGTGTCCTTTTCCTTTTCCTGTATAGCTTTTATCAGTTTCTGGAGGCAGCAGCTGGACCTGGGGTGGGAGGGTCTCATCTAGAAGTGCTGCTCCCTTTCCTGGAGGGCTTTGGGCCGAGGTGGGGCTGAGCTGTGGGGTGCAGCGCCAGAGTGCAACAGAGCACATCCCGATGGAGCCAGCTCCCAGTGCTCCATCGGGCACCAGGGGTGGTTCCTGGGCTCACCTGTGCTGCCGGCTCTGCAGCAGGGCTGGTGCTGCCGGCCAGGGCGGGCGCAGTGGCTCCTGCGGGCGCGGTGGCTCCTGCGGATTGCTGGTCGCTAAGCAACCGGCAGAGGTGGAGCTTTCCGGGTACCATTCCAGCGCGTCCCTGCCTGAGCCCTGCCTGGCTGCTCTGGCATTCCCACGTCCTCCCAGGCAGCATGGTGGGAGCTCCTGCTGCCCACACCACCCTGCCCTGGGGCAGGCAAGCACCCCAGGGTGTCTCTGGGCATCACCAAACCCTGATTTGGGGTTTCTCTGCCCAAGATCACTGAAACCCTTTCCTGGGGAAGGAAGATGTCTTGAAGCTCTGTTGACCCTTTTGCTTGGGATTCCCACCTCAGCACTACTTCCCTGCCTAGCTCGGGAAGCAGGACCAAAAGTGGGGAACCCCAAGGCTCCTGCACTCTGAGACTCCCTGCAGCCCTCTGGCTGGGCTGGGGTCAGGGTGTGTGGGTGGGCTGGGTGTGGAATGCTGCAGGAGCAGCTTTCCCCTCTAGGACAGTTGTGCCCAAGGAGCCCTGGGTGCCTTGGGTCCTCTTTAGGTTGTGACTGTGTTTGGTGGGGATACTTGGGCTGGCACAGAAGGGCTGGGTGTCCCTCAGAGTGACTCCAGCCCTTCCTGGGTACATTGTGGCCTTGCCTCCTGTTTCTTCATGCCCTTCCCAAGGGCTGGGTGCTTGTAAGGCCCTGGGAGGGTGTTTGGCTCAGATGACATCCTGCAGGTGGGAAGGAGCCTTCCCTGTCTGTCTGGAGGATGGGGAGGATGTTCTGGGGGTGGCTTTAGCCCTTCAGTGCCTCCCCAGGGCTGGTTCATTATGTGCCATGGCACTGGAGGATGTTGTGTGCTGAGTGTTGAGCACCTGCTTTCTCTCCTGTCCAGCCAGTGCTCCTTGCTGGACTTTTCTGGAAGAGCTGAAAGCCCCAGCTATGCTGTTGGATCATGAATTTCCGCTCTCTCCACTCCTGGTGTGTTCCATACTCTGCTGACTGGGCAAGCCATGCCTTTTGAAAGGTCAGTGTTTCCCTGGATGAGGTACATTCCTGGCTTTACGGGGCTGCCTGGAGTGATGGAGGGGACAAACTGGGCAGCCTTTGGCTGTGCAGGAAGCTCCAATGGACTTCCAGACCCCATGGCTCTTCCCTGGAGCAGTGGGCAGGGATCAGGCAGTGGGGTGGGATTGCTGGTGGCTGTGCAGGCACAGGGAATGCCTAGTTTGCTGCTGGATCCTGCCACGAGGATCTGTTCTTGAGGCACCTGCTGCTCCTAAGTGCCACACTCTGGGATCATGGGATCCTGTGCTCGGGGCTGAGTTTTGGGGTCCCTGTGAGCCTGCAGGCTGGTGTGGCTGTGTTGGCATGAAGGTGCTGTGTGAGAGCATGTCTGTCCCCAGTCAGGGAGGGGACTGGTGAGCAGCAGGGATGGCTCTCAGGCAGCTGAGACTCTGCCTGGGAGCAGAGTATGGTTTTTCACCACTGGTGACAGAGAGGAACTTCTGCTTGTGCTGCTGAGTGGCTGTCCCAGGGAGAGAGTGAAGGACTTGGAGTGGAATTGGGGAGCTCTGGAATAGCATCATCCCCATGTCACCTCCAAGGGCTGTGGGACTGTGGAGCTTCTGGGCAGGTGCAACCAAGGCCCTGGCATGGCTGAGGGCATCAATAGGGCCTGGCTTTTGAGGTGAGATGGCAGGGGCCCGTGGGTGCCAAGGAAAGCGCGAAAGCCCCCAGAGCACTGAGCAGGCAGAGTGTGATCTGCCCTGAGGATGGTGCTGTGACACCAGGGCTCAGTGGTGGCACATGATGGCTGTGGCAGTGCTACTGGTCCCGTCCTGCTCTGGTGGGAGCAGGGGGAGAAACCAGGGGGTACTGGGGGCTGCAGAATGTGCTGGCTCTTCCCTCTCCCTGCTCCATGGTGTCTAGGCTGCGCTTCTATCTGGAGAGGTGCTGGGTGCTCGCAGGGGCTGACTCATGGCTCTCCCGCCCACCAGCTGGGACATCTTCATTTGAGCGTTAATGAGGTTGTGAAAAGTGTTTCTTGGCTTCTGAGGGGACACAGCAACTCATTCCTGGACTTATTTACTCAGCTGGGAGGTGTCACTCAAAAGGGTAGGAGTGAAACCTTGTTTAGAGTGGCCCCAAATTTCCCAGATCTGGCAAAAGGACCGTGTTCTGCCATGCGAGGGGGAGCAGGGGGAACGCTGCCTTTGCATCCCAACAGGCTCGGAGGAGGAGAAGGTGCCTCATCTCCCTGGGGATGCAGCACAGTTCATGCTCCTCTTCCCTGGTTTTTCCTGGTGCCAGAAGAGTTGGGACCAGAGCAAGCTGGAAAGAGGGTTGGATGGGCTCTGCCCTGGCTGCTCTCGGCACTGGCAGCTGAGTCAAGGTGAGCTGCCATAGTTGCCTGACTCCAGCCTGGCCTGGGGAACGACTCCCTGTCAATTTGGTGGCTTCTTTTTCCCCCCCTAACTTTCTCATGATTCATTTTTGACATGTGACACAATGCCTGTGGAGCTGCAGAGATGCTGATCTCGACTTCCAGGGTGTAGTTTTGTGGGATAAGCTCAGGCTGCTCTATTAACCCCAGATCAGGGGCTGGTACAGTGGGCAGGAGGTCACTGCCTGTCCCCTGCAGGCGATGATGTCAGGGGAGGACGGAGCCTGTGGAGGGGAGGCCCTTGACTGCCTGTCAGCTCTGTGTGCTCCAGGGTCAGACATCTCTGCACTGCCTGGCTTGGGCATGATGAGCGAGCAGATGTCTGGGCTCCTGGCAACTGCTGACATAATGTAAATCTGTAATTGCTCAAAGACACCTCCAACACGTGTCAATTAAGGCTGGGCTGGCTGCAGGAGAGGAGGGCGGTGGGAGAGCCCCATGCCACAGGCTCTTTCGGGTGGTGGATCCCAAAGCTTGTGAAGGTGTCACACAGGTTCACTGCCCTCATGTGAGTATATTCCCATGAGATCATCCCACCCTTACTGCCTTTGCTCTCCTATTTTTCCCCACTTCACCCATTTCTTTACTTGGCAGCTCCAGCCTGGCTTTCACACTCCATGTCGATGATGAGCCACTGTCTGCTCTGTCTGCTTCAGTGGTGCTCAGCGGTGCCTCAGTCTGGACTTGGTTCCTTTTCCCTGGCTCAGCATCCCTGGGGAACTCCAGGCCAGGTCAGTGGAGCTGAGCACACCAGCTCGACAGCCCAAGCTTGCCAGGCTGGCTTGGGGCAGGACAGCACCCACATGTCTGGACAAAGGTGTTTGAAGTCGCCAGCAAAGCCCTACAGGGTCTGTCCCCAGGAAGAGACTGGTTCAGCCTGGAGGAGTCCTTCGTGCCCTCCCTGGTCAGGCAGGCTCTGGGCTTGACCCATAATCTGTGCCAGAGGGACAGGAGTGGATGTGTCCCTCCGGTTTCCCTGGAAGCAGCCTCCTGTGGTCAGTCCATGGTGATCTCCTCCACAGGCAGGTTCAGACCTTTTTACTCTTCCCTTCCTGAACTGCAGAATGATTCAGGTTGGAAAAGACCTCCAAGATCATCAACTCCAACCTTTGATCACCACCTTGCCAACTAAACTGTAGCACTGAGTGCCACATCCAGTTGTTTCTTGACCACCTTTAGGGATTGGGACTCCACCACCTGGCTGGGCAGCCCCTTCCAATGCCTGGTAACCCTTTCAGTGAAGAAATTTTTCCAAATATCCAATCTAAATCTCTGCTGGTGCAACTTGAGGCCATTTCCTCTCATGCTCTCTGTAATCCCCTGGGAGCAGAGCTCAATCCCCACCTGGCTGCACTCTCTTGTCAGAGAGTTGTGCAGAGCCAGAAGGTTCCCCCTGAGCCTCCTTCTCTCCAGACTGAGCCCCTTTCCCAGCTCCCTCAGCCACTCCTGGTGCTCCAGTCCCTTCCCCAGCTCCTTTCCCTTCCCTGGACATGCTCCAGTCTCTCAATGTCTCTCTTGGGAGGGGCCCAGAACTGGACACAGCACTCAAGATGAGAAGCTGGTGCTTCCCAGTGCTGTGCTGCCTTGGGGTGGGACAGCTGAGGTCAGGTTGGCAGGACAAGGTGGCAGAGCTCACCTGGGCTGGCATGAAACCTGCTCACAGGCTGGGGACCAAGGCATCTGAGGTGAAGAGGGTATGCTCATGCTGCCCTTCATGTTCCCAGTGTGATGTTTTTGAGCTCAATACCATCCTGCTGGGCAGGAGAACAATGTGCTCTCCTGGTCTGACATCCTTCCAAATGCTCCTGGCCAAGGGGTGGGAGGGAGCAGGCTTGGAGAGGATGGGGCAGTGACCCTACAGTGTGTGCAGGGACAGGGATGGATGTGTGGGGTGAGGCTTGGGGGGAACGGAGTGATGATGCCTGCAGGCACCTCGTGGCTGCAGGGAGGGTGGGATGAGGTGGATGGTGGTGGCAGGGGAGGAACAAAGCTTCTCCCAGTACCCCAGTGTCCGTCTGCTCCTGTGGGAATTGAGGGCCCGTGGGGCGTGGTGCGAGGCAAGCAGGGAACTGCTTTACTATAGATGGAGACCACCAGGAGAGGTTGTGATTATCTAGAAAAACACTTGAAGGCTAAAATACCCATCCGTGTGCCTGACCTGAGGAACACTGAGGGAATAATTGGATCTGAGGAGTGAACATAGAGAGGCGGATTGAGAGAAGTGTGGGGATGAGGGGTCAGAGAAAGTTTTTCACCAGAGGGCAAATTTCAGTACTGTGATCACAAAGCTGTGCTGTCCCAGCTAACGGGGACCTGCAGGAGCCAGGCAGAGGGGAGGAGTGAACCCCAAGATCCATCCAGCTGCAGGCAGCAGGGTCTGTTCCCTTAGGGAGCAGCCAAGACGCTGCAGGCAGGAGGAGGAACTGAACGTGTTCGGCTTGGTGCCCAGCTGCCTCTGCCCGGGTGGACAGAGAGGAGCTGCTGGGCCTGCAGGGACCTCCCTAGTCAGCTCCACAGGGCTCTGGAGACCTGGTGCTCTCGGAGAGCCTCCGGATCAGCCCTGGGAAGGACCAAAGCTGGAACCTGATGGACCTGAGCAGGCACTTCCCACTTGGGGTGGAGTCAGGTCCTGCTGATTGAATGGTGGCTGCAGAGGACTTCTATGACCCACCAGGGCTGTTGACTTCTCTGTGCAGGACTGAGCTGTCACTGCCACCGGATCTCTGCAAGGCTGGTCCATGGAGGGGTCATGGAAGGCTGGGGACAGTAGGGAGCTGCAGGGCTTCAAAGAGTGGAAAGGCAGAAGGAGCTTTGCCCTGGCTGCTCAAGACGGGGACAACAGCCCAGATCTGGAGAGAGGGAAGTTTTCTGGGTTGGAGAACAATTCTCTAAGGTGAGGAGGATAAAGCCCTGGAGCAGGTGGTGGTGTAGGAGAGGAGTTATGAAATCCCAGACTGGTTTGGGTTGGAAGGAACCTTAAAGCTCATCTTGTCCCACCCCCTGCCATGGGCAGGAACACCTTCCACTATCCCAGGTTGCTCCAAGCCCCATCCAACCTGGCCTTCGAGACTTCCAGCAATGAGGCAGCCACAGCTTCTCTAGGCAACCTGTGCCAGGCCCTCCCCACCCTCACAGGGAGGAATTCTTTCCTAACATCTGATCTAAATCTCTCTTAGTTTAGTTTGGAACGGTTTCCTGTTGTCCTATCATTCTCTTTCCATGTAAAAAGTCTCTCTCTCTATTTCTAGTGCCCTTAGGCACTGGAAGAGGCTCCAAGGTCTCCCTGGAGCCTTCTCTTCTCCAGGTCAACGCTCCTAGCTCTTCCAGCCTGGCTCCAGAGCAGAGGCTCCAGTCCGCGGAGTATCCCTGTGGCCCTGGGAGAGGAGCATTATCCCACTCTCCTCTCCACCACAGGCTGTTAAAGGCTCGTCGGGCCGGGATGGATGGAGCTGCTCCCTGTGTTGAGCTTGAAGCATTATCTCCCTCGGCAGTGGGACTGCAGGGGGCCCAGAGGAGGTTGCAGGGGCTGCAGGGCCCAGGGCTCTGGCATCAGCTGCATCCGGAGCCTCACTCACCCCTGTGAGTCAGCGTTTGGTGCCGGTGATTCACAGCGGTGCTGCGGGACAGCCACGGGCTGCTGCAGCATGGGGATTAATGCGTTGGAAGGAGGGCAGCGCGGGAGGAGCGAGAGAAGATGTTTTCCTTCATCTTATCAGCATTTCCCAAGCCTGGCTGCCAGGTACAGCAGCTCTGAGCTGGGGAGATGTGCTGTGCCTGCCAAGGGAGCTCCAGCACATCTAGCACAACTGTAAATCATAGAATCACAGAATTATTTGGGTTGGAGGGACCTTAAAGACCATCCTGTTCCACCCCCTGCCATAGGCAGGGACATATTCCACTGTCCCAGGGTGCTTCAAGGCCCTCCAGCCTGGCCCTGGACACTTCCAGGAATCAAAGGGCAGCCATAGCTTCTCTGGGCACCCTGTGCCAGGGCCCCCACTCTCACAGGGAGCAATTCCTTCCCAAATATCCCATCTAACCCTGCCCTCTGGCAGTGAGAAGCCATTCCCTCTTGTCCTCTCACTCCAGGCCATTGTCCAACGTCCCTCTCCAGTTCTGGAGCTCCTTCAGGCACTGGAAAGGGCTCTAAGCTCTTCCCAGAACCTTCTCTTCTCCAGGTTGAAATCCATTCAGCTATTCTGAAGCAACCCAAGAACCATTACACTTCAAAAATCTAATTTGGGCATCTTTTCGTGTCCTTTCTGGGCTCAGATATCCTCACCTGGAGCCATAAGAACTGCCCACAGGTACAGTCCTGTTGGCACCTTGGCGCATCCTCAGTGCTATAGCTCAGAGTGGGATCAGAGGCTGTTCTGTGTCCTCAGTGTGTAGCCAGGTCAGTGCTTCCCAGCCTCTGCTTTCCCTTTGAAGAACTTTTACAGAGCAGGTGCCCAGTACCAAGCTGAATCCTGGTAGTGGGGGGGTTTTTTAGTTGCATTTTGCAAGTCATTGAGGAGTTCTCAGCTTGGCCCCAGTTTGGGTGCTTGTAGTGTCTGGGCACTTGGATGCCAAAGGATTCTCTTCAGCTTTGTGGGGATGCAAATGCTGTTGCTTTAAATTTGTACAGAAGTGAGACTGGAGAAATGTTTTCTTAGCAGAATAGAGTCAAAGCCAGGAAAGAAAGGTTGTTCCAGGCTGAACCTCTTGCTATCCATCGCTGCCAAGGCTGCTGTGGGGCAGCTCAAGGAGGATGTCTGTCCATGGTCCTTCCTTGGATGCTATTCCTGGCTTCTGTTCAATCTCCTTTGACACCTTTTTGGTCCTTTTGTGTATCTGTGAGATGCTTCAGAGGATGGAAATTTCCAAGTTCCAGTTTCTCTGCAGCAGCTGAGCTACACATGTGCTTTAGGACTTGGGGACTGAGAATTTCAAACACTGAGGTTTAGGGGTGGGTGCTGTGGGCATGTCTGGGGACTTTGGTGCTTTGAGGTTTGCACAGAGAGGGGAAGGTGTGTTGGCTGTGCGGTGGTGGCACTGCATTAATGTGGATAAACCATACCTTATAAATACATCCTGAATAGCAAACAAGCAGGGAAAGCAGCCTGGGCAGGGCTGATCACTGCTCAAAGACAACCAGGAACATCTAAAGGATGTTAAGCAGGAGGGAATGGGAGTAAATCCATTTCCCAGGATGGGGTGTGGGAACTTCTCACATTGTGCAGCAGCACTGGGGCTGAGGGGTCCCAACTCCTGGGGGATGTGGGAAGCTGATGGGGGGCTGGGAGCATGTGGGTCTCATGGAGGTGGGCATGGGGCAGCTCCACTCATGCTCCTCCAGGCTTGGTGGCAGGCATAGCCTGTCCCCTCCCTGTCTCCTCCAGGGAGGGTGGGGAGAGCTGATGGCTCCTCTCCTCTGTGCCCTTGAGGTTTATCCTACACAAGGAGCTGCTCTGGGAAAGTGGGGTGCTCCCCCCAGTAGGTACCTGCCAGGGCCCTGGATCTGACCAGCAGAGCTCCTGGGGAGCTTTGCTTTTTCAGTTGCATTTTGCAAGTCATTGAGGAGTTCTCAGCTTGGCCCCAGTTTGGGTGCTTGTAGTGTCTGGGCACTTGGATGCCAAAGGATTCTCTTCAGCTTTGTGGGGATGCAAATGCTGTTGCTTTAAATTTGTACAGAAGTGAGACTGGAGAAATGTTTTCTTAGCAGAATAGAGTCAAAGCCAGGTAAGAAAGGTTGTTCCAGGCTGAGCCTCTTACCATCCATCTCTGCCAAGGCTGCTGTGGGCCAGCCCAAGGGGGATGTCTGTCCATGGTCCTTCCCTGGATGCTGGCCTTGTTTCAACTCCTGGGGAGCTTTGCTTCAGGGTGAGTCCAGCGGGTCATGGGGACCCAAGACACTGGAGCACTGTCCAAGATAAACTGGAAAACACAAGGATATGTATCAGCAAGCCTGGCTGGCGTGGGAGGCCCTGGAGGCTTCCCGGAACAGTGGGACACCCCTGTCCCACGGGACCCAGGGCATGGCATAGCATGTCCTGCCTCTGGGGTAGGAGGGAGGTGACAGGACCCCGGTGTGGGCAGCACTGGGGGGGGCTGGGTCAGGCTGGGGGGTTCCCTGCAGTGCACTTTCAGTCCTGGGGCAGGACTGGTACCTTCTTCTCTGCACCCAAGTCCCCTCTGTGTGTCACCCAGCGTCCCAGGGTGTCCCCTCCAAGGAAGGTCAGAGCTGATAAAGGAAGCCCATGTGCTGCTGCCCACCCTGCTGCAGCTCCAAGCTCACCTGTTCTTTCTTCTCCCCTCTCTGATCCCTCTTGCATCCCTTCTCTTAAAAAATTTGTCTCATATCTTTGATAATTTCCCATGAAGCCTGAGCACCCTGGAGGCCTCTGAGCTGCCCTTGCCTTGGCAAAAGTTGAATATCCTCTTTCTTCCCATGCCTGGGCACCCACAGAGGGCCTGTGTCCTTCCTGCAGCATCCTGGGATCTGCTGTGCCGTGGGTACCAGGGGGATGTTTCCATGCATAGAAGAGGGTTCCTCCTCCTCTGCCCTATGGATTCTCCTTGGAGCTGTGGGTCTTCCCCAAGGACAGGTTGCTCCCTGATGTTCCTGTGTGGTGAAGCCACCTTGTCCCATGAGTTGGTGCCCCTGCCCCTGTTCCCTAGTGTGGTGTGGAATCCTGGCATGGGCAGGGGGGCTGTGTTGCAATGCTTGTGTTATTTAGTTTCATTTGGGGACACTTTAGCATTTTTCAGGGTCCTGTGCCAGGACCTCACCTGTTTCAGTCTGTCCGTGGTGGAAATGGGGCTTGTGGCTGAGCAGCCACAGGGGCCCCTCTCCATGACAAATGTGGCTGGGAGAGGGTCAGGTGGGGAGGAACCAGAGGGAAACCTGCACTGGTGTCTGTAGATGTTCAGAAAGTATGAACCAGACATCCCAAAAATGGGGAATTGGGCTAAACCCCACAAATATTAAAATAGCAGCCCCTCCAGTGAGTGCTCTGAGGTCAGAACTGAACAGACATTGACAGGGACAAGTGGTCCAAGTGGGGTGTTTTGAGAAAAGACTGGTGTGGGCATGGGTCATCTGTGCCATGCCAGAGCCCCTGGCCTCCCAAATCCTCCCTTCTCCTGCTCGGACTGGGGAGAGCAGAAGGGACACATGTGGAGATGGTGTCTCCTTGTAACCAGGTGTGACTGAGATGCCTGAGGGTGCCTCTGGTGGCTGGAGGTTACAGGGAATGATGAGCCCTCACCTGGATTTAAACCCTCAAGGATTAATGGGGCATTTCCCTCTCAGGGGCCTGAGATGGCAACTGGGTATAGGATGAGGCTGGTCCCAAATCCCAACATCCCACACCAGGGTGAGGGGCAAGGAGGGTGCCTTGCTCTGACTGAGCCCCACGTACCTCAGTGTCTGCTGTCAGGATTGGGTGAGCTCAGGGAGGGGACACAGGGGGGAAAGTCCTTTCCCCCAGTATGAGGCCAGTGCAGTAGCTCTTGGCCAGTCCGGTCCCCACAGTCCCCCTCCCAAGCAGGGAGAGCCATCATGCCCCATGGACCCAAGAGCCAGCCCCGAGCAGGGTTGGTGCAGCACAGGGCCCAGTGCCATGTTCCCATTTCTCCAGGTATCCCTTCCCTGCCAGCCCTTTCTGCACTCTGGGTGCAGGGCAGGGCGGCAGCGCTGCCAACACTTCCCTCCATCCCCGTGGGCATGCCAGAGTCCAGGGAGGGATGTGCCCAGGACTAGTTTGGGTGACATTTTTCAATTGATTTTCCAGCCTTCCCAGCACAGCAGGGATTGGCTTTGCTAGCCCTCTCCAGTGCAGGGATTGGCTTTGCCAGCCCTCCCCTCCCTCCACCCCAGCTTTATTTCTACCAAATTAATGAGAAACATGTTGGTGCTTGAAGTCAAAGGCTCTTATCAGCAGCCCTCTGCCTTCCTTCAGGTTCCCAAATGCCTCCAAAAGCCTTGCCAGGGTGATGGTGCAGGGATGAGACCAGTGCCCCTCTGCCCTCACAACATCCTCTGCTGGGATCTAAGGACTTACTGGGACACTGAACTAAAACTGAAGCCCAGTTCAACCCTGACCTCTTACAGGACTTGAGCTGTGTCCCACTGCAGTCCAAGGGAGCTGGCTCTGCTTCCCTGCCTGAGTGCTTCGGGTGGCAATGGGGGATGCAGGCAATGCCCTCCTGTGCCATGTGGGATCACAGGGATGTGAGAAAACAGTGCCATGGGGTCAGAAGGAGCAAGAATGACTCTCCAACAGCACTGCCTGTGCAGGAGCTCAATTCAGTGCTTGCTTGGGGGGCACTTTTGGGGCAGAGGGGGCACCTGTGGGGTGCCCAAGCTGCTTCTCCTCCCAGGATGCATCTTGGTGTAGTTTCTTGGTGAGTGAGGAGGTGCAGGATCAGGCCTAGGCCCATCTCCATGGGATGACTCAGGAATTAGCTGAGTCCTCACTGAGCCTGTTGCCACCTTGGCAATTTGGGGGGGCTTTTCTGGATGGTGGCACCATGGCTGATGTCCTTCTGCTGGCCCCATCCCTACTCTGAAACACAGATGAAGGTCTCTTGGGCTCTGCCTCCCCATCCAAAGTGCTGCCTGAGTTGGCCTGTGCCAGCCCAAGGGATTCATTTGCCTCTCCTTAGAGAGAAAATGTGGGAGCTCATCCATGGGGTGTCAATAGGACAGGGCCAGGTTCTGCTCAGCAGTACCAGGGACAGCCCCAGGGGCCATGGGCACACACTGACACACAGGAGGGGCCCTCCGAGCTCAGGAGACACTTCTGCACTGGGAGGGTGGCTGAGCACAGGTGCAGGTGCCCAGGGAGGTGGTGAAGTCTCCATCCCTGGAGAGACTCAAAAGCCACCTGGGCACATCCTGGGCAGCCACCTCTGGGTGGCCCTGATGGAGCAGGGGGCTGGGCAAGGTGACCTCCAGAGGTGCCTCCAGTCTCACCCAGCCTCTGATCCATTTCTCAAGTGCAGTGCAGTGGCCTCTGGCCTGGGCAGTGTGCAGGCGCTCAGCAGGGCACAGTGGCACAGTGGGATCCTCCCATGGGCACAATGAAGGTGCCGATGTCACAAGGCCCAAGTGCCAGCAGGACTCACCTTGAAACCTATAGCTGTTCAGGTCTCCCCAACCCTTGTGCACCCTGGGACTCTCATCAGTCATGGCACTATTGAGGTTGGAAAGGAATACTGTGTGTCAGCCCTTAACTCTGCACTGTCAAGGCCACCATTAACCCATGTCCCCAAGTGCCACATCTGTATGTCTTTTAAATTCCCCCAGGGATGGTGACTCCACCACTGCCCTGAGAAGCCTGTGCCATGCCAGACCACCCTTTCCATGAAGGTTTTGGAGCCAAGAAGTTTCCAGTTCTGTCTGCAGTTAGTAGGTAGTAGATGCAGTGGGTCCCTTCCAGCTTGGCACCCCAGAGCCTGACTCCTTTTCTCTGGGTCCATCATTGCTTCCTGCCAGGGATGGAGGGAAGATCCTTCCTGCCCTTGTTTTCCCTAGGCTACCTGATGGTAGCCTACCAGGGATGCTGTACAGTTGTGGGTGATACCAGCCCTGACCAGTGCTGAGCAGCCAAGAACTGGCAGCCCCCAGCCCCAAACCCCAGTGGCTGCACCCTCCTGGAGAGTGGGGAAAGGGGGGGGATTCAGGGCTGGGAGTGCCATCAGGGATGCTGAGGCTGCCCAGACACGGTAGGTGCTCCAATGGGGGCTGCAGGGGCTGGGGAAGCTGCAGGCCCCACTGGCCCCTGGCCTACCTGACTTGAGGGGATTGCACTGGATTAGGGTGCAGACCAGGCAAGGATTTTGGCGGAGTATGAGTTTACTGGGAAGTGTGGGATTACTGGTTCTCCCTGCCTGCAGGCTTCAGCCTGTGTTTCAGAATGGGACCCCCTGGGCTGTCCCAGTTCAGCAGCTCAGGAGTCCCTGTGAAAGTGCCCAGCCCTGGGGAGGGCTCAGAGGGAGGGCTGTGGGGGGCTGGGACCCCGTCCCTGCTCATCTGGTTCCCCCAGGGCTGATGTTCTTGGCTGGGGGAACAGTCCATGAGCATCCCAACTCATGGGTACCACTTGGGGAGCTCGTACTGGTGAGCAACTGGGCAGTTTGGGTTTCTCCCTCTGCACCCAGCATGGTCACCCACACACTGGATGCCTGCATTCCAGAATTCCAATAGCCAGAGCCTGACAGGAGTTTTCCAGAAAGTCCACAGACTTGTGCTTTGTCCCCTTGTGTTCCTGATGTCTCAGCATGCCTGGGACTTCCATCAGCGTGTGCCGGAACTGGGGGGGTCCTACCTGGACACTGCTGCTCCCAGCAGGCTGCCCACACCTGGTCAGGATACCCCAGCCCCTGCCTGACCCCAGGACCCCGCCCATGTCCCTGCCTGTATTTGGGTGTCCCCACCACCTGCTGATAGCAGGACCTGTCCCTCTGCCCGGCGGGGTCAGTGCTGGGCTCCAGGGACCACCGTGTTGCATTGTGGGGTGCGAGCACCGCTGCAGAGTGTCCCCCCCGTGTTTGCTCTGTGGGGCTGTCCCTCCCAGGGGACGAGGAGGGGATGCGTGCTCTGGAGACAAGGATGTGCCGAGTGTCACGCTCGGCACTTCACCCTGGGCGGGGCCGATGAAAGAGCCTCTGTTCAGCCGCCGCTGCTGGGACAGCTCGGCCTCAGCCTGGGGTGAGCGGCGTGGTGGGGTTGAATGGCAACACAGTGTTTGCTGCTCCGGGACCCATGGAAGGGCCGGGATGTGCAGTAACTCCCAGTGCCAGGTTACCTTGGGACAAAGATGCACAGCCGAGCTCTCCTTCCCTGCCGGGCGTGCGCAGGGTGGGATCCCGGCAGGAGCGCCTTGCCCAGGATGAGTCAGGTGTTTGCGGGCACGGGGGGCGATGGGGCTGGCAGCGGCATCCCCGGGGGACGCTCCCGGCACGCCTGGCAGGGTAGCCCCGCTCGCAGCTCCCAACTCCCATCCGGGCTGCGGCTGCAGTGCACATCCATCCATCCATCCGTCACTGCGCGGGGCGTGGGAAGAGGCAGCTCTGCAGAAAGCGCTGCCTCGGACGCAGCGCCAGCCTGGCGGGATGAGCTGCACCGGAGCCATGGGGAGCTGGCACCCAGGTAGGGCCCCCGACGGCCACTGCACGATGCTCGGCCCTGCTGCTGTTGCTGCTGCTGCGCTGGGCTTTAGCCAGCAGCGGAGACCTGGGGACGTCTGGGCGGCATGTGGCTCCTGGAGCCTGGGGCTGATGGGGGCAGTAGGACTTGATCTTCGAGGTCTTTTCCAAACTTGACAGTTCTATGATTCTGTGACAGACCACTTTTACAGCTCAGGACACTGCAAATCTCTGCCCCTGCCAGTCCCCCAAAAGGAGATCAGGGTCCAGTCTCCAGGAGCAGGGGATCCCCTGTGCTTCTGATCCCCCGCCCTGTCACCATAAACAGCTCATATGATTCTCTGGCCCTGCTGCAGAGCAGCACAGGAGAGCTCTCGGGCTGCACTGCAGAGTTGTTTGGGGATTTGTGTGTCCTATGCCAGGGGGTGAGGGCCAAGGGGTGGCACTGGGGCTCAGGAGTGCCACTGGGGCTCAGGGTACTGTGTGCTGCCAGGACTTTGGGGCTACTTTCCTTGTTTGCTGTTTCTGTGTCCCTGGAGGATACCCAGGACTCTCCTCTACACTCCCCTCAGGTTTCCAGGATGGCTGCAAGGTGCTGCCGGGGCTCCTGTCCCCTGCCAGCTCAGGCCCTGCCTGGTTGGAGTGCTGAGTGCCACAGCCCTGGTGAGCATCTCCGCTCTGCTTGGGGTACCTGGCCCCCTGCCCCATGCCATGCAGCCACTGCCACCCCGCAGTGTGCTCTCCATGTCTGTCTGTCTCTGTGGCAGCATCTGTCCCCCAGTGTGATCCCACAATGTGATGGGGGCTTTGCTGCCACCATCAGCCCCACGGGTCCTTGGCAGGGGTGAGGGAGGAAGTCACTGGGTTGTCACCCATCTCTGTGCTCCCCACTTGTGCTGAAGCCGCCAGAGCCCCGTTTGAGCAGTCAGCAGGGGGCTGCTGCCTGCCTGTGACCAAGATGCTCCAGAGGTGAAGGCTCATGGATGGGCAAGAAACTCCTCAGGGAGCGAGGGGGTAAGGGCGAGCCCAGGAGAAAAGGGGGATGCTCAGCCTTGGAAACCAGCCCTGCAGCTGGAAGTGACTGTGCAGGGGAGGGGGAGAGCAATCTGCAGGGAAGGGAAGGCTCTGGGAGAGGACCACTGCAGAGGCTGGAGCTGGGATATGCTGGGAAAGTGCTAGGGCAAAGCAGCTGGGAAATCCACACTCCAGCTTTAAGGGGAAGGAAGAGGAAAACACTAAGGGAAGGAGGAGCAGGCAGGAAGATGATGGGAGGAGATTCTAGGCATGACAAGCAGGTCTGCCTCTGATCCTGCCAAGGCTTCCTTTGCAGTCATCATTCCCATGTGCCTGTTCCGGTAGCCTGGAGCTCCATCCAGCTTCAGCCCTCTCCCTGAGGAGAACATCCCCCAGCCCCCTGGGCTCCAGCTGCAGCAGAATGGAGCCAGCCCTTGCTAGAAACTGGGCTTGCGCTGAAAACTTGCCCGTGCTGAAAACTAGGCATGGGGCACCAGGGCCTATGGGTGCCAGGAGGAGCCCTTTGGCCACTGCCCTGCACAGAGCAGCATCTGGAGGTCTGTGCCTATTGCCTCCTGTCTCAAACAGTCTCAGGACAGGAGCTGCTCCAGTGGGACAGGCACGAGGAAGGCTGTGTGCTGGGAAGGGCTGGGAGAGCCTGGGAAGGCTGGTGCCCAGTAAGATGCGGTCCTGCTCCTGCTGTGGGAAACACTTAGAAAGAAATTAAATGATCTAGTCTCCATCAAGTTCACTGCAGTTGTGGTGTAAACTTCTTCTACAGGTTTGTGACAGAAGATTCAGTGAAATTGTCCCTTTGGCAGCACACTGGGACCTGTGTCTGTTCTGAACCCATGGCTCCCACTTCCGGGGTCTCTGTGCTGGGGCAGCAGGAGTTGAGTTTGCACACAGAAGGTGCTGTGGGATGGGCAGGGCTTCATGGCCGCTGCTCCCTGTCTGTGCTGTGCTGACCTCTCCCATCAGGAATAGCTCCTGCCCACGGCACAGAGCTGCTCCCAGGGCAACATCTCCTTCTGCAGCTCTTGAGGGCCATGGAAAAGGCCATGGGACAAAAAGAGGGACAAGACGCTGGGGCAGGTCGCACTGTCAGTGGTGTTTGGGTCCCTACAGAGCCTGCAGGTGCCCCCGGGGTGCTGAGCACCCCCAGCCTGGCACAGAGGGTGCTGGTGGTCGTGTCGGCCTTGGTGTCCTTCTCCCACAGCCCCAGGTGCGGGTGAGTGCAGGTGACCAGGCTGCCACACAGGGTGGCAGCGTCCCACTGCTGGTGCCACCCTCCCCAGGAGCTTTGTGCTGCTAGGCTGGGGCTGACCCTCAGCTGCAGCAGCACTGGGGTGAGTGACAGTGCTGGAGGAGCCCCAGCCTCCCCACTCAGCCCCAGGGCGGGCCGGGAATGGCTCCTGAATGTGGCCCTTGTGGCTGTGGCCCTTGTGGCTGTGCCCAGGAGCATGACAGTGCCAGCGTGGTCCCTCCATTAGGGCTGTGCAGCTGCAGGGCTCAGCTGCAGTGGGGCTGTGCCTCGGGGCTGCTGCCCCTGCCAGCCCTGGCTCCCTCAAACAGCTCCCAGACTTCAGCAATGACCCTGTACAGGGACCAGAGCCTCCTCAGCATGACTGCAAGGCCAGAGACTGAGGGATTCCCTGCCCTAGGAGCAGGGAGATGTGCCCTAGGGATTTGCCAGGCTCCCTTGCCGGAGCTCTGCCACCCTGGCACTGCTCTGCTGTGCTCTCACTGGCTTCAGCTAAAAGTCAGTCCCTGGATCAGGCTCCTGGCCCACCATCAGAAGGTTGGAACTGCAGCTTCAGATGTAAAAGTGAGGGGGGATGAATTCCCAGTTTGCTACCCTTAAAAATCCCCCTCATTTCCTCAGGGATCACTGCAGGGAAAAAGTAGTTTGGAATAAAGTTTAGAAATGTCAAGTGAAAAACTCGGCATGTTTTTGGCCCAAAGTGATGCATTGTCATTTTAGAGATTTCACATTGATTAAAAATTCACACACTGAGATCCAAGCGGAAGCACTTGGGAATGATCCGCATAGGGATTGTGGCTGGAAGCGAGCAACTGCTCGAATTTGCAGCGGAAAAACAGCAGCCCTGTTTCCTCTGTGGAAAAAACAAACCACTGGTGACCTCTGAAAGCTCCTGGTGGCCTTGGCCGAGCAGTGGGGTCTGTCAGGAGGAGCTGATGCTGCTCAGGGCTGGTTGTTTGGCCTGTCATGGCCAGGAGAACATGGCCCTAGGACAAGGGGGTGAAATCCTGGGCCTTTGGGTGTGAACTGAAGCCTCTGTGGTGACCACACAGCCATCATGGACAGGCACGGGAGGGGAATGTTCCGGGGATCTCCCGGCTGCGAATCCGGCGGAAGGTGTAGGCTTCACTCCCTGTCTTCTCCGTCACCTCCTCTCCGTTCCCTCCACCCCCAGAGCCAGTTTTAGTCATTTTTCTGGGAAAGTTTCACATCTTCCCACTGCTGAGGACACCTGAAGGGCAGCAGTGGGACAGGAGCTGTGGTGTGGGATGGGTTTACTTTGTAAAGTGTGAGTGTGGGGGTGACACTGAGCTGAGTCTGAGCAGTGCTGTGGATCCACCAGGGATGGGGCATGCAGAGGGTCCAGGGCAGGCTGGAGGAGTGGGCTCATGTGAACCTCATGAAGTTCAACCAACCAGGCCAAGTGCAAGGTCCTGCACCTGGATCAGGGCAGCCCCAGCACCAGCAGAGGCTGGGGGCTGGGTGGGTTGAGAGCAGCCCTGGGAGAGGACTTGGGGATGTTGGTGGTGACAAATTGGATGTGACCTGGTCATGGGCACTGGCAGCCCAGAAACCAACCCTGTCCTGGGCTGATCCCACACTGTGGGCAGAGGTGAGGGGGTGATTCTGTCCCTCTGCCCCACTCAGGTGAGTGCAAGCATGACTGCAAGGCCAGAGACTGAGGGATTCCCTACAGGTGAGACCCCACCTGTAGAGCTGCCTCCAGCTCTGGGGCCCAACATCAGAAGGGTGTGGAACTGTTGGAGCGAGTCCAGAAGTGGCCACAGAGATGCTCCAAGGGCTGGAGCCCCTCTGCTCTGAGCCAGGCTGGGAGAGCTGGGGGTGTTCACCTGGGGGAGAGAAGGCTCCAGGGAGACCTCAGAGCCCCTTCCAGGGCCTAAAGGGGCTCCAGAAGAGCTGGAGAGGGACTGGGGACAAGCGATGAAAGGACAGGACAAGGGGCAATGATTTCAACTGCCAGAGGACAGGGTTGGATGGGATACTGGGGAGAAGTTTTTCCTTGTGAGGGTGGTGAGGCCCTAGCACAGGTGCGCAGAGAAGCTATGGCTGCCCCTGGATCCCTGGAAGTGTCCAAGGCCAGGCTGAATGGGGCTTGGAGCACCCTGGAAGTGTGGAAGGTGTCCATGCCCACAGCAGGGGTTGAAATTGGAACAGGATTTGCAAGCATTACTTAGCTGGTGTGGCTGCTCTCTGGGCAGGGTGGGTGGTGTGACCATGGATGGGGTTACAGATGCTCCAACTGAGCCACCTTATGTAGCCACAGCCCTTGGACGTAGGTGGGGATGATCCCAGCAGGTCCTGCACAGCTGTACGTGGCCTGGTGGGGGAGCTGGCAGGGCCTGAGCAGCCTGAGTGGACAGTGGGTGATGGTCCAAGAGTGCTCCATGACCTATGGGGTGTGGACCCTCCTGGAGTCCCATGCTGTGTTGGCATAAAAGGTTTCAAAACCATAAAGGTTCCAAAAACATTGCTGAGCATCCTGGCATGGAAAGTGCCTTGCCCTCCCTGTTTCTGGCCCTAGATTTGTTTTTCAGGCAGCTGGGGCTGGAGGCAGGAATTCACAGGGTCCCACGCTGGCCGTGGGAACCCAGCGTGCTGCTACTGCTGGCGTGGCCAGAGGGGAGCAAGCCAGCCAGCCCGGATGCAAGCTGTGGAGCTGTCCATGTTTGCCGTTTCCTGTGTCAGTGCAGCCTTTCCCGTGACTCACAGCCCGGCTTTCCCTCCCACTCCTAGAAAACACAAGTGAAGGTCCCGGCGGGTGCAGGGGTCTAGGGGTCAGAGCAGCCTCACTGCCTGCTGTGAGTGCAGAGATGGGGCATGAGCCCGTGCCCTGCCTGTGGTGAGTCCCTGTCCCTGGTGGGTCCCTGTCACTGGTGTCCCTCCCCACTGCTGGCTCTTCTCCTCCAGCTCAGAGTATGAAATCCTGGTGTCCTGTGCTGCTGCCACCAGCCCTTTGCAAAGCCACCTCCCGGCATAGACAGGGATCCAGTGTCTGGCAGTGGATCTGTGCATGGACGGGGAGTCAGAGTCTGGCAGTGGATCCGTGTGAGGCAGAGACGGGCACATCCCAAGCCTGTCCCAGCCTATCCCAGCTGGCGGCTGCCCGGGCAGCATCCTCCAGCCCTGGTGACACCTCCTGTCTCTCCCCCGGGTGGCGGTGACTAGCGCGGTGACCGGCGGTCATGACAACGGAGACGGGCCCCCGCTCGGAGGTGAGGAACACGCAGGAAGAGGCTCCGCAGCAGCAGCTGGAGTCGGCCGCCCAGGGCCCCACGGCTGCGCCCAGCCCTGCCAGCCGCGACACCGACCCCAATGAGAAGCCCGGGGCACAGCCCGACACCCGAAACATGGAGCCGGTGAGGGGGTGACGGCCGGGGACCGCGAGGGGACAGGCAGGAGCAGCACAGGAGGGGACATACCACCGCTTGCTGCTGCCCGTGGTGCAGGAGCTTGGTGAGGTGGGCACATCCCCTGTGCCTGAGGGGGACATCCTCGAGAGGAAGCCCTCAGTCAGGGCAGTGAGTGGGCTCTGCCCACTGCCCCAGCTGCCCGCATAGCTCCGGGCAGGCAGGACAGACAGCAGGAGCCATGTGGCAGCCGGGAGTGCCAGTGGGGTGGGAATGGCACTGCTGGCCGGGGTGCAGGGAGGCAGTGGGCAGTGGTCCCATGTCCCCAGCTGAGCTGCCCCGGGCAGGTCTGGGAGCCCCAGCTGCACCCAGTGTTGGCTGGGGAGCTGCTGGGAAGCTGAGCTGCTGCACTGGTGATTGAGCAGGGAGGATTTGAGTGCTGACCTCAGGTGTCCATCTTCCAGGGAACCTGCGCTGTGCTGTCAGTGTAGGTTGGTGGAACTAGCCTTGTCTGTGGACTGCCCCTCGCCAGCTGCCCTGCTCTGCTGTGCAGAGCCTTCCCGCTCTGCCCTGTGTCTCTCTGGCAGTGGTGCCAGGTAACCCTCTGTGTGTCCCTGCTCCAGGCCACAGACATGGAGGACAAGGACTACAGTGAGACTGATGGGCTGTCTGACAAAACAACTCCCAGCAAGACCCAGAAGTCACCCCAGAAGACCACCAAGAAAGTGAAGAGTGCCCTGTGCAGGGTGACTCTGCTCGATGCCTCCGAGTACGAGTGCGAGGTGGAGGTGAGTCCCAGATTTGGGGACCTGTACTGGCAGCAAAGAGGGGACACTCCTGGGACCTTGCCCAGTCCAGAGAGTTCTCAAGGACAGGACTCTTCCTAGGACAGCTTTGTAGTATCTCTGTCCTAGGGAAAAGCACCCATAGAAGTAGCCATTCAAGCTGAAATTTCAAAATTAGTTAAAAATATGGAAAGACCAACCCTTGCAGGGAATTTCAGCCCAGTGAAACCAAATGCGGCAGCTACTGAGAAAGCAGTGTCTAAGTCAGAAATTTAATGGCTAGGGATAGAGCTGTGCCTGGCAGTTCAGGCACCTGGCAGTGACTGCAGGATGGGACAGAGGGGATGCACACCCGGCAGTAGCTGCAGGGAGGGAGGGAGAGAGGGAACATGCACCTGATGGTGGCTGCAGGGAGGGACAGAGGGGACATGCACGTGGCAGTGGCCTCCTGAACACTGGGAGATGCTGCAGGGCTGCTTCAGCCACTATCAGCATGGGCACCTCTCCTTCCCAGGACAGCTGGGGAATATCCAGGATTCACTCAGGAGTTGGGGCTGGTGTTTGTGGAAGGGTCTGGTGGCCCTGCCACGGGGACAAGGCAGCAGGGAGCAGAAGGGCATCCCAGGAGCCCCTGTTCCCATCTCCACCACTTGCTGCTGTCTCCTGTGCACCGCCTGGGAAGGCAGCACTGCTCCAACCCACACCATGAGCCCGGAGGAAGAGACATTTTTAAGGACTGACAATTGTGCTTAAAAATGAAAAGCTGGGGTTGTTCGGGAGCAGGGATCTGAGAGCCTTTGCCAGAGAGGCCTTTGCCCTGGCTCTGGCCACTAGTACACGGCTGTTTGCTGGCAGCACAGAGCAGATCTGTGTGTGGGTCCTGCCTGCCCCAGGGCTCGGCTGCCTGGCACTAATGAACAGAGGGAGTGTGGGAGCAGGGAGCACCCCGAGGCTGACTGGGGGGTCTGGCCCCTGCCCATGGCACAGGAGCAGGGCCTTTGGTCCCTCTGCTCCAGTAGCCCTGGCTGTCACTTTAGCAGTAAAATTGATCACAAAGCTGTGGAAAGATGGGTTGGCACCAAGATGATAATCTTCCTGAAGAAGGAAAGGAGTGGAGCATCCCAGGGGCTCATAAGCCCTGGCACAGTCATCCTTCCCCTGGCTTTCCCCAGAGCACTGGCCAACCAAACTGGGATGGCAGGAGAATCTCAGGTAACAGGTGCTGGCAGAGCAGAGCAATGCCCCTCACCATGTCACCCAAGGATGCGGTCAACTGCTCTTTAAAAAAGCTACCTGGGACACAGGGAAGAGGGTTTGGGGTAGGAATGCTGGTGCTGCATTTCTTCTTTCTTTCTGGCAGACCCTGTTGGAATAGTTGTGCCTTGTCAATGTGCTTTAATTAAACCTTAATTCAGTAAAAATCTAACAAGGAAGTCAAACTGTTCAGTGTGACACCCCAGCACACGCCATGGGTGAGCCCCTGCCTTCAAACAGGTCAGAAGGAGGGAGGAGACCCAGGAAGGGTGATGGCAACTGCTGGAAAAACTTTGGAGGGCAGCAGGGGCCCAGGCTGTGCTGCTTGGGGCCCTGGGCTGCCATCCTGGGGGCACCTGGTGGAAATGCTCCAGGAAGCAGATGCCTTGGAGAGCAGAGATGGGAGCTGCCAGGCTGGAAATAGGGGAGATACACACTTGGGAAGGGTTGTTCTTCCATGGCCATGAGTAAGCCTGTGCCTTGGTGCGACTGGTAATGAAGGGAAATTCAGGGGAATTCAATTCCCAGTCCTGGAGTTCAAGGCCAGATTGGACAGGATTTGGAGCAGCCTGGTCTAGTGGAAGGTGTCCCTGCCCATGGCAGGGAGGTGGAACTGGACAATCTTTAAGGTCCCTACCAGCCCAAACCAGTCTGGGATTCATTGATACCAAGTGTGCTCTCCATCACTCCACATGGCCCTGGCTCTTGGTGGCTCTTATTTGTCATGCCATGCTTGGGGACCCATCCACCACTGCCACCAGGAACCCATCCCTGCAGCCCTGGGACCACCTGGGCATCCCCACAGTGGTGCCCCATCTCTGCAGCCCTGCGACATCCTTTGGCACCACTTTGGGAACACCCAGGTGATCTCGGGGCTGCAGGGCTGGGATGTGGTGAAGCCCACGCTGGGTGAGAACATGTTTTGGTGGTCACCTGGAGGGTGCCCAGGAGCCCAAGGAAGCAGCTCGCCATCAGCCTGTTCATGTCTCTGGCAGAAACACGCCCGAGGCCAGGTGCTCTTTGACATGGTGTGCGAGCACCTCAACCTCCTGGAGAAGGACTACTTTGGCCTCACCTTCTGCGACTCGGACAGCCAGAAGGTGAGCATGGGGGGGGTCCCTCTGTAGCCACCCCCTTCAAGGTGGGGCCCTCCTGACCTGCTGTCTCCTTGTTGCAGAACTGGCTGGACCCCTCCAAGGAGATCAAGAAGCAGATCCGCAGTAAGTACCCCAGGAGGGTCCATTCTCCTCAGCCCTGGGGTGTCCCATGGGGCTTCTGGATGGCTCAGTGTGGCTGTCCTGTGGCAGGTCACCTCCCCACCTGCCCTGGAGGGGACCTTTGGTAGTTGGCCTGGGGACAGGGACACCTGTTTGTTACCCACCTCTTCTCTTACTCATGAGAGGTGAGGGGGGACAAAGAACTCTGTCTGTGACACTGGAGCACTGGGTGGGACTTAGTGCCTCTCTGGGCACCACCTGCCCCGTGCAGGGGGGACAGGGATTGTGGGGAGCATGGGGGACCTTGCTGGGACAGGTTCTGGTGTGCCTTTGCTGTGGTGTTCCCTTGCTAGGGTGGCAGAAGAGCTGTTGCCCAATGTGTCACCTTCTGGGACACAGGAGGCTTTTGCTGGGACACTGAACTCGAGGCTTCTGCAGTTGTGATTCTTTGCTGTCCCCAGCTCTTTGGGGAAGATTCAACAAGTCATGCTGGAGTCCCAAGGGCTGTGCCCCTGGCAGCCTCTGGAGCCCTCTTGTCCCTACCCTGTGCAAGGCTTGGAGGGAGCAGTGGGATCCTCAGTGGACACACGGATGCTCCTGTACCCTGTGTGCAGCCCCATGGGTGCAGTCCTGAACTGCTCTCTCCCCTCCCCAGGTGGGCCCTGGAACTTCGCCTTCACAGTGAAGTTCTACCCTCCAGACCCTGCCCAGCTCACAGAGGACATCACCAGGTGAGGACTATGGGCCTCCTTCCTAGGGAACCCCAACCTGCTCTGGGGGACACAAGAGTCCTACCTGAAGAGCCCCAGCCTGCTCCAGGGGGTCAAAGGTTTCTTCCCACGAAGCCCCAGCCTGCCCTGGGGAGCACCAGATTCCTTCCTGGGGAACCCCAGCCTGCTGCCCTGCCCCCCTCTGACCCTCTGCCTCTCCTGCAGATATTACCTGTGCCTACAGCTCCGTGCTGACATCATCACGGGGCGCCTGCCCTGTTCCTTTGTCACTCATGCTCTACTGGGCTCCTATGCCGTCCAGGCTGAGCTGGGTGACCACGACACCGAGGAGCACGTGGGCAACTATGTGAGTGAGCTGCGCTTTGCCCCCAGCCAGACGCGGGAGCTGGAGGAGCGCATCATGGAGCTGCACAAGACTTACCGGTGAGCCCCAGGAGGGGACAGCACAGGACAGCTGCCCCACACCCATGGGGCACCTGGCCACGTGTCCTCTTCTCTGTCTCCCTGCAGGGGTATGACCCCCGGGGAAGCAGAAATCCACTTCCTGGAGAATGCCAAGAAGCTCTCCATGTACGGGGTGGACCTGCACCACGCCAAGGTACAGGGTTGGGGGTTGCCAGAGCACTGCCCTTTCCCAGCCTACTCCTGCCCACCCTTCCTCCCGCAGGGAAGGCTCCTGGCACGGCTCTGGCTGGCTCTGGGTGGCACCAGAGAAGCTCCAGAGACCAACCTCCACCAGCCTGGGGTTCAGTGCCCCCTTTGCCAGCCAGGCCCCTGTAGCACTTCACAGGAAGGATGTGGCACTGCTGGCCAGGCTGGCTCTTGCCAAGCTGCTCAGCTGTCCCCTTCTGTGCTCTTGCCTCCTCCAGGACTCAGAGGGCATCGACATCATGCTGGGTGTCTGTGCCAACGGCCTCCTCATCTACAGGGACCGGCTGCGCATCAATCGCTTTGCCTGGCCCAAGATCCTCAAGATTTCCTATAAGAGGAGCAACTTCTACATCAAGATACGCCCGGGGGAGGTGGGTGCCGGGCACTGGTGCAGCCCCTGGGTGCCTGTCCTGAGGGACTGGGGCTGATGGTAAGAATTTCCTCACCTGGCTCCAGTCTCCTCTGAGGATCCCACATTTATGACTATGTTGGCCAAGAGAGCACGTCTCCTGTGGCGTGGATTTTCTTTCATGTGTTCTCATGACTTCAGCAGCTGAGGGACCCCAGGATCCCATCCCTGACAGACACCATGACACTGCTGGCATAGGGAGTTTGCCCAGGAATGGGGGTTGAGGGCCATTTTTGTCACATCTTCACAAAAAATAATCCAGAAGTTTTTTCATTCATTTTCAGGCTTTATTTTCACTCTTTTATGGTGGGAAAATGCATTTCCACCCATGTGTTCCAGCAGGCTGGAAGAGCAAGGACAGCACACCTGGGAGTGATGCCCTCAGACCAAAACAGCTGTAAAAGCTTTTTGTTTCTTGAGGGAATTTATGTTGTGCTGAAAAGCCATTTACAGCTGAGGAAAGTGCTTAGGCCAGAGGTGTGGGGTGTATCCCATCACCCTGCTCGGCATGATGCTGGGCATGGACCATCCTAGGATAGATTTGAAGACTTTTGGGAGTTTTTGCATGGTCATGGCTCCTGACCAGGGCAACCTGAGGGCCTTGGCATGGTCCTGTCCTGCCATGTCCCGCGGGGCAGGATGTGCCTGTAATAGCCTGTCTCTGTCTCCCCCAAGTATGAACAGTTTGAGAGCACTATTGGCTTCAAGCTGCCCAACCACCGCTCAGCCAAGAGGCTCTGGAAGGTCTGCATAGAGCATCACACCTTCTTCAGGTGAGAAGCCTTCTCCAGATCTTCTCCAAGCCTCCTTTCCTAGAGGCAGAGGTGCTCCTGCTTCTGCAGTGGGTTCACATGGCGGGCAGTGCCGGGGGGCCTGACTGGGGCTCGCTGATACTCTCCCACCCCTGTGACCCCTAGGCTGGTGTCCCCAGAGCCACCCCCCAAAGGTTTCCTGGTGATGGGCTCCAAGTTTCGGTACAGTGGGCGCACGCAGGCACAGACGCGCCAGGCCAGTGCCCTCATCGACCGACCCGCACCCTTCTTCGAGCGCTCCTCCAGCAAACGCTACACCATGTCCCGCAGCCTGGACGGAGGTACGTCCCTGCTGGGGACAGGGAGGGACACTGCTCCACTGGTGGGAAGCTGCTGGGCCTCGCTGGGCAGGGTCACAGCAGCATCAGGCTTCTATCTGGAGGCTGTCCCCAGCTGCATTCCTGTGGCACAGGGGCTGTCCGCACCCCAAGGGGTAGCTCAGCGTGTGCATGAGCAGAGGGACATGGCAGGGCCAGGGTCAGGCATCTCACGGACACATCACCTCCTCCTCTGTGCCCTGGGACCCCTGGGACCATCTGCCCCAGCTGTGAGCTGGCAGGGGGGCTGGGCTGGGGTGACCTGGCTGTCAGAGCTGGCAGGGGCAGGGAGGCTGGGGCAGGAGCAGGGTGGCAGGGCTGGGATGACCTGGTTGTCAGAGCTGGCAGGGGCTGGGGGCTGGGGCAGGAGTAGGGTGGCAGGGCTGGGGTGACCTGGCTGTCCCCCATGGGCAGAGTTCTCGCGCCCAGCCTCTGTCAGCGAGAACCATGATGCCGGGCCTGAGGGTGAGAAGCAGGATGAGGAGAGTGAGTTTGGCAGCAGGAGACGCTCTGAGACGGAGGATGAGGAGGNAGGGGCAGGGAGGCTGGGGCAGGAGCAGGGGGGCTGGGCTGGGGTGACCTGGCTGTCAGAGCTGGCAGGGGCTGGGGGCTGGGGCAGGAGTAGGGTGGCAGGGCTGGGGTGACCTGGCTGTCCCCCATGGGCAGAGTTCTCGCGCCCAGCCTCTGTCAGCGAGAACCATGATGCCGGGCCTGAGGGTGAGAAGCAGGATGAGGAGAGTGAGTTTGGCAGCAGGAGACGCTCTGAGACGGAGGATGAGGAGGTGACCACCCCGACGAAGATCAAGGAGCTGAAGGTACAGCCGAAGTGGGCAGAGGAGGGTGGGGGTGGAGGGGTAGGCAGGCAGGGCCCAGGCACAGGCAACAGGGTTGGGCTGCAGGCAGGAAGAGTCACTTCGGGGCAGGGTCCCTGCAGCCCTGTCGGTGTCAGCTGTGCCCCGGGCTGGTGGGACCCTTGGGATGTCGCTCTTGGCCCCACCGGTGGAAGTGGAACTGTCACAGGGGTTCAGCTTAACTTGGATTCCCGAGAGTCCTCCAGGTGGTCTCAAGGCTCATCCCCAGGCAGGGCTGAACCTGGGGCAGTTCTGGGGCAGGGATGGGACAGGCTGTGCACATCGGTGCCCACCACTGTCTGGGCACAGCCCACCCTCTCCTGCCCTGGTCCCTGGGCTATCCCAGCTTATTTCAGCCCCATGCTGGGAGGGGAGGGAGTTCCCTGCCAGCCCATCAACTTAACTGTGGTGTTTGTGACAAGTTCCCTCAACTGACCCTGCTGGTTACTTTTAACCCTCTCTTTGCCGCCAGCCGGAGCATGAAACAACCCCCAGGCACAAGCAGGAGGTATTCTCTCTCTGGAGTATCTTAGTCCTCATTGGTGCATCATATTGTCCATCCTTCCCAAAACAAGTCCGTGTGTCACCCTGTTTACTGGAATACAAGATGCACCGGGCCGGGGGTTGGGTGCTAGAGAAGCCCAAGGAACAGACAGCTGGGGGATCAGCTGTGGCATCTTCTATCCCACTAAGTAAGGTGATCCTGATTGTACCTGTGAGCAAGAGCCCTCCCAAGGGCAGGAGAGCCCCTGGCCCATTGGGATGACCTGGCTTCTGCTCGTGTTCCTGACCCCGCCGTGTCCTCGCCTTGTGTCTCCTCTCCTGTGGAGCCGGTCCCATCCTTCTGCTGACACCCGACCCACGCTCTGCTACTGCCTGACTCAAACTGCCTCATCCCCCTCTGCCCAGCTCTCCTGCAGCCCCCCGAGAGCTGGGCTGGGGCTCCCCAAACGCTGTGGCTGCCATCCCACCCCCACAGGGGCCAAGAGGCTCTGAGCTGCCTGGGGGGGCCAGCACTGACACCAGCCCTATGCCTGCCCACCCTGAGAGGGGCTGAGCAGAGAGGGAGGCTGATCCCTCCCTGCACAAACTGTACCTGTGGTGGCCCATCAGGAATGATTCATCCTGGTCTCAGATCCACGGCTGCTCCCTGGGGGATCCCGTCTGTGAGCATAGATCCCAGCTGGACCTGCCAGTGGGAGCAAGCGTGGCCAGGGGATGTGGTTGGCCACACTGGCACTACCCAGCCTCCCCGTGCAGCCCCGCCGGGGGTGGGCAAAGGCCCCGACCCTGCCCGCCTCATCGCTTGCCCACTGCATGTGCATGTGCTGCGCCCAGCCCAGAGGTGGGCACACCTGAGCCCTCCTCAGCTCAGACATGCGGAGCCAGGGCGGGACTTTTCCTGAGCTGTGCTGAGCCTTCAGCATCTGGAAAATTTGGTGGGGCTTTTCCTGGGACTCTCACGGGTCTCTGCTCTGTTGCCGAGGAGGTACTGGCGATGTATTTAGGGGCCTCCTTTTGAACCTCAGGAGAGGTTTGGGTTGGGTTGGAGGCAGAAACCAGGTTTCTACTGGGAGCCGGTTTGCCCACCTCTGCAGCGGGATGAGGGTGCCACCCTGGCGCCTGTGCCCTCACTGAGCCACGCTCTGACACCTGACCCCTCTCCCCTGAGCGCTCTGAGCTGTCCTCTCTCCACAGCAGATCAGACCCACCCCAACCTGGGCTGGTCCTCGGGGATCCAGGCCTGGATCCATGCTGGCCATCCCTGCCCAGCCCTGGACCTCCACCCTTTTGTCAGAGCCTGCTCTGGAGGAGCTCTGCTAGAAATGCCACTTTCCTGCCCTTCTGGGACAGAGCCTGGGCTTTGTGCCTGGCACTAGAGAGCAGTACAGGCTGCTGGTGTTTCCAACAGGGCCCCAGTCCTTGCTGATCCCGAGGGAGAGCCCACTCTCCCCTCCAGGAGGCTTTAACTTGTCCCCAGCCAGGAGGACACAGAGCCCTGGAGATGCCACCAGGCCATGCCGTGCCCTTCACCTGCCACACACGTTCGGCCTCTTGCTGCCCTTCTGCTGCTGCCTGTAGTGAAAGGGCTGCTCCCTCTCCTACAGTGAGACCTGCAGACCAGGGTGCTCCATTATGCTCCTCATTTGGCTCCTGAGGCTCTAAATTCCAGCCCAGTGTGAAGCCAACCCTCCCAGTGCCCCTGCTCATCCCTTTGGACTTGGCTGCTGCTTTAACCATCACTCTTCCTCTCTCCTTCCCAAGTTTTTAGACAAGCCAGAGGATGTTTTGCTGAAGCATCAGGCCAGCATCAATGAGCTGAAGCGGACCCTGAAGGAGCCCAACAGCAAACTGGTTCACAGGGACCGGGACAAGAGGCTGCCTTCCTCACCAGCCTCTTCCTCACCCAAGCACGAGGATGAAACACCAAAGGGAACCCCTGAAAAGTCCATTGAGGTTCGTTCTGCTGCTTCTCTTCCAGAGAGGATCAAGACCTGTTGGGGAGGAGTCCCTCACCTCGGGGGCTCGGCTCCTGTGCTGCCCTGAGGGAGCACAGTGGGAGTGATGTGCTGGGGACAAGGGTGTTGTCTCTAAGTTTTTGAACATTTTCACTGCTGGGGGGAATCTCCCTGGGCACTGCAGGGGACTGAACAGCCCTTCTCTGAAGGTGTTTTGGGGCTACCTGAGAGGTGGGCTGTGGCTCTGGTGGCCCATGGGGTGGAGTTTTGCTCACCCTTCTCACGAGCAGCCTGTGGGGCAGTGCCAGCACAGCTTTAGCCCGGGGATGTCCCCGGCAGAGCAGGACCAGAACATTGTGCAGAGGTGCCCTGTGGTACTCTCAGCAGTGAAACCTGGGTAGTGGAAGGAGGTGGAAGATGAGTGGTGCTACCCTGGCATCCCACACCCACATCCTCCCTTCTGGGCATTCTGCACACTGGCTTTGCACTGGGACCATGGGGACGACAGGAGAGTGCTGGAACTGGGGTGCCAGGATAGAGCCCCGGTGCTGGAGGGGTGTGGATGTGGCACAGCTGGGCTCGGTGGCCTGGGGCCCTGGTGGGCTTGGTGCAGGCAGCATGTGACAAGCTGGATGCCCCTGTCCCTGCCAGGGACCCTCCCTGCCTATTGTCCCCTCGGCAGGGCTCTGAGCTACTGCTGTGCCCACAGCAGTGGACATGGCTCGGGAGGGTGGGTGCCACATGTGGGGCTGCTCTGCTCTGGCTGCCCGCCCCTGCCATAGAGAGGGCAAGGGGCTCTGTAGGGAATTTGGGATGTGCCCATGTTCCTGCTGGGCCCCAGCACTGCCCAGAGATCAGGGCTGCAATGGGGGCTTTGGCCCCTCAACAAAGCTTGGCTGGAAAGAGGAAGAGGGGCTTTGCCCCACATTGCTTTTACCATGGAATATATCAGGTGCAGAGATGTGAATGGAGCATCTATAGCTGGCACAGCTGTAGCCTCTGTCCATCTATCTGTCCATCCTTCCATCCATTCATCCATCCACCCACCCATTTGCTCACCCTTCGTTCCTTCATTCTTTCTCAAATTCTCCCTTTCTCTCTTTCTCTCTCTCTTTGTCTCTCTGTCTCTGTCTCCCTATCTCTCTCCCCATGGGTGCTGGGGTTTCCATGCTGGCACAGACGATGGAAGAGGACACCTTAGACGATTTTGCATCTGAGCATGGAGCTTCCCTAAGCATGGAGTCTTTCACGCAGAAAAGCCTTGTCTCCTCTCCTGAGGTTGTCACCATCCCCTTTCCCCCACACCCGTCACTCTCACTGTGGGGGGCCCCAGCCTGCCAGGGGGTCTTGTGCCCTCTGAACAGAGCTGCCTGTGGGTGGGTCCCCTCTCTGGTGACAGGCAGGAGTCCTCCCAGGACAGGGCTGTTGGTGAAACCTCTCCCCTGGCTGCTCCTGCTGGGCTCTCAGATGTGCTCCTTCAGAGAGCTCCCAGTGCTGGTGTGGGGCCGTGCTGGAGCTCAGTGCTGATGGTCCCAAGCCAGGGGTGACCTGATGGCTTGGACACCTAGGTGGCTGCTCCAGCAGCCTCAGGCTGTCCTGGTTGCAGCTGGAGTTCCCTAGACCCAGGCACCCAGGCAAAGGGCATCCTTGGAGGCATCCTTGGACCCATGCCTGTGCAGAGCCAGGTCATGCTCCATCAGTGTGAGGGGTGTGAGCTCTCAACACCTGCTGTGTGTGGGGTTAGCTCAGGGGAGGGAACAGCCGAGAGTGGTGCCTTCACTGAGCAGAGACAGGCTGGTGTTTGAGCCTTGCTTCTGGTGTGGTTGGCCCCAGGGACACACGGTGCTGGGTCACTTGTCCTGCCTGAGCACCCCAGGGAGGGGCAGAGGCAGAGGGGTGGGGGACAGGCTAGGCACACTCTTGCTCCATGTGGATGTCCCTTAGTCCATGCAGAAATCACTAGCATGGACAGGAGCCTGAACCTGGGCTGGCTGAAGTAGTCCCCAGGAGGCAGGATGGATGTCAGGGAGGGCTTGGGCACAGCCTGGACTTCAGCAAAGATATGGCACCTTTAACAGAGCAGCAGCATCTCCCAGTCCATGTTGGCACTCTCCACATTCCAGTATTTCAGAGCTGGAGGACAGAAACAGCAGATGTGAGGTGCACACACATCTCTTCAGTCAGTCTTGCCCTCGGCGTGCCCAGCCTGAGCAGGGTACAGGTGCTAAGGTGGCCTCAGCAGTGGTTTCTCTCCAGGCATCTGTGACGGAGACGCAACCCTGACATGTCCCCACATATTCCTACAGGCTACAGACCGTGGTCTCCACGAGAGATTCATGGCCCCGAGAGGGTGATGGCACAAGGATGGCACATCTGCAGAGGCTGGAGCTCACATCACTGCCAGAAAGTCCTCTATTGCCCATGGGCTTCAGGCCCACTGAGGCTGGGCAGTCTGTCACCCCAGTCACTTCCATCCCTCTGTCCCCACTCCTACTGGAGCCTCTCCAGCTCCCTGTGTTGTCCCAACAGATTCCCTCATTAGCCTTGCCTGAGGCTCGTGCTTTCCTCTCAGGTGAGCTGGGTCTCCCTCAGAACAGAGAAGGGCAGCAGGGGCACTGAAGCATGCCCAGGGGAGAAACCTCCCATGTGCCCATTGGCAGGGTCAGAGGCTGTCTCTGCTCCCTACTGTCACCTCTTTCTTAACTGTCTCTTGTGCTGCCTAGGCCACAGTGGGAGTGGCCTTCCCAGTTGCTCCTGTCCCTAGAGTAGATGTGTAGGGAGGGCAGGGAAGTGTGAAAGTCACTTATCCCTTGGGAAATCAAGGCTGATCTCTGGACAGACCCTTCCCAGCATCATCCCTTTGGAGGCAGCTTTGCTGTGGCTCCATCCTCGAGCCCACTGACCTCCAAAGCTCATGAGTTCTCTGGTCCCTGGGGAATGTGCCCCAGTATCCAGACACAAGGGCTGCCCTGAGCTCTGGCTGGAACTGACACTCGGCCCTCCAGAGCAGAGTTCACATCACACCAAGGAGGAGCTGGATGTCCCTTAAGCTGGGCTGTGCTGATCTCAAGAGTTTGAGGAGAAGGAAGAAGCTGGTTTGGAAATAAATCTGAAGCTTTGGAGTTTTCCTGACTGGTGAAGAGGTCCCATCATGGATGAACACGTTCTGTACCTCAGACTTCTTGATCTCCAGCATTTATCTTGGGCCTTAACTCAGAGGAGGAGCCTGAAGAAACTTATCCTCTTTGCCCAGGGAAGGTCTCTTCTGAAGGACTCTGGTTTGCAGTCAGAGAAGAGGGATGAGAGGGCTTTGCTGAGGAGATTTGTACATATGGCCACAACCTGTCCATCCTTTTCCTGGCTGAGGACAGGTTCAGCAGTGGCACAGCAGGGCAGGAGCAGGAGAGAAGCTGCTGCACCCTCAGGAAAGTGAGTAGTGTCCTGGCTGAGCATGGCTGCTGAACGGAAGGGGGAGTGCTGAGGGAATGCCAGGCACCAGCCTGGGCTGCCCAGCAACCCATCAAGCCTCCCAGTTGGGGGTGATGCTGCTGTCACAGGTCAAACCCAACTGGGAACAACGATGACAGTGCAGCACCATGCTCCTGGCAGGCACTGACAGGCTCTGTTCCAATTTCCACAGACTGGGAAGGAACAAAAGCTGTGTTGGAAGCAGGTGTGCAGGAAGGGAGCTGGAGAGCAGCTGGTGCAGGGTAAGGGACTATGGGAGAGGCTCGTGCTGGAGGGGCTGGGGGTCAGGTCTCCTGCAGACCCGGCTGCTCAGCGGGGCTGCCTGGCCAGGGCAGAGTCCCTGGCAAGGATCCCTCTGGCACCAGAGGAGAAGAGTGCCCTTGCTGCCCATTCCTGTGGATGTCCTGGCACTGCGAGGAGCTGGTACCTCCTTGCCCTCAGGGCTGAGCTGTTCTCTTGGGGGCCCATGGGCTGTACCCGAGTGCAGCCCCCAGGTGCTTCCCTGCAGGCTCCTGGGGACTTTGGGGGGCAGAGGGAATCTTGGCAGAGCCTGGGGCAGGGGCAGGCAAGGGGCTGTGGTGGGGGCAGGGGCAGGGCCCGCAGCACTGTGCCAAGGGAGCTCTGCTTCCTTTGGCATCTGGCAGAGAAGGCAGCAGGTGGGAATGGCATTTTTCTGCTGAGGGCTTTCACTGATTTCTGATTTCATTGTGGGAGATCTTCCACTAGTAACTGGTTTTTCTCCTTTCTTTCCTCTAATATTATCTTCCCTTCCCTCCCTCTGGCTCTTCTCCCCTCTGCCCCCCATTTCCCCTTCTCCAGTATCAGTCACTGGGTTTGCATTTTGGGTGCAACTGCTCCAGACATTCCCCCCACCCCCCTGCATGGGGTGAGGCTCACATTTCCATGGACAACTGTTCCTGGTTGGAGCGGGGAGCAGACAGGCAGTCCCCTCCCTGGGCCTGGAGTGCATCGTGGTGCCCTCGAGGACCATCCTTGCCCCTGTTGCAGGCTGTGCCCAGGCACGCTGTGCCATGGAGCCCCGGCACTGCCCTCCACGTGTGCTGCCAGGGGTGGCTGAGCTGCCTCATAGTGCAGATGTTCTGCCACTCTCTTCCCGTGAGTTACTTCCTACCTGCTGTTCTAAAAGTGGCTGGATTTTAGCAATGCTTTGTTCTTGGCACTCATGAGGCCTTTAGCTGACATGCAGGATGAGCACATGGATGTACAAGGTGTCCCTGACATCAGTGTCCTGGCGTCCCCTGCCAGCAGGACAGTGACATTCCCGCTGTGTCCAGGCTGCAGAATGCTCCGTGACCTTTGTTTGGTCCTGCTGCTGAGCCTGTGGTCTTTTACACTTCACAGCGAACCTTTAACAGGTGACAGTTTCTGAACACTTGGTTCCAGCATGGCTGGGTTCTGAGAAGATGTCCCTGATGAGCTGGAAAGGAGGGATGGGCTTTGGGGGAATCTGAGCTGCAGCACCTGGTAGGAAAGGGACAGGGCCTTGCTGATAGCTTCAGGTGCTTTCTTTCCCTGCTCATGCTCTTGGCAGTCTGACACATTCTTAGGACACATGGATGAAGCTGAGAATGAAGCTACCCAAAATCCAGGGCCCTTCTTCCAGTGAAATCTCACCCCTGGGAATTGCCAGAGCCAGCTAAAAACAAGGGGGCAGCCAGCTGTGTTCCCTGCCTCCAGAGAGACCCCAGTGACTGTTAATGAGTCTGCTGGGAGCTTCACTCCTACTCTGTGCCACCAACAAAGCCCCAGGTACTGCAGGTTTGTCAGGGAGCCACCTCCCAGAGCAAAGCACTGTCCCCAGAGAGGACACTAGCTCAGCCCCCAGTGTGGCATCAGCCCCTTATTTCCAGTCCCTCTCTCCATGAATGAGTGGCCAGGCTCTTTGTATAGAGCCTCAACTCTGGCCTTGATGATGATGATGATGATGA
>VZTJ01002955.1:84481-104693 GCA_013397795.1 Orthonyx spaldingii
TGATGATGATGATGATGATGATGATGACGTAACCAGCCCTGTGCCAGGCAGACCAGCTGTGCCACTTGTGCCAGCAGCAGTCAGGGCCGGGGTGTCTGACGTGATTAACTGTGCTTGCTCCAATTGCAATACAGGGCTCGGAGCACTGGGTATTTATAGAGAGAGAAGCCCCTAGGCTGGAAGCTGTAGCTCTGAGGAAAACTCTGAGAGCCAAGACGGAAGAAGCACGTGCAGGGACCTTGGAGGGGAACATGAGTGAGAGCCTGACAAAAGTGAAGGTGACGGTAGGGAAAGCCAAGGACGTGGCAGGCCAGGAAGAGCCGGCAGCTGCAGCCTTGGATACGAGAGCCAAAATGATTGCTAGTCCCGAGGATTTTGAGTCTGTGTGGGAGGATGAACTCTATGAGAAGGAAAGCAGGGGGGAGCCCAGCCCGGGGGCGGCACATCCACCTGCTGAGAGTGCAGAGGGGGAGCCCCAGGAGCCAGGCAAAGGCACAGCCACCAGGGAGCCAGGGCTGCCCAAGCCCTGTCAGCAGCCTGAAGAGAGGCAAAGGACCAAGATTTTGGAGCCAGAGCCTCCCCAGGGACAAGGTGAGGTGCTCTCCAAGGAACGTTCTTCTGCAGCCTTCAAGAAGCAGGAGGCCAGAGTACCACCCACGGCCCCAGAGCTCCTGAAAACTAAAGTGAAGGCTGGCGATGACAGCTCAGAAACTTCTGCAACCCAGAGGATCATCTACTTAGGAGATCCAGAGGGAGAGGAGAAGGACAGTAAAACACACCTGGTCTTGGACACTGGTGGGTGGCTTGGCTTGGAGGAGAGACCAGAAGCCCCAGTAAACACATCTGGGGAGGGATCTGGGCACGTGGCACCCGTGGCAGAAGGGTTCCAACCCCTCTCCTCAGCAAGTCACCAACACAGGACAGTGTCTGGAAAACCCACTGGAGCACCAGAGCCACCTGGGATGGGCTGTGATGGGACTAACCTGGGGGGACGACCTCTCTCAGAGTGGGAAGAGCTGTCCCTGCAGCCAGAGAAAGCACCTGGTGCTGGGGTGCCTGGGGGAGCACCCATGGGAAGTGAAGCCCTGCCATGTTCCTGGGAGGTGGGACAAGAGGAGATGGAGCTGCAGAGCCCAGTGGGAAGCTTGAAGCTATGTGGCCTGGTGGGGGATGGCCCCAGGGCTGAGGAGCACAGAGGGAGCCCAGCACAGTCCCCAGGCATCTTCCCAGCACTGGAGGGGCTCTCGGGAAGGGATGGAGCAGACAATGACAGGGAGGAAAGTGCCAGAGTGGTTCTTCAGATGGAAGAGATAGAGCCCAAGTTGCCTCCATCATCATCTGAGTCTCGGCAGGGGCACGCTCACACCATGGGGTTGGAGGGGGACAAACCCAGTGCTCCTGTCCCTCCACCCCTTCCCCAGAAACCCAGCCCTGTCCCTGCAGAGCCATCTCCAGACACGGAGTCTCAGGGCACAGACCTGACCCTGGGCACTAGCCCTGCCAGAGGGGTGGCCATGCCCAAGGGTGTGAGCCCCTCCACGAAGGTGGCACTACCTAGGGGCACTGATCCTGAAGCTGAAGAACAATCCCAAAATGTGGGATTTGCCTCATGGAGACCCCACCAGGAGACAAGTCCTGTTACAGGAGAACCACCCCAAAACACAGACACTGCAGCAGAGTCAATCCAGGTCAGAGACCTGGCCACCACAGAGGTGGCCCAGGACATAGACCCTGTCACAGCACAGAGCAAGGTCCCTGCCACCAAAGAGCCACTGCAGGACGAGAAGCCCATGATCAAAGACCTCTTCCAGGACTCAGGGTCAGGGAAGCTGACCAAAGATGAAGGCTCTGGGATGGGAGAACTGTCCCATGACAAAAGCCTTGGCATGGCTGAGCTGGCCCCCAAGGCAGAAGAAGCAGAACACCCGACTGAGACCATCCTGAGAGACCTGCCCCAAGAGGGCCCTGTGGCTGGAGGGCCTCTCCACACTGCAGATCCCAAAGCACACCAGGACTCGGAGTTTAATGTGGGACAAAATCTGCAGGGTGGGAGCCAGACAGTCAAAGAAAGCACCAGGGACAGTGACCTGGCTCTGGGGCAGCCACCGCAGGATGAGTCTCCTCCCAGAGAAGCTGCTGATGTCCCACACTTCCAGTCCTCTGTAGCAGGATTATGCCAAGGAACCAAGACATCCCAGCACTCTGTCCTGGTGAATGAAGGTGGGGCAGGGCAATCAAGTGGTGGGACACATCCAGCAGAGCCTGGGGTGTCGGTATGCGCGGCTGGGCTGGCAGGAGCTGTGTTCCAGGAGCACCGGGATGTCACCGTAGCCCCGGGAAACCAACAGGACAGCGAGAGCTACAGGGAAGCCTCCGTGGCCTCCAAGATCAAGATGTTTGAGCAAAGCGAAGTGGAGCAAAGGGCAGCCCAGGAGGGACAGGAGCGTGTACCTGAAGCTGAGACATCGGTGACAGCCACGGGAAAGACAAATCTGTCACAGGATGTGCCTTTGAGCACTGACCTCTCCTCACCCCCTGCAGTGGGACCTGTGTCCAGTGTGGGCTCCTTGGCCCTTGGGCAAGGGGCTGGTTCAGGAGACACCTCCCAGCCTCCCTCCCTGAAGGAAAATGTCTCTGTTGACCCCGAGCATGAAGAAGACAGTGCCGACCTGGCCTCGCCCGACTCCGGCTGTGAGCTCACCCTGGCTGAGGCCGTGGTAACTCCACTGAACCGTCCGGACGGGATGTTCATGCGCATGTTCTGTGGCTCTGCCCGTGTCCAGTGGCTCCTCACACATCCATTGACTGGCAGCAGACGCTTTGCATCCCTGTCCTCTGTCTGTGTGTGTGGTCAGGCTTTACTGGCTGCATGCGCAGCCTCTGCCCAATCGGTTCATCAGCTTTTGTTTTGCGCCCCCCCAACATTTTGGCTCTCTGGAAAGTGCCACTCGCTGAGCCCAGGAGGGGCTTCCTGGCCGGGAGCAGGAGAGGGCACCAGGGGGTGGCTGGAGGAGCTGGGACAGTCACAGACATGCAGCCCCAGCAGCATCGGGCCCACGCTTTCAGCTTCACACCTGCATTTCCTGCGTTGGTTGATGCCCCTTCTTGCTTAGCTCCCACCCTGCCCTGCCTTCACCAAGCTGGTGGCTCAGTGATGGAGTAGCTTCCCTTGCTCTTGTGAGCGCTAGAGCTGCTCCTGCAGATTTCATTTCCTTCCGACTAACCTTTTTCTCTAATCCAGAGCAAATCTCAGGAACCAAGTGGGGAAGAAAAGGATTTATGTGACCCATCAGTAAAATCCAGTCTGAAAGAAGAGAATGTAAAGGCTGCTGTTCCAGTGGTCTCGCAGGTCTCACTGCTGTTTTGCTAAGTGCTTCTCCCTGCAGTGTGAGCGCTTGCCCCGCGGCCAGGGCTGTGCTGCCCCTCTGCTCCCCTTGCAGGGCTCTCTGTATGTATTGGTTAGACACACACCCCCCAACATGTGTCTGCAGGCGTGTTTCTCCAGGACTGCTGGACACCCTGTGTTTCCCCCATACCTCTCAACCTCCCACAGTGCCGAGGGAGGGGTGTGCTGGCACAGCCCGGCCATGGGGGGACGACTCTGGCTGCAAACGCTTGGAGGGGAGGTGGGGTTTCCTCTGGTCTAGAGGCCAGGAGGTGGGGTTTCCTCTGGTCTAGATTTCCCATGGCTTCATGGCAAAGCGTGGCAAGGGGACATGTCCCCTCTAATGACAGAGTTGAGAGGTATGTCCGTATCTGGAGAAGAGTGGATGGTGGGAGGTCATCCCTTGGCTCTGGCCATGCTGTCAATTACACTGACCAGGTCACCCTGAGACTCACGTGAGGCCCCTGGAGGGCCAGGTGGTGTCAGTGGGGCAGACTCATCTGGGGCAGCTGTTGGGCTGGACCTCCCCCCCGGAGTGATGCTCCACAGGATGCTCAGTGGAATTGGCTCACTCCTCCTCAGTGGAATTGGCACCCTCCTTTGCTTCTCCCTCACCATGCCTGGCTGATGGGCCCTTTCCTTTCCTTTCAAACTCTTCTCTCTTTCTTTCCTTTGTTTGTTTTTTTGAGTCACTGACATCCAATAGCCCTGCGTCTGAGCTCTTTCTGAATGTCTCCTATCAGACCCATTGTTTTGCATCCATCTGCTTCCACCAGAAGCAAATGGCCACTGCTGTCAGAAGGGTTTCGGTCTCCATGCTTAAGTTATGTTTGACTCTACTCTGTGATGTTTGCTGCAGCCTTCCTCCTCCTCCTCCACCTCCTCCTCCTCCTGCCCTGTCCCTGCCGGCGCTGCCCCGCAGTGCTCACAGGCCCCGTCTCTCCACGATTGTGTCTCCTTCAGAGAGCGGGTGTGAGGGTGGGCCCTGAGGAGAGGGTGAAACCGCCCCGACACAGGGCCCCCGAGAGTGACATCGGCGACGAGGAGCCCGACCAGGAGAAGGACTCGGTCTTCCTGAAGGACAACCACCTGGCCATCGAGCGCAAGTGCTCCAGCATCACGGTCAGCTCGACCTCCAGCCTGGAAGCAGAAGTGGACTTCACTGTCATCGGGGACTTCCACGGCACAGCGTTTGAGGACATCTCCCGGAGCCTACCTGAGCTGGACAAGGACAAGAGCGAAACGGAAGATGAAGGCCTGGTTTCCTTCCAGCACACTGACAAAATAGTTCCCAGACTGGAAGAGGATGTCAAAGGCAGGGATAAGGTCTCCCAGCCCAGCCCAGATGTCTCCCAGCCAGAGGTACACAGGGATGCCATTCAACGGGACTGGCCTGGTGCCATTGTGCCTCTATCATGCCTTGTGCCTGGTGTTGCCTGGCCGGTGTGTACTCCCGGCTGGTTTGGAGGAGCATGCTGGCTGCCCACCCCCATTCCTGCCCAGTGCACCCTGTGTCTGTGTTGCATGGCTGTGTCGTGTGCTTCGTGCATCTAATAACCAGGAGAAGTCATTGTCACCTCTCAGTCCCTGCGTTTGGCTGCCCCATCCCTCAGCCCATGGCAGCATGCGTGTTGCAGGGAGAGCACGTGGCACTAACCATCGGAGCTGTCCTCATGTCTTGCATGAATTCAGTGACCAGTCTGTGTAGTGCAGAGCCATGTGCTGCCCACTAACCTCTCCGGTCATGCCGGGGCTGGGAGGGATTGGCCTTGTGGAGCTGCTCTGGAGCTCATGGAGGGTCACTCTACACTGGGAGGGATCATAGCAGGGCTAACAAATTGCATGTGCATGTGTGTGGGGCTGAGTGCAGGCATGGGAATGGAACAGCAGAACCAGCCCCAGCTCCACGTAGCCTTGTCTCTGTGCTGGGCCAGGGCCACCTCCAGCCCAGCCAGCTCAGGGGAGCCGCCAGTGCTGCAGGTAAGTCCCCAGCGCTGGCCAGAACTGCTGAGGTTAGTCCAGACCTGGAGCCAGGAAAGAGCTGCAGAATTGGAGGGAGCTGTCTCTGAGCCAGTCTGGAAACCCTGGTGTGGAGTGTCTGATGCTGTGGCTGTGGGGGATCCACTCCAGGGCCAGTGTGGGCAGGGGACTGTTGGCTCGGGATACTGAGCACTGGTGAAGCATCCCCCATGCAGGAGCCCTTGGCAGCTCCAGTTTCCTATTGCAGGGCAGTGCTGGCAGCCTATGTCCATTCACCCAAGGCTCTGACACCCTGGGTGTATCCAGAGCCACCAAAAGCTGGTGCAGATCACAAAACGGCTGTGGCACATGGGTGAAACTGATTTGGTGGGTCTCACTCAGCTTTTGAAGAACAGTCTGTCCTTATCCATGGTGTCTATAAATCTATCCAAAAAATCCTAGGGACAGAGCAGCAGGCCTGATTTGGGGTGTGTGGGTCACAGGGCACTGTGGGTGGTGCCCATCTGCCCAGGGCAGCAGCCCAGCCCTGCTGTCTGCCTAGCTGGGGCTTGGTGTGGCACTCAGAGGACATCCTGTGTGTGGCACCTGTGGAGGAGCAGGGCAGGGATGCTCTGCCGGGGGGCTGGTGCACAAAGAGCACAGAACCAGAGTGGTTGGGTTGGAAGGGACCTTAAAAGTCATCTCTTTCCAGCACCCTGCCATGGACAGAGCACTCGGCTGTTGGCATCGTGCCCCAGGGCCTGGCTCTGCTGACTCTCTGCTGTTTCTCCTGCAGTCTTCAGCTCCAGAAGCAGATGCTGTGACTGTGAAGAAGCCTGAAGCAGAAGGCTCTGCTCCCCGTCGGGTCAGCACCACAGACACAGCCCAGGTGATGTGGTGGCTCTGTTTCCATGGCCCTGCTCCCCAAAGCTCCAAAGAGGCTGAGCCCTGAGGCTCCCCAAAGCCTCAGCCCACCAAAGCCTGTCCCTGGCAGCAGCGCTGGGAGGATGGGGGCTTTGTGGGGTGGTTGGGGGCCTCTGCTCTCCCTTGGCTTGCTGAAGTCCCCAAAACACAAACTAAAGCCCACCCAGAGATATTCTCTGAGTGTCCCTGATCCCACCCACCATGCCACTGGGCAGTGCTGGCACACAGGAACATCTCCAGTGGTTGACAGCCACCAGCTGTCTGTGGCCTCATGGCCCTCCACGGCTTCCTCTGGCAGCAGGGATATGGCCACGCTGCCCCTGTAAGTGTCATCCACTCCCTGGTGGCACCTCCAGGCTCACCTAGTTTCCTTTGCCCCAGCAGGTGGACGGAGGCACCCTGGGCAGCAGGGACACCAGCGTGACTGCCCAGGCTGGCTCTGCAGAGACGGCACTGGTGACCTCAGTAAGTGGGGCTGGCCCTCGAGGGGTGGGGGAGCCGCTGTGCCCTGTAGTCCCACTGCTCCAGCGGGAGTGACCGGGGCCAACTCTACTGGGGGGACCCTGCCCCACTGGGGGCGTCTTTGGAGGGTGACACCTACCATGTTTGCCCCATGCACCTGAGCCAACGTGCCTGTCTGCTCTTCTTTCAGGATCATGGCACCAAGGCTGGCAAAGGGGCCACTCCCACCACAGACCTTCGCTCTCTGTCACCGGTGAGGGGGACCTGGTACCACCAGCCAGGCCAAGTTGGGCAAGGCAATCCTGTGGGTCTGGGAGTGGGCCCCATCCCATGTTCCTAGCACTGGCACCTGGCTGATGTGTTGGAACTGGGAAGGGCTGGAGGATGCTCAGAAGGCTGGGGAGCAAGATGTCAGGAGACCCCAGCCTGTGGGCTTTTTTGTATGTCAGATCCACACCTTGAGCATCTGCCTGAGGAGGATAATTCCCAAAAATACTCCAGTCCCTGCTGCAGTGGGCTGAGATGCATTTAGCCATGGGTGTCCTGTGGGGTCATCCAAGGTCACCCACAAATTCTCCTGACTCCCAGTGGAGGTGATGGCCACCAACCATCCTGCCCAGCACAGCCCTTCCTCTGGAAAGGGATTTCTTACTTCATCCCTTTGTTTTGATGGAGTCCATCCTGGCCAAAGCACCTGGGGGAGGTGCTCCCCCAGGCTCATACCTTTGTGCTGCAGGGAGAGCAGAGCAGGCACTGGGACTGGTGTGCCCGTGCATCCTTCCCAGCCCTTGGCATTGTCCTAGTTTGAGGACAGGTGTCTGCTAAGGAAGGCAGGAGCCTCCCTGGGACTAGGAAATGTAATCCCCTTCCCTCCGAATTAGTATAATTTTGAAATTAAAGGGGCTTTCAGGCAATGTTGTGGGAAAAGGAATAACAGTTCTTTACTACTATATATATATATATATATATCTCAAGACAGACAAACAACAACAATGGCAACCACAACAAACAAGAACAGAGCAAACCCCCAGTCCAGTCTCTTCTTGCTCCCTGTTAGCAGTTGGGCAGGACGGGTGCGATGGCTCCTCCTCGGCTGCAGGGGGCGCCATAGCGCAGGTCTCGGCTGTCTCTCCCTGGCAGTGATGGCAGGCACGGCCCCAGCAGGGATGGAGCCTGGACTTCTTGTAGGCAAAAACCCCGAAGCTGCAGCAGGGGTCCGGCAGAGCTGGGCAGGGCAGGGCAGCCCGACTCCCAAGCCACGGTTGGCAGGGGCTGGCTCCGGGAGAGGCAGGCAGGCAGCAGGAGCCAGGAAAACTCCACAGTGGTGACAAGCAATGGCAGCTTCCCTCTCTTCTGAATGCCGAGAGGCAAAGAGCGTGAGCTACTGCTCCCCTTCCCTTTTCCCAGCCCAGCTGTCCCGAGATCTCTGCCTCCTTCAAGAGGGAATGTCCAAATAAGGGAATAGCTACTTACAAGTTTTTTTTACTCGACTGGTCTTTCTATAGTTTCTCCTAAGCACCCAGTCGTTATGGTGTCTTAGCAAAGTATGGGCAAACAATTCCCTAAGATAAGAGAAACAAAAAGAAGGATTCCAAACCCCAACAGGCATGCACAGTGGGATGGACAGAGACAGAGACAGCCTGAGAACTCTGTGCTAGAGTGGTCCTCAGGGTGAGTGGGGAAAAGCCAAAAGCTGTCCACTGCAGAGGGCCTTTCCAGTGGCTGTGGGCCCGGGATACCTGTGGAAACCTCTCCCTGTCCCCCCCCCAAACCCTTGATGCAGTTGGAAGCACAACTCAGTGCCTTTTTCCCTTGCCATGCTCTCCCCTCCTATGCTTGGCTGAGTGGGTGCATCCCTGTGGGAACATCCTGGCTCTTTGGGAGCTGGCGCTGGGGTCTCCCCCACGATGTCCCCCTGACTCCACTGCTCCATGTCCCGTAGATCTCCGGCAGCTCCGCTGGGAAGGAGGTGCTCACCAGCATATTCAGCGCCACTGCAGAAACGCTCTCCACTTCCACCACCACCCACGTTACCAAGGTGAGAGCAGCTCCAGGGCCTCCTGAGAGCCACTGGAATTAGGGGATGGGTGGACTTATATTGTGCTTGGTACAGTAGAAAGGGCCCCTCCCAACAAGCCAAGAATTGTGTGCTGTCCCATGGGAATGGCAATCTCACAGTGTGCCCTGTGCACTGCCTGTCCCACCCAGCCAGGTGTGACCACAGCAGGCAAGCACAGCCAGGGGTGTGCATCTAGCCAGGGGCACGCCAGGGATGGGAAATTAAGGAGACGAGGCTGCAGCAGAGGGTCTCACCCATGGCTGTTGAATCCCCAGATTAAATACATGCTCTTCTTCCAGGGAGCAAGGGACAGGGTGAGAGGAAATAGCCTCAAGTTGCAGCAGGGGAGGTTTAGATTGGATATTATGGAAAATTTCTTCATAGAAAGGGTGGTCAGGCACTGGCACAGGCTTCCCAGGGCAGTGGTGGAGTCCCATCCCTGGAGGGGTTTCAAAGATACGTAGCTGTGGCATCAGGGGACATGGTTGATGCCAAGAGCATTTGTTTTTTCTTTTATATCCCTTTAACCCAGTTCTATGTATCCACAAGTATTAGCATGCATACTTGTAATTCTTTAAGTCTGATAACATAGTTCCAAGGTCCTGTAAAGACAGGAGACCAAACATTCTACTATCTTGAGGAGCCAGGGTTCCCTTAGTAGAACATGTTCTGTAAACTAGAGGTCAGCTCATCCAAACCCGCTTATTGGGCCCCCTTGTTAGATGTGTTAATGTATAAAGTCTATAAGTTGTATACCGATCTACAGTGGGGGGGTGGTGCATGCATGGTGAGCGTTGCAACGCATTCCACCTTAGCGAAGTGATGTATCAAAGAGAATCCTATTAAAATACTGAGGTAAACAACCCCCAACCCTCCAACCTCCAACCGTGTCTGGTTTTCATTTCCTAAGACCAGGAAAAAGGCATCCTGGTCAGTGGTGGCCTTGGCAGTGCTGGGGGAACAAGCACTGCCAACCTAGTTAGGTTTGGTGATCTCAGAGAGCGTTGCCAGCCTCAGTGATTCTGTGATTCTATAAAGACAGCAGCAGCTCAGTGAGGGAGCTGAGCAGCAGGAAGGTGCTTGGTACCTGCCATCAGCCCTTCTTCTTCCCCACTGTGGGCAGCTGTGTCTCACAGTTTTCCCCGAGTCAATGGCAGTGGGAGCTCTGCTGAATTACAGGGCAGTTTGTGAGGGGTTGCTGGTGCTGTTCCTGCTCCCATGACAGAGCTGCCCCTGCCTGGAGCTGGCTGCTGGGACAGGGGGTGAGAGCTCTCCTTCTCGTGCAGACTGTGAAAGGGGGGTTCTCCGAGACCCGGATAGAGAAGCGCATCATTATCACAGGAGATGAAGACGTGGACCAGGACCAGGTAGGAGCAGGATGCCCTGGCTTTTCCTGGTTCTGGCTGTCCCTAGATGCAGCACTGCATGTTTCTGCTTCTGGCTGAACCTGTTTACCCCTTTTGTCCAAAAACTGACCTCTGAGGCCCCAAAACTGTCCAGCAGGACGGGTCCCCATGGGTGCAGTGACTCCCAGGCCATCTCCCACCGTGAAGCTATGGCAAAAGTGCAGAACACAGTGATGGCATCACTTTTTTACAGTAATAAACACATTTCTAGGTGCACTTTCTCTGTTGAAATACTCCAAGTGACCCAGGTCACCTCTCTCTTCCAGCACAATCTCACTACTGGTTGACTCTCTCCAGATGATGCTGTTTTGCCTCTGCCTCGGTGTCAGAGGACAAAAAATGACACACTTTTGTGATGAAATAAAGACTGACACAAGTCTTTAGGGCCGCAGGGTCATTTTCCTGAGGCCTCACCCCTTGAGATTTTTTGCCTAAGAGAAAAATAAAAGAGATAAAGTAATTAAAAGTAATTAAAAGAATTTTTAGAATTATAATAATGAATTTGATAATTCCTATAGATTTTTCTAGTGTTTTCCTTTGCCCAGGTTTCCTTTGCCCAGGTTTCAGTAGCACATCTCCACAGAAAAATAGCAGAGAAAGGCAGCATGTGATGGCTCCCAATGGTGGATGAATTCCCAGTCATGCTGGATTCCCATGCTGGGCTCCGGCTTCTTCTGCCAGGCTGCTGTGGGTTCAGCTCTGAACCTCTGCATCCCTATCCTCCTGGAATCCCACTCTGCTCCCTGAAAACCTACTCAGCTGCTTTCTGGCAGGGTACCTGATTGCAGCAGAGGGAGGACAAATGCTCTCTCTCACCCTTCTGCTTTCCAGGCACTGGCTTTAGCAATCAAAGAGGCAAAACTCCAGCACCCCGACATGCTGGTAACCAAAGCTGTGGTGTACAGAGAAACAGAGCCCTCTCCAGAGGAAAGGGACAAGAAACCTCAGGTAGGTGGAGAAGCTGCCAGGTGTGATTTACACCTGCTGGGTAATGGCGGTGTAACAGGTCATGGTCTCTGGTCCCCACCAGCCACAGGTATTGGCATGGTGACTCTGGGCACAGCCACCTGGTTGTGGTTAGGAAGCCACTACCAATGCCACCAAAAGCAATGCTGTGGGTGTCACCCTGCTGTCCTGCTCAGCACAGGGCTCAGAGGCATTTGATGTAAAAAGGAAAGGACCTGCTCGTCCCCCTGGGGTGGAGAGGAAATGAGGGGACAGCAGGTTTGGGGAACTTGGCTACAGGTTCTGCAAAGCCAAAGTATCACACCAATGTTGGCAAAAATGACAATTTCTGTACAAAATCTGTACCATTTCTTCAGTCTCGTTCGGATCCCCAGGTTAAGTTTTTATACGCACACAGGTGTAGGCAGCAGCACACAAGGTTTGCACCTCCCTGCAGACACCCCAGACACTTCTCCAGGGCTTGGGGAGTCCTGCCCCGCCCTAAACCCCCTACTTGATCCCACTCTCCCCTGTCAGCCAGGAGCTGCAGCTCCTCTAGCTTGGCACAGTAACCAGACCCCTGTGTGGGAGCAGTGTGGACAGTGGTGGAGAGGAGAGGGAACAGTTTGGGGCTCTGGCAGCAGCCGGGCTGCAGGTGCGTTTGGAGAGGCTCCTCGGAACTAGGATTTTCTGTTTCTTTATTGTATGAAGGTTTTGATTGGCAGCTTTTAAGCCTGAAAAAGAAACCAGAAATGCAGCTGGGAAGGTCAGGAGAGGCTTGTGGAGCTGCCTCATCTTGTCCCATAGTACAGATAAGCCCAGACATTCCTGCATCCCATAGGATCCACCCAGTTTTAGTTGAATGGCTCAAAGTGAGGAAGCAACAACTCCCTCTTATGTCCCCCATGCACCAACACCAGCCCATTGCCTGAATTCCTGGTAATTACCACAGCTCCTGCTAATTAAGTGCAAACTGTAGCCTCAAGTGCTTGCAAAGTTTCTATCCAGTGCCCTTATCCAAAGAGGAGCCTCTATGGATTGGCACTCCATGACTTGGTCCTTTCCATCTGCCTTGCACAGGAATCTTGACCAACATGTTCCTGGAAGTCAACATCTGTATTCCAACCTGGAGAACAGGGGAGAAGGAGCCTTCATGCTGGATTTGTCAGCAAGACATAGACATCATGGCTGCAATGTTCATGGCGAGAGACAAAAATTTTTAAAAAAGGAATAGCAAATATATATATATATACATACATACATATATATATATATATATAAACAGGAAACAAAATGCATCCTTGCACTGCTGCTATATGCTGGAAATGAATAGCAAACAACACCACCAACAAACAAGCCAACCCTCTGCAGGTAAATTGAAGAATTTCCTGGATTGGTGATCAAATCAGATCTAAAAAGTCATAATAATAACAATAATCTCAGTAACGATACAATAAGCCACCATCTTGCATGTTACATGAAAGGACACAATCATGAGTACATTTGTTGCACACTGAATGGAAAGGAAACTGCTTTGCAACAAAGCAAGTAAGCAAACTGAAGTAAAAAACCACAAGCAGAAGCAAAACCATTCCCCACCTCTGGAAAGAAGAGAGAAAAACTTTCAAGTTATGACCTTAGAGTTATTTTCCAATTCACAAGTGTCGTTTCGCCCTTCTCCTCATTCCATGCTAGTTTTTTGCATTTTTTGGGGGTTCTGTTAACTCTTCCCCTTCCCTTCCTTATCTTCTCTGTGCACTTGTCCAACCTCTTGTTCTCTGAAGGTATTTAGGAATGGGTTTCATTTCAAACAAAGCGATGACATGTACATGATTTCTCATCTCTAACGAGCAGCCTGTGGGGTTTCATATGGATGTGCATTTCAGTTCTGTATATTATTCTGTATAACAGAGGGGGAGGGAGGGAACAATGCTGAAATAATTGAACAGTGCTGGTACAGACAATGCCGACATTTTAAAATTATTAACTCTTGGATTGACTGTGGTTGGTGTATTTGGAGACTCTTAGATCACACGTGGGACTCTGAGTCCTGCAAGAAGGGAACGGGGAAGGTTTTGGCCGCTGCTGGTTGGGGGGGAACGGGAGAGGGCGAGAGACAGGAATGTCCTGCTGGCTGATCTGCAGTGTGTGGTGGTAAGATTTGGAGGGGCAGCAGTCACCTGGAGGGGCAAGGAAGGCTCCAGCTTCAACAGCCATAGGCAGGATGGGCTCCCAGCCCCCCCCCAGAGCCACAGGATCAGCTGGGAGTGAGGTGGGAGCCACAGGGCTCATGGCTCCCCTCCAACCCACAGAGCCGTGCCCATGGGTGGGGTGAGTTTGCTTTGTTTCTGGATCTCAGTAATGGAGTTACTTGAGCTTTGTAGTAGGATCAAAGGCAGAGGGGTTGTTTGTGCCCTGCCCCCTCCACTACCCGGGGTGTGATGGCAAAGGGCGGGGGACAGCACTGGCACGGCCATGGCAGTGCTCCCCCAGCCTGCCTAGGGATGGACAGTGGAGGGATGGTGCTGTGTCCATCCCTGCAGAGTGTCCCCAGCATCCCAGGCTGGATGGGAGAGCCCAGGCGGTGTCAGTAGAGCTGCTCCCAGCTCAGCCTTCAGCCACAGGCTTTCTCCAGGGCTGCCTTTGGAAGGGGATCGTGGGCCAAGGCCAGGGCCCAGTACACTGTGAACCAGGCAGTTCGGGTAGGCTCGGAACCAAAACCAGAAAGGAAAGGAAAGAAATGGGTTTCCTTCTCAGAATTGTCTCTAGCTCCTGCAGAAACAGAAGGGCCCATGATTCTGCACCGTTTTGCCTTTAGTCTCCCACCCCTCACACAGATTGTGCCCAGGAACAGGTGCGTTCTGCCAGGTCCTGCCAGGGGCTCTCAGGGTGCCTGAGCAGGAGCGCCTGAGCCCGTGAGGATGCCATGGGCAGACCCTGCTCCCACCTTCGCTGTCCCAGGAGGGAGTTGCTCACGAGTGAGTCCCTGAGGAGTCTGTTCTCCTGGCAGAGAGGTTTCTCCTGCAGGCGTGGAAGGCAAGAGCACAAGGGCTGTTGCCAGTGCCAGTGCCACTCCCCAGCTTCCAGCCACACGCCTTCAGAGAGCACAGCCCCAACCTCACAGCAGTTAAGGCAGTCGCAAAGAGGCTCCTTTTCTCACTTTTGTTTTCCCAGTGCACCCAAGCCAGCCATGCCCAGCAGTGGCACTGCCTGGGGTGGTGGAGGGCCACAGTCTGCCCACTGTGCTGGTGTTCACCAGTACATGGCACAATTCAGACTTGGGGGAGCCCACCTGGCTTGGGCACCTCCACAGCCTACCCGAGGTCACTGTGACTCTCCACACTTGCTTTTGGCATTGTGCACAGTCTGGGAAACAAAGGTTCCCATGGGAATGAGCAGCCTTACAGAGTTAGGGCTCCGTGTGTGCTTGGACTGCCGTGAGTTCCGGTTGCAGTGAGCAGCCCCTGGCTCCCGCAGTGTGTTCATGGGTGGCAGTGTCGAAAACTTTTTTTTTAAAGAGAAAAGAAAAAGCTCACTACTTGTTCTCCTGGTGAGGTGTGGCTTTCTGCTGCTCAGCTCCCCCAGCCTGCTCATCACTGCACTGTTTGGATAGCTGGCCACTGCTTTTCTTCCAGGGGCCTTTCTGTGGAAAGGGGTGGGAGACACGAGTGCCTGTTTTTACCCAATCCCACAAATTCATTCTGAACCTGGCCTGCAATTGCATGAGTAATAATAACAGTAACAATAATAATATTTATTTTTATTTGAGAAGCACCTTACCAACCAACTGCAACGCTCTGTTATTCCTTCACTAACTCTCCTTTTCTCTTCCCTTGTTCTCCCTCTCCCCCTTTGGTCATATTCCTTTTCAGTGCTCGGTGGTGTATGCGTGTGTGCTCACTGTTCTTGTATTCAATAAAAGTGAAATAAATGTGTTTGATGCTAAATCAGCCTGGGGCCTCGGTGGACTCTTTCCTACTGAGAGGATGAAGAAGTGAAGTGGGAATCTCACAATGGGAGGCACTGCACATGGAAATACAGGGTTTTGTCTAAAGAGAAGATTGTAGAAATCATGGAATCCCAGAATGATTTGGGCTGGAAGGGATCTTAAAGCTCATCCTGTTCCACTCCCTGCCATGGGCAGGGACACCTTTGACTAGACCAGGGTGCTCCAAGCCCCATCCAACCTGGCCTTGGACACTGCCAGGGGTCCAGGGGCAGCCACAGCTTCTCTGGGCACCCTGTGCCAGGGCCTCCCCACCCTCACAGGGAACAATTCCTTCCCAATGTCCCATCTAACCCTGCCTTCTGGCAGTGGGAAGCCATTCCCTGTGTCCTGTCCCTCCATCCCTTGTCCCCAGTCCCTCTCCAGCTCTCCTGGAGCCCCTTTAGGCCCTGGAAGGGGCTCTAAGGTCTCCCTGGAACCTTCTCCAGGTGAACACCCCCAGCTCTCCCAGCCTGGCTCCAGAGCCGAGGGGCAGCAGCCCTTGGAGCATCTCTGTGGCCTCCTCTGGACTCGCTCCAACATCTCCACATCCCTCCAGTGCTACAGACCCCAGAGCTGGATGCAGTTCTCCAGGTGGGATCCCACCCCACCAAGGGCAGAAAAAGATGCTCCCAGGTCAGAACTGAGGCTGGCAGAGCTGAGCCTCGGACACGCCGAGGGGCAGCGAAGGTGGTTGTGAGAATGCTCAGGGTGCAGGGTGGTGGTGGAAACTGCCCGTCTCTGAGGACCCCGACTCTGTCTGTTGTCCTGGGATGGAGGACATGATGCTGGGACAGCGTCTGTTCTGCTTCGGGGTCTGTGTGTCAGAGTGAAGGTTCCCGTGTGTCTGTCCCGCGAGGGCTCTCGGTCCATCAGTCCCAAGCAGGGCTCTTGTCCGTCTGTCTCGCTGCGGGGTTGGGAGCACGGGGGGCCCAGGGGAATGGCAGCCAGCTGGGGGGACTCGGGACCGGCTTTGGGGACAACGGGTCAGCGGGGAGCAGCCGCCAGCCATGGAGAGGCAAAGGGGAACAGCGCTGGGCTGGGGACTGGGAGAACAGGGTCCGAGTCGGGGATGGGCGGCAGGGGACAGGGACCGGGCAGGGACCAAGAGAAAGGGGATCACGGGACCGGCAAACGCGGGCAGCTCCCGCTGTACGCCGGGCACTGCCGCAGTGTCAGCCTGGGCCCCTCCCCACCGCCGGGCGGGGCCGGGCGGGGCCGGGCGGGGCCGGGCGGGGCCGGGCAGCGCGGAGGCTCCTCCCGCAGCTGTGGCCGGAACCGCCCGCCCCGGATATCCGGGAAGGCCGTAGGAGCCCCGGTGCGGCCTGGCTATGGCGGCTCCGCGGCTGGACCCCGAGCTGGCCCGGCAGCTCTTCTTCGAGGGCGCGGCTGTGGTGGTGCTGGACGTGCCCGAGGGCACCGAGTTCGGCATCGACTACAGCGCGTGGGCCGTGGGGCCGCGGTTCCGCGGCGTGAAGATGGTGCCGCCGGGGCTTCACTTCGTACACTGCAGCACGGGCGGCGCCGGCGGGCGGGACGCGGGGCCGCGCTCCGGCTGCTTCCTCAGCCTGCGGCGCCGCGAGGTGCGGGTGCTGCGCTGGGACCCCGCGGGCGAGGCCGTGCGGCTCGAGCCCCCCGAGCAGGGCGAGGCGCTACGGGACAGCCTGCGGGAGCTGGACCCCTTCCTGGGGCCCTACCCTTACGAGACCCTGAAGAAGTGGGTTTCGCTGAGCAGCTTCATCAGCGAGGCGGCGGCCGAGGAGCTGCAGCCCGAGAACGGCCAGATCTGCGCCTTCGCCGAGGTGCTGCCCGAGGCGGCGGGGCGGCACACGCGGGACCGCGCCGGGCAGCGCCGGCCGCCGCTGGGCGCCGAGTGCCGCAGCTACGCCGAGGGCCTGGCCCGGCTGCCCCGCATGCGGCCGCGGGCCGGCACCCAGATCCGCTTCTCCGAGCTGCCCCGGCAGGCCTTCCCCGAGGGGGCCACCCCCGAGGAGATCACCCGGCACAGCATGGACCTGAGCTACGCCCTGCAGCGGGTGATGGAGCAGCGCTACCCCGGCCGGCCGCTGGGCCTGCTCGGTGAGCACCGCCCGGGGGTGAAGTAATTTCTGTGCAAAGCCACGGCTCCAGCGTGCAACCTGTGCCTGTTCCCTGGCGTGCCGAGGTGTCTCTCTTCAGTGCAGGACAGAAGTTTGTGGAGTTTTTAGCAGCCATAGGGGCTGTTCCCATTACCTGGAGGAGACTGAGGCCAGATCTCCTCAGGGTTACAGCTCCTCCTGACGGGCAGCTACGATCTCTGTTCTGTGTGACCAGGGAGAGGACCTGAGGGAACGCCTGGAGCTGTCAGGGGAAATTTAGGTTGGATATCAGGAAAAGGTTCTTCCCCCGGAGGGTGCTGGGCACTGCCCAGGCTCCCCAGGGAATGGGCACGGCCCCGAGGCTGTCAGAGCTCCAGGAGCGTTTGGACAGTGCTCCAGGGATGCACAGGGTGGGGTTGTTGGGGTGTCTGTGCAGGGCCAGGAGTTGAACTGGATCATCCTGTGGGTCCCTCCCAGCCCAGGGTATTCAGTAATTCTGTTCTATGACTCTGATGTGAGGACATGGTGCTGCAGCCCAGGTTGCCCCAGCCAAAAGCAGCAGTTAGAGGTGGCCCTGGTGTCTGTCACTTAACCTGTTAAGTGAACCTCTTGAGGACAGATCTTACAGAGTCCTGGGAGCATCAGGTGCGGGCAGACACCACCAGACCCTTGTTCCTCTTTGGCTGGAGAGGGGATGTGGGCCTCCCAGCTGGTGGTTCCTGGTGCAGTGACCAGTCCCTCCTGTTGGGGTAGCTGAGCCCACCCCGGGACGTTGGTGGGACAGCTCTGCTCTGTGAAGCCACCCCTTGGAAAGCAAAATGGTCTTTCCCTGAGTTACCTTACCTGGATATCTTAATTCTCCTATATACATTAACCTTAACCTGTCCCCTAACCCTATCCCTTGCTCCTTCTGTATCCCCCCACCCCCCTCTCCTCCCCTGTGCCCTCTGGCCAGTGCCCTATAACAAGGGTTTCGCAAGGCCATTCGGCCTCTTTCGCCTCTGGACCCCCTCAGGAATAAAGCGTCTTGGGACTCCATGCGTCTGAGCCCTCTGTTAACCCTGGTAATGCGCGAGCCATCTCGCTGGGGGCAGGTGGACCCAGCTGGGGTAGGGACAGAGCTGTCTGCACAGTACCCGATTGTACTGGCCAGGGTGGTCTTCTGGAGCCTCCAAGACACTCTTGGTATAGCAGAAGCTTCCACCCACCCACACCTCCCCCTGGGACTGCGTTACCCTCCCTGGCCCAGCTCCATGTGCTGCTGGTGAGAGTGGCAGTGTCTGGGCTGTGCCAGCCCTGCTGTGGGCACACCAGAGCAACTGCTCCCCACTTATTGTACAGCCTGTGATACAAATAAATACTGAGTCTATGGAGGTCCTGGAGCAGGGTTTTGTTTTGTTGCAGGATGGAGGGAGAAGTCCTCCCAGCTTCACAGCTGGAACCCAGGTTTGGAATAAGCCTTTATTTGTCCCTTTTTACATTTTTTGTACATGAACATTATACAATTTATTCTTTTTCAAAATTATTAAAGACAACTGTAGGATGCAGAGAGAACAAATTACCTTAGGGAACGGTGGCAAAGCAGTTGATGCCAAGCATCCAGTGTGATGAACCCTGGCTCTTAATTCAACAAAGCAAACACACTTGTTGATGTGCTGCTGACCTCTCCCAGAATTCCAGGACGGTGGCATTTGCAGTCCCATGTGGCTCTGGACACTCAGCACAGGGAGGCTGAATACTCACAGAACAACAGCAGGGTCTGGCTTGATGTTTGGGTCTGTTATTTGGTGTTCACTGTCTGTAAAGTCCCTCTCAGTGCTGATAATCACAGTTCTGCTTTGCTTTGCTCCAGCTGAAGAGCAGCACAGGGTCAGTGTTTGGAGTATGAATGCACTTTGCAAAAGCCAAACCAGGGTTTATAAATCATTTACAGAGCTTTGGGGAGGACACATTCCCAGGATATCTGTTTAGTCTATGTGTTTTATTTTGTTTCCCTTCTCTGATCCCACACAGCTGAGTTGCAGTTTGCCTTCATCTGCTTCCTGATCGGCAATGTGTACGATGCCTTTGAGCACTGGAAAAGACTCCTGAACATCCTGTGCCGATCAGAGGAGGCCGTAGAGAAGTACCAAGACCTTTACGTCAACCTCATTTCCGTGCTGTATCACCAGCTCAATGAAATCCCAGCAGATTTTTTTGTGGACATTGTTTCCCAGGACAACTTTTTAACCAGCACCTTACAGGTATGTTTGTGGCTGTTCCCTGAGAAATGGGAGTGGGAGGGAGGGCATACAGGGCATCAGATTAAGGGAGAAGCTGCCAAAGGAATTAATCTGTGTGGGAGGTGGGAGCCTGTCTAAGCAGACAGGGATTTTCTTCTACTTTTTCCTTCTGTTATTCCACAAGAAATTCAGCTCAACAGCTACAAGAGAGGCTGGGCAAGTGCAACATGATGTGTGCTTGCTTAATTTTTCCAAAATGTCATTCATTCTTAAAAAGAAAAAACAACACAGAAAAAACTTTGACATAAAGGACTGATGATGCTGAATTTTGGGCAGCTGGAATGGTTTGCTCAGTATGCAGGGAAGCTGCAGCCAGACCTTGTTGAGCTAAGGGCATGGACAGTATTTGAAAAGCTTTTACATTCCTTAGCACAGCTGAGGATTTCCTACAGTCAAGTTCTTATCCAGAGGGAATTTACGGTTATTCCAAAATGCAAGAGATGCTGCTTCTGCTGAGACAGGCAGGAGCAGATCTGTGGTTCAGCCCCAGTGAAACCAGTCATTCCCACTGATGGTGCCCAAGGTGGCAGTGCAGCAAACTGGCTTAGTTTAAAAAAAAAAAAAAAGCCCAACAGACACAGTGATAAAGCTGAGCAATGGCAACCACACCTGCAGGAAGCTGTGAGCTGCTGTGCTACAGGTGCTCTCAGAGTTTTGTGCCCTCTCCTTTCCCAGGGAGCAGTTCCATTCCACTCCTTGTTAACCCCAAGTTCTTGCTGTAGTTTTG
>VZTJ01002965.1:0-22360 GCA_013397795.1 Orthonyx spaldingii
CTGGGTAAACCCACGACACAAGTTCACACAGGCATCAGAGGTAGAAACATCCCAGACAGGAAGGGTAGAAGAGGATAAATCTCTGAACTCTACTGACCACCTTGTCACGTCCAGCAAGATCCTCAAGTAGACAATCATGCCAACAGATGGGAATGGCAGCTCCTCTAAGCAGCTCCCCAGTTTTTCTTACTAGTGCCCAGCAATTACCATACTATGGGTATTAACCATGCTGTCACTGGCTTGCAAAGTATGTCATTAACCATGGAAATATCTTGTATGCACAAATAAATTAGTAATGAGATTTGTACTTTATTGTTCAGATTTATTTCAATTCAGCATCACTTAGGTAAATTTGTCTTCACAGATTTGTCAAATTTCTCTGTCCTGAATAACAAGTGAACAAAAACTTAGATTTTAGGGCTTAGTTCCTATACAGCAAACATACCCCGCAGTGTGTTGGGTACTTCTGTTCTTATTTACATCTTCACAAAAGAAGGCTGAGATTTTTAGCACTGTTATTTCCTAAAGGTATCAGGAAGCTTAGCATTCAAGTTACAATCACAAAGACACCATCTTCATGTTTTATGCACACCTGTCGTTTTTCTCGTGTAAACCTGAAGCATGAGATCCACCATAAACCTCTAATGTTTAGCTGTTTATGACTCCCCTTCAAGTTATTCATTTGATTATGTGCTGTGTGTCCCAAGAAGGAAGCACAAGAGTTTTCCCACAGAGAAACATAACTGAAACTCAATCTTCTGAAAAGTGGCGAGTTGTATACTCAGATCTTTTTAAAAAAAAGGAATAACTCAACTTTTGCACCCCATGCAGAAGTGGTATTTGCCAGGCTATTTCTCCCTGCCATTCAAGGAAGCCCTTATCTCTTCAGACATCAACTTCTTAACTCAGCATTGGTCTGTAAGCCTTTGCTGTTGCATCCTACAGCTCCCTCCTTTTCCAATCCGTCAACTTATGAAGGTACTGTTCCAGTAGTGTTTCCTAGCACTATTCTTCCAACTGAGACACGTGCTCCCAGCTGCAGCTTCATGTACTTCAGCTCATGAGCCAGGGAGCTGGGTCATAAGGATGCCCTGCGTCACCTCTGACTAGAGCTGATGCCACCTTGGTTCTTTTCCTACTGTTTCTGAGCTTCCTATTGCCTCTCTCCCAAATCACAGACCTGGACGGTTCTCTGGTTTGGACTGAACCATAGATATCTGCTTTAATGAAGGCAAATCAACCTGCTATGTCTATACAAATTTGAATTCTGTCTACAGCTGTATAGATATATAGAGACACCTTTATATATTGTCCTATTTTATTTGCTGATTTGTCCTCTTTTCCCTTCTACTTGAAGTGGATGAATTTTTTTTCTTATAATTGCCTCTTCTGACTGTGTTCATTTTTGTGCTGAGATGAGCTTTACAAACACTACAAACACTACTATTGGATTTAGACTCATACTTTCAACCTGCCAGTCATTTATCACAGCTTCACAGAGTGTGCTCACTTCAGCTGTTACAGAGTCCCTCTGAAAACTGATCCATTTAATATTATGTTTATACCCTTCTTCCACACTTCCTTTTGTGACTGCAGTGTATCCAAATGACCGTATCTTACAGAACAGTCTCCCCAATGAAACTCACAGATTCATTGCTCCAATACTGGAAAGAATTTTCAAAATTTGTCTGTATTTATTAGCCAACCTAAGTGTAACACTTGGAGTTCCTCAAGGTAGAAAAGTCTGTGTGTATGTGAACAGGACTGCTTCAGAATATTCTAAATGCCTGAAGTCCAGGAATTTACATTTCATAGTACAGCAAGCCCAGATCATTAAATAAATCAATACCATAGCTTCAGACTGCTCTACAGATCCATTAGTTTATGGCTGAGACCCAATTCACATTCACCCCTTTTCTGTGATCCAATCTACACATTCAGCCTTCTGAAAAATTCTAAACCATCTCTTGTGAACAGCAGCTAACAGGCATCTGCTTCAGGACTCACAGAATTTAACTGCATCCGGTTAATACAACTTACTTGCTGAACACCTGAAAAAGGAATTAAGCTTCCACCTTAGAAAAGAAAATCCTTAAGAACTGCTAACTCTAATCCTAAACTCAGCAAGGATATAAAAATACTACTCACCTCTTCACTCAACTGTCAATCTGCACAGATGACATTTTCCACTCTCAGATGCAGAAAGATGGCACAGTTGCAAAAGGTCAAAGCACAATGATAAAAGAAGACTTGAATTTGAGTCCACACACAGCTACTGCAGTAGAAGACAGAGCAATTTTCTTGCTTGTGTATTTGTATTTATTCTGTTTTATATGCTTCAAAAAGAAGATGTTCCAAAACTTACACAGTTCTTTTCTTATACATATTAATTTAATTCCCAGCAATTGACAAAATGTCCTCGTAATTGAAACACAGGCACTAATTGGCCAACATCCTTGGCCATCTCAGAAGACAGACAAGATAACAATGTATTTTTTTACTTGCCTCTGGAAGATGATCTTTCCAGAATAGATAACTCATGTTGATGCGTAATGCAGAAAGTTCATGTTCTCACTATCAGAGCTTCTCTTTCCTTTACAAAAGCACTGATGTTTCTCTGGACAATCCAGACAGTATCTTTCACTGACCCTGAATTCCCTTTACAAAAGTATTTGTGATGGTCATACAGGGGCCTTAGGAACATGTGGAGATGCAAGTGTGAAGAAGGAGGAGTTGGTGGCCCAGTTGGGGGCCACCATCCAGCTGGGGTTGTGGTGTGCACAATCCTTCTCCACTGCAGGGCTCCACAAGGAAATGCTCATGCCACGAAGAAGTAGCTACTGCAGATACAGACTATGTTTTCAGTAACTTTGATCTTACTACTTTGGTTAGATCAGAGACAGAAACATGATACTCAACTTCAAACAGCCTCAAGCCCAAAGATGGCCTGAGCACCTGTAATTTACTGGCCCCCTTCCACCTCCCTCTCAATATCAGCAGACTCAGTAAAACCTATCACCTCTCCTTAGAAAAGGGAATATTGAGCTGAACAGACTTCACCTGTTTCCTAGAAGAGGCTTATTTTTGCAGTCTCATGGCAGCCTAGTAGCTGAATGCTATGAAACACAGGACACTCTCAGCTGAAACAGAGAAGAGCCATTTACACCAGACAGGAACATGTAAGAGGAAGTGGTAAGACCACAACTTCCCAGCCGTGAGGTTCAGTTCGTTCTTAACACCTTAGTTTCTCTTTTTGCCAAGTACTGAACTTCCACTAATTTCTGCTGGCTTGTCAGAGGAAGTTTATTGCACTCTGCACCTGGTTGGAAAGACTCAGTTTCCCCATGGGGCCTGGCAAGCACAACCAGAAAAGAAAACAACCATGGCTGTGTCATCCTTTGCAACACGGAGGCAAACCAGTCATCCTGGAGTCTCATCCAAAGGCAGTAGAAGCTTTTCAATGGACAGATAATTCAACTGGCTTCCATCCATTGAACTGTAACCTAAGGCTTTACCTAGCTACCATGTAATTGTCCTTTTGTATTTAGACAGGGGAGACAAGAATAAGAGAATCTCAGAATAGTTTGGGTTGGGAGGAACCCCAAGGATCATCCAGCTCCAACCAGCCCGCCATGGGCAGGGACACCTTCCTCTGCACCAGGCTGCTCAGGGCCCCATCCAACCTGGCCTTGAACACTTCCAGGGATGGAGCATCCATAAATTCTCTGGGCAACCTGTTCCAGTGCCTCACCACTCCTCACAGTAAAGAATTTCTTCCTAACATCCAATCTAAACCTACTCTCTTTCAGTTTAAAGCCATCACTCCTTGGTCTATCACTAAATGCCCTCATAAAAATTCCCTCTCCAGCTCTCTTGTAGCCCTGTTTAGGTACTAGAAGGTGCTATAAGGTTTCCTTCTTAGAACTTTCTGTTGTGCAGGCTGAACACCCCAGCTCTCTCAGCCTATCTTCCCAGGATAGGTGCTCCAGCTCTCTAATCAACGCGGTGGTCTTGCTCTGGACTCATTCTAACAGGTCGATGTCCTTCCTCTTCTGGGGATCCCAGAGCTGGATGCAGCACTCCAAGCAGAATCTTATGAGGGCAGAGGGTCCCAGTACAGACCCCTGAGGAACACCATTTGTTCCCTGAAATCCACTGGGACTCTGAGCTATTGACCATCACCCTTTGGATGCAATAGTCCAAACAATTCCCTATCCACTGAACAGTCTACTCATCAAATCCACGTCTTGCCAATTTAGAGAGAAGGATGTTGTGGGTGACAGTGTCAAAGGCTTTACAGAAGTCCAGATAAATGACACTTGCACCCTTCCACTGATGGAGTCACTCCATCACAGAAGGCCACTGGATTAGTCAGGCAGGACTTGCCCTTGGGAAAGCTGTGCTGGCTGTCTTCAATCACACAAGAACCTCCTGCCCCATTAATGATTGGCCACAGAGGTCCCAAACTGGGAGGGCTTTCCCAGGGCCACACTATTTTCTGCCCAGATCTTCATTTGTGGTGCCCTTAATACTCAACTTATGTTTTTAGCTTTCATTCTACCATCAAGAAAAGTTTCAAGACACACTCTAAACAACTGCTTGTTATTTTAGGAAGCACAGTTGTTATTTAAGCAGTGAGGAAGTGATCCCTCCTTTGAGCAGACACTGAGCTCTCACTGACTGAAATGCACTTCTGACAGTGACTTTGTTTGCCTTCAGTAATCTGCCTAGCACTATTACTGCAACATGATCCCATTCTAACAAATTATTTGCATGACATGATTTTACTAGATTTTGAATTTCATATAAATATTTCATACAAACATGCATACAGAGGCCCAAATTAATTAATGAATTTCAGGCACTTAACAAAGGTACCTTACAAACTTCATTTCTCTACAGGCTTCCATTTGTAGTTACTGCAGCCTGTGAAGGTATCTAGAGATGGGCACATTCTGAAGACAGAAGTGGAGTTTGATCATTCCTGATGCTATCTTTCCTGCATTTTTCCAGTACCTACTTAGAGGTGCTTAAAGCATGTACAACACTGATTTATTCACCTTGGTTAAATACTTGAGGTTACATAGGATAATCTCAGGTCTTATCAAACAAGACTTCTTGTCTTTATCTTGCTTTCCTTCTGGGCAACAATAGGCACCTCATGCCTGTGGGCAAAATGCCAGTTGAACAAAGATGCTCATCCTCATCTGCGTGTTGGGAACTGTCTTGTGTTAAGACTAGAAAAGAATTCCTCAGTTTTAAGTAAAATGGTTTGACACTGCTCACACTGGACACCAAAAATAACCCTCTTCAAAAACCCCAAACCTTAAATTCTTTTTAAACCATCTTTAAAATCTGCTCAACAAACAGAGCATCAGGTGACCCATTGCAAATACAACCAGAGAAGCACCATATGTTATCTTGTCCATGTTTATGTAAGATGCTTAAGAGTTGTCATTTTTGTGCCTGTATTGTGCATCTACTATTGGCAGTCCTGGAAACACACACTCTGGTCAGCTGTCCATTCCTTTTTAGACGTACACAAATCTGCAGTATACCAGGACTTCTATGACAATCACTAGGTATTAAGCACTGTTGGTAGAATGAGTACGAATTTAAGTTTTTGTCTCTTGCTAAAACAATCTAAATATCATTCCACAATATAACTAGTGTTGATACATGCAACAACAAACCCATCACATTATGCATAGACCAAATACCACTATCTGCACAACAGTTTATAGCAATGCCAAGGTGTTCAAAGTGTTAACATTTTCTAGTGTGCTTGTTGTGCATAGGCTTGTACTAACTTAGAACCTAGATTACACTACAGCTAAGCAACTTGCTTCACTGAATCTTCTCTGTCTCTTGAGAGTTCCCACAGCTGTAAAGATATTCAAAGTCAACTTAAATATTAGATATGCAAAGTGAACTTTTAAATGAATGTGCCTCAGCCAAGGCAGTGCTGCATGTGTACACACAAATAAAAATTCTAGCAGTGCACATCTGTGCCTGAAAAGAAATGGAGGGCGACTTTTGCCATCCCATGCTGACAGTAGTTTTTTTGGGTACTTCTTATGTCTAAGTCACTCTTCTGAGTCACCTGCACTTAGACACTCTGGCAGTACAGTACAAGATGCAATGTTTTTCACTGCATCCACAAAAATGAAAGATCTTCCTTTCCTCTCCTGCTGAGTTTACAATGACCAGTATATAAAAGAATAAGCAGCATCTTCTTATGCATAGAAGCAGCCCCTATTCAGCAGCCTTCCCTCACATTTTCCCTGGTACAGACACGGCATGTAAAAGTTCCAAGAGTCTGGCTAAGAGCAGACTGGACATCAGAGGAGGCTGAAAAAAGGTGAAGCTCTTCTACAGAGCTGCATGAAGGCTCAGCAGTCAAAAAGCTTCGGACATTAGAGATCCACTCCAACCTTCATGCTGGGACTACTAAAACTAAAATATCAACTAGACTATAGTATCTCTCACGAAGCAATTCTAAAAGGCATTGAGACTGATAGATAACATAAAGAATAAAAAATTTCAGTTCCCCTGAAGTTGTTAGATAGAGCTAAAAGACTAACAAGCAAAAAAAGATAAAAGAATGCAAAAGTATGCACACAGGATAATAAATATATCTGGAACCAGTAGATAAACAGAAAATGAGGAATATAGTGGGGGTTTTGGCAAGTTATGTAACAAGAAGTAACACGCACACTCAAAGAAAAGTTCAAGGAATGGTCAGCTATCATATTGGGGCACTCAGTAAATACAACCACCAGAGACCCCTTTAGATGACCACCCTCCAGGACCATAAAAGGACTTCCAGTACAAGGCAGATGAATGCAAATGAATTCTAGGGAAAGTGATGTTTATGTATTAGTTAGGAAGGACATTGTAATGAATGTGTATAATTATGATGGAATAAATACCCTGTTTATAAAGTTTCATGACACACATTCCATTAGAGGAAATATCCTCTGAAAGTGTCCAGCACTGTAATAAAGAATGCCTGCTTTCTAATATTTCAAATTATTAGAAAGTTAGAAAGTTTATTTTCTGGCCGATTTCAGTATCACTACAACAAGGAAGTGAAGCAAGCAGAAGACAGGACTCAGATGGAGAAGCAAAAAGACCTTCCTAAGTCAGTGCCAAGGTGGCTACATGGATGGGGTTGTCAAGCAGGTGTGCTGCCTCATGAAGCAATATGTAAACTGATGCAAGTCTTGTAATGAGCTATGCTGGCCCTGAGAGAGGCATAAGGGGCAAATAGTGCAATGAACTAACACACGGCTGACGAAACCTCTGCTTTTTTACTAGGTTTGCCATGATCTGCAATATGACCTTGGACATGTCACTCCATCTCTCTGTATCTCTGCTATCTGGCTGATTAGACGAAACTGTTTGGTGTGAGGGCTGCATCTAATAATAGATTGGGCTTGCAGGTAGCACAAGTAGTTACCTATATTGAGAAAAGTCATCAGGCAAAACTGAAATACAAACAGTAACTGCATCCAGTCACTTGCAAAAGTGCCAAATTGAGGTGCAGTCAAAAAGGCTGCACAACTAGGCAGCTCTTAGCACCAGTCTCATTTGCTCAGTCATCTGTGTCACATGGATTCCCAAGTTTACCAAAATATTTCTTTCAGGGAGCCTGAAGGTGCATCTCTAAGCCAGATACAAGCATTTGTATTTAACAGCATATTCAATAAGCTTCTCTGTGCAGCACTTAAGAGTGAGTAATTAAAGGAAATATTTCTGCAGTAGAGTTTCTCATTAGCAACCTAATTAGCCTTCTGAAAATAATTAACATTCCTTTCTATAAAGGGAACAGATGACCCATTACATCCATTAGACAAGCAAAACAAATGCTGAAGGTAAGGAATATTTGTTCAGGCAGACAGCAAGAAAGCATCCAGCAGCAGTACAAGTGAAAAAGAAGATGCGGCACAAATGCCTATGAACCACAAAGACTGGACAATGCAAGCATGTGTGCAGGACTAGTATATGCATAACTGCTTGATGTGTGCATCCAGCATTCACATTGAGCATTTTCCTTCCCCTGCCTCTATGACCCACTGATAATCTCATCCCTGAGATGCTGAAAAATTCCACCTCCAACTTGTTTTGAAAGCCAGAATTAATCAACCATTCACAGTCAGAAACAGCTCTCTCCACATGCAAAAATTCCCCAAGGGTCATGTATTTTGACTATTAAAACACTCTCCAAATGCCCATTAAAATAAAGCATGATTTAATGTCAGATAAAGGGACAAGTGAGTTCATGGCTATGAATAGCATGAAGTACACCTGTCCAGTTTCACAGGGTGTTGCATGATCAGATAGCATGCCCCGAAGAGTTATACATATGTTTCCTGAGCAGTGCATGTTTGAAATCAGCGTGGCTGCAGAGTCACAGGCACCAGTGCTGTGGGATGTGTGTGTATATATACAGATGACGGAAAGCAAAGGACAGAGGTCAATATATCACTGCCTGGTGCAGCAAGAACTGTGGCATCAATATAGTTTGATGCACTGTTTCAGTGCAGAACAACAGATAAAGGAGAAAACTGCTGAGTTTCTAAACATCCACATATTGGGGTAACATAGCAAACAATTCATGAACATGCAGCTGCATTTTCAGCCAGTTCCATGTTTCATACATGCTTACATTTCCCTGGCAGGAAAGCTGAACACTCACAGCCTTCGAGTGTGATTGCAGTCAGGGCAAAGCTCAGCTGCACAAAAGATTCCATAGCTACATCACTATGGAAACCACAAATCCATTGCCGGCTCTGTTTGTCTACTTCTTTCACTGCTTAAAAACAAACAAAGAAAAGGTATGCTTCCAGTTTATTGCCTTTTCACTTCGGTCAAGACCATAGGATGACAAACACATTTTACGTTCTTCAGAAGCAACCCTTTCTTCCTTGACAGCTCTCTTTGTGAAACCTACCCAACCTCTCAACCCATCTGGGCAGTCATCCCCCTCAGGATGCTTCCACCACTTTTTTCAGTGAGGACTCTTCAAACTCAGTCTGAGATTTTATCTTAGCCTCCACAGCTTCCCCCATCTTCTAGACTAGGACAACTCCAAAGGTGACTCACTCTAGGGCATATCCAGCTGGCTGACATAATGAGAAGCTGAAAACTGTTCTGAACACAAGCTACAAGTCTTGTTTTCACTGAAGTAACATTCCCTTCCTTTTCAAAAAGCTCTTTAAGAACATGTGAAGTGCTCTCAAAATGGAGTAGGGCACATTACAAGACAGATGTAAATGCAAAGGTTGAACTTCTGCTTTAAGAAGACCACAATTTCTAAGCTGTGGCTAGTTACAGGTAACTTTTCCCACACTAAAAACCAGAATACCTCTCAGCAAAAGCCTAATAGCCAAGAGCAACTCTGAGAGATGCAGAAGGAAAATGGGGGGAAATGCTCAAAAATCTGCAATATGGCATGCACAGTGCAGCCTGGGTATGCAGAATGGCTGAAGGAATCTTCATACCAATCAGTTGGAAGAAAAAACAAAAAAATAGTTAAAACCACTCTGCATCTAAGTATGTGCACTTTATGCTGAAGAAGAGCCTCTCAATAAACCTTCAGCAACACCTTCTCTCACACTGGGCACCTCTTACCTGAGCCTACAGCAGTTCATGGAAGAGTTGGAGGAGAGTTGAGTCTCTGCAGCTCTGTAAGTCTTCAGTGCCTCTCAAATTCAACTGTCAGCTGACAACCATTACATACACAAATATCTACTAGTAAATGAGTTGAGAAAAACTGTGTGTTACAGATGTTCCCAAACAGCCACTTAAATACACTTATTTCCACTAAAGCTCTCTGCATGGACAGAAAAATCCTGCCTGTGCTCAGGGAACTTTTAGCAGGGGACACTTTGGCTTCTCAACAAGATGGAGCTAGGAACAAACTGACATACTGTAAGTTCTCTTACAAAAACCAAAGCAATGCTACGCAAAAGATGCAGCTCCCGCAGCCTCCCTTTTGCAAAATGAGCCAGAGCAGCCAGGGCTTCCATCTTGCTCCTAACTCATTGCCCTCACAGACAATTCCAGGCTGGCATTACCACATGTGTCCCAGGTTCATTGGTGTTACAAGTATTCCTAGCAACAGCCCACGGGATGATCAGAGGTTACTTCTCCATCCTCAAGTATGCCACAACAATGCCCAAGTCAGTTTAATGAAGGACAAGCTCAACAGAGTGGTGATCACAGTCTGCAGGGTCATGTCCCCATGGCTTTGAAAGCAGATCTATCTGCATCTCCAGCAGATAGTATCCTGAACAGCCTGAGTGGATGGAACCTACAGGAGGCATTGGAGGAATGAATAATTCATAGTCTTGTTCTGCTGCCAATGGATCTATGTTTCCTTGTGCCCATACGGCACTCAGTTTTTGTTTTAACAGTAATAGGAGACTTCTGTGCTTCATTTGATGGTTCTTGAAGACGGGCAAGAAGCAGCATTTGCTCTACTCACAGCAATAGTACCATACACCAGAGCACTTGCCAGACACAGCTTTCTTCAGAAATACTCATGGCTGCATCACTGACATGACGGCTGGACTCACGCAAAGCTCAGTCCATCACCAGCTGCCTTCTCGGGAAGCTGCTGACACTTGCTTTGTCATAACATTGCAGCACTAGTCTGGACTTTGTCACTCAATAGATGACACTTGTAGACCAACTGAAGCCCTGTAATCAGCTACACAATGGGCAGCAACATCACAGCTGGAGCTCTAGACAGGAACTGATCCTGCTTATCCACAGTTAGCACTGACACAATTAAGTCTACTGCTTTCCTTCAGCAGCTGACTGGGTCTGTTCCCCAGTCTCAGAGAGGATCAGGGGTCTATCAGCAAGACTACACAGAGGAGTGGGACAACAGAATAGGATCTCTTGGGCACTACAGCTAGGAGAGGGTAATGAGACACCTGAGACAGGACAGACTGAGGGATGACAGCGAATGTACCTGAAGTTTATACATGTGGCACCTACACATTCCTACACATTCAAAGTAAGTTCCCAGCTGGAAATGAAGTATTGTGCACAACCTACCCATGAAAGCTGATCCACAATAGGGACAACAATACTGTAGCCTGAACCACGCCACATACTGCAGACACAAAGAGCGCATCAAAAATGCTGCAAGGGCTGGAAATTGTTCTGCTCTCACAATGTTCACCCCGCTGACCAGAATCAATATAAAGACTTGCTATGGGATATAAATCACCCTTCCAAATTGATAGCATTTTATATGCACTCTGTGGAAGTGTAACTGATTGCCACAGCATACAGGAGAGTGGCAAGACAAGGCTGAAAAGATTAGTAGAGTAACACACTGGTGCAGAGATTGCACTGCTTGTTAGGGCCAGGAATAGATTCCTCATCATCCAACTCACACCTGTGCTTTCACAGGAGAGAGCAACCCTCTTCTCTTTACCTACTGCTCTGGTTTAGCTCAGAGATACTGCTCCACTGTCCTGATTGTTTTAACTGCCTAAGGCTATCAGAGTGTGAGGTTTTAAAGAGACAATAACACTGAAAAGTTTGGCTGAATAAATTACAAGCAATCAGAATGATGTGTCTCACAGCAGACAGAAATCAAGGGTGATATGTGCAAATGGCGACCTTACACCTCCAGGAAACAACCTGAAGTTTAAACCAATGGAAATAACTTTGCAGTCTATATATTTAAATTTCAAAGGTCCCATGTACAATGCAGTCAGCTCTGTACTTAGAGAACTGCTCTGTTTTTCTGGTCTACAAGTGCAGTCCCACCAGTTTTACCCTCCAGACCTTACCTTTTCTGGGGAGGGATCCTGGAGCTCTCCCACTTTTTGGCCAGCTCCTAGTTCACAGCATCCGCAGGTAGCCTAGGTTGCCTCCAGCCACGTCCAAGCCGTTTCAGACACCAGTCGTTTTCAGCCCAGGGGTGTGTGACCAACAGCTAACACAGCAACCAGTCAGCCTTCCTGAACCAAAGAAGTACAGTTTAATTTCAATACAGCACAATGCAAGAGAGGCTTCAAACACTGAGTGAGCTCTGCGTATGGATAGCTTAGCTCCAGTACACTGGGCCCTGGAAGACCTGACTTCTTCAGAGCCCCCTCTACAGACAGCACCTGTACCTGCCCCTTGCCCAGGGCGGCACCCTGACAGCTGCCTCTCCTCTGGGGAGGCTGAGCCTTTCTGCTCTCCACTGTCCTTCTGGATCTCAGCCATAGCAAACACATGGAGCAACTTCCCTGGAGTCAGTGACCAAAGGTTCACTGCTACCATCTCAGCTGAGGCCTCAGTTAACCCTTGAAGTGTCTACCAGAAATTGCTTTACCTCTATTTTCCCCATCAATGTCTCTGTTTTTTAAGTAAGCTTCACTGCTGACTTTCCACCCCCATCCCATCTCTCCTAACATTGGCTCCTTATCTTCCCCACCCTCCTCTCATCCTCACTTCTCCAATCATCACACTTTTCTTCTCTCTTCTCCATTCCAGGACAGAGTGTGGACTTCGTGGAAGCAGGCCCTTGCCACTGCCACCTACCCAGCACCCCAACCTGTTCCTGGGGGCACTGGCACTGACTCTTGTTCCCTCTCCAGTGATCCGACTGCCTTTCACCTCCATACTGGGCTCAGGCAGCACAGCTGCATGATCCAGGCACGTGGAACCCATGAGCTGGGGTTCTCCTTCTCTTCAGATGCTGACATTTAGGATACCACATTCCTGATTTTCACAAAGTCATGCCTTGAGGTGACAGCTTCAACAAACAAGTATCCAACACCTTACTTACATCAACCTCACAGAATTTACAATCCAAGGGCTTGTCTATACATAGCATTTTTCTGGATTAATTGCATATGAAGAAGTTAAAGCAAGGACACTTATGTGTCAGACTGTGTAACAAATGAGTTCTTCATGTTATCCTGATAAATCTCAGCATTTTTGAATATCAAAATCCAAGAGGAATTCGAGAGACATGTTTTCCTTAAAAAACAAAAAACAAACCTACACTGTTTTTATTTAGATGACACTGAACTACAAAACCACTCCAATTTAAAATGCAGATTAAATAACTAATCCTCCCCCAAAAAAATCTTCCCAACAAGATTAATGGAGCAATGAATAGCATAAACCCACTAATTAAATCAATGTAATATGGGTATTATTGAGACACATCTAGCACCTTCTGTCTATGCACTGAAGCTTGCATCTACTGTGGAGTTGTCTCTTATAATGAGACATAGTTGCTATTTATTAGCTACATATTTGTATATGAGACTGGGAAAGAACTTGGTTGCTGTCTAGCTTTGGTATAAACTGTTGTCACATCAATGTTCTTAAAAATTATTTGCACGTAATCTATTTTCCTTATATGCATTTTGCCACAGTTCGACATTTGCCACAGATTTCTACTGAACTATTTATCAGACATATGCAAACAAAATTTCAAAAGGCATTTCCCTAGAATCACAAGAACACTGAGAATGCTTTTTACTTAATCAGACATACTTGTCTATAATTTGATATGTAAAAGACTGAGGAACAAAATCATACAAAATAATCAACTGCAACACACTCCCAACTCCTTCAATGCAGAAACACAAACATTACAAAAGGCTTCAAGCCAACCTAACTTTAGGACAACACAGTCCTGCTCAATCCATCCCTTTCCCCAGCACCAGCGCTCAGGCCACCCACAGGGCTTCACCTGGAGCCAGACCAAGGAACTCATCAGCCATGTGAATGCTACCCCATGCTACCCTAAAGCCTGCTAGTTTTCAGCTGTATCATCATCTCTCAGATTTGGCTCACAGCACACAGGCCAGCAGGAAGAAGCTCCGTTTTCACAAAATACTTCATTAATTTGAAGTCAAAGTGCTGGAGAAACCATACCTTTGGTTACAAATGTATCTAAACTTGAAAGAAAACACTTATTGAAGAAAATCTTCATTAGTAAAGACTATGTCATGACACACATGAGCAGAGCAGTAAAGCTGAAGAGAAAGATTTGACCTTAAGGCTCACATGATTAATACAAAGCTTAAGCTGTTCAGAAAAGGGGATTTGTTTTTCATTTTGTATATAAATGGACTTCCTGTGTCAAAATACTAATGATTAAAAATGTGTAGCATTTGTAGTAAGGGAAAATCAAACAAAAAAACAATACGAGTAATGTGAACATTCATTTGCACATACAAAAATAGTTAAAAATTAAAATCTCAGACTTCCCAAAACAGCACTTCCTGCTCTGACCGTTCCTCTGACACAGACACCAACATTCCTGGTGTCAGCAGATTGGGGACTGCACATGAGCATAATCTAGCAGTACTGCTCATCAAATGAGAATACAAAGAAAAACAAACAAAAAAGAAAGCAAATTCCTAACTGGAAAATGGTTAGTTGTGCATTCCTTCAATTGTCTATTTTAGTATTTACACTCCTTCATTATTTCTACAGTTCTCTACAAAGAAAGCTCAGGTCCATGCAACTACCCGGTGATACGTTGTGCAAAAGAAAAATCAAGTCACAGCATTGCTCCGTGACTTATCTGGGATTCTCCTGGGAAGAAAGTGCCAAATTTGGAAACAGAAAGTGAGCATGTGTCTTCTCAGAAACTCCCCCTGTTCTGGCAAGACTTACACAGAGGATGATGCAGATTTCCCTTCCAACTGTAGTCCCACCATGCCTCTTGATGAGGACTTTTGAACCTGTTCCTACACTGGACTGAAATACTGCAGAGGGATATGCAGGACACAGTCCCCCACCTCCTGAAATGCAAATGCCTTTTGTTCCTTCTGGAACAACAACAAAATAATTGGAAAATCAACTCTGTAAAGCAACAACTTGCAGTTACCCAAGGAAAACAAGTGATTTCAAGGTTATGTGCATCCTTTCCCAGATATATCCAGGTGGGTCCCCTATCTCCACTGAAAACTTCTGTCAAAGCCCTGAGAAGCACATTAGACCTCCAGAGTTTCAGATTTCTTTTAAAAGCCATGACACCACTCAATAGGTGAAGAGGCTTGGGAGATGCCTGCATCCCCACACAACTATAGTCTCTGCAAATGCTTCTGTGACTATTTATTGCCAAAAGCAAAAATGCATTTAGAATAACTTCCAAGAGTCTTTATTTTTGCTCTTGTTATCTGGCAATATCTTTGAAAAAAAAAATTAAACTCAGGTTTCAAATAAACAATCGAATTCCCTCATGCTGTCTTATATTGCTAACCTATCACTTTTTCCTCTGTGTACACTCATCCATGCTCATGTTCCTTCCATTCTGCTTCCGCTAAGGCAATGAAAATGAACCAGCTGGATTTACATTCATATTTTCATGAATTACCATGGTCCTCAACATTTTTGGGCCAATGGGCCACTCTGAGTGTTTTAAGACTTCTCACAGCTTGCCATGTATTCCTGCCATCTACCTTTTAACACAAATCTCTCAACCATTTTCTTAATTTTCATGGTCCCAAGGATGAGCTCTGAAACTACTTGTTGTAAGCTGTTGAACCATCAAACATTCACAGACCCATTGCAGGGAATGGTTATTTACTCATATATGCTCACATACCGTTCATTATCTTTGAGAGTTCATCTAACTTTGTTGTTGATTTCAGGTTCTATGAATGCTTTTCTCTAAAACTGGGGTCAAATCTGACCTCACAATATGGCAGATTAAGCAGAAGATTAATTAAAAAAGGAGCAACTCTTACAAAACTCCACCTACACTTTCTTTATGAAGAAGTACAGAACACATGTTACATCATGAAAGCACACTCACTGGCTTTTTGGTAATTGAAGGCAGGGTACTGTTGCCTGGCAACTTATCTGATTACCATTTTTTCAAGCATCACATGCACGCTTAGATATGTTGCATAATAATGTCTCACTTTTATGCAGTCTAACCCAATGGGGGGAAAAAAAGAGGGGGATGGGGGCAGGAAAGCTACCAAAATTCATGCCTATCTTTTCTGGCAAAAAAATACAAGATAGCAGCTCGAAATCAGGCTGAAACATTAGTATTCCTGAATTTTATTCCTGCTTTTCCTGGCTTGCTGAATGTGCTTATACAAGCATTTTATTTTATCTACTTGTCTGCAAAATGACATTAATAATACCAGCCTCACAGAGACACACTGAAAATTCATTAAGAATAGAGAGGTTCTCAAATGAAAGATGCAGTGAAAGTGCTGGTGTTAGCACTTACAGCTTTTTAGTACTCCAAATGTTGCTAAGCCCTGGTCCTTAAGCATAGCAAGTGTTCATCATTGTCATGACATTGTCCATTCCTTGTTTTCCAAACCAAGGAAACTACATTTCTCGCATCAGAACAGGACACTTTACCGCTTTCTTCGTCTGATATGTAGCTGGGGAAAGAAAAATAAAACAAAAATCCTACTCCCACTGCCCCACACACAAGGTAGTATACCCGAACTTGGAGTTACCACAGCTCTTGGAGTTTGTACCATAAAAATCAGAGAGAAACCAGAAAATGTGGTGCATGTATGACATTTTTATAAATCAACATGCTCTGTTTACTGATCTGATCTTTGAAAAACTAATTACACTCTAGCTAATCTATGAAAGAATTAAGAGTTGTCTTTACGGTGAGCAGTAATGTCCTATACATTTTGGTGTTTATAATACAAACACCAAAGTGAGGCATTGTTTCCAAAAGGCTACAACTATCTAAGAGGAGGACCTGGATTCTAGCAGTTGACCTCTTGTACATCCACAAGTTATAAGACAATATAGCATAATGAATTGCCCTCTTTTTACATGCACCTTAGTATTCCACTGCACAGGAAACGGCTTAGCTGCCCAGGGTGCTTCTAATAACATGCTAACCTCTGTCAGCTCAAGTGACTGAGGCTGATGGTTTGGGAAGTATCTCATCTCTCCATGGTAAAGTATTAAGAGCAAAGGAAAACCGAAAGCAACAACAGGCAAGCTCAATACTGCTAATGAATCATTACATTACCTTCACAGCAGCTCTTCTCTCCCTAGTAAGACATTCAAGAAATTTTATAAACTGCACCCTACATCCCAAAGCTCTTGTGCCAGTCCACTTTCAATCAAAAGCTTAATTGTGAGGTCTGTCTTGGAAAGAACTGCTGCATCACAATAAACCAAATCACATGGTATCTATCATACCACTAGGGGAAACTATACACATCTTGAAAACGCCAGAAAATAAATAACTCCTCCTCTAGAACTTACTGGAAGCATCCTTACCATAAGCCCCTGCTAACACAAAATACAAAGAAAATACGTGGCTCAAAGTGTCCTGTGGGTTAAGCGAGTCCAGCTTTGGTAGGTTGCTTAGCAGGAGAAGAAACAGCCAAATATACCACTATCATGAGGAACACTGTGCTGCAAGCAGAGGAATGACTCTACCTAGAGCTCTGCATAGACACAGCCCCAGCCAAGATTTCTCAGTTCAAATTAGGCTGGTGGAGCCAAATGAGTTGGATCATCTTCTGTGCATGTATTCTGGATGAAAGAAATAAAAACAAAACAGACTCCCCATCCCCAGAAGGCGCTTGGCAGTACACAGAGCACTATGCCAGAGCTACCCATACTAAAGAGAGAGCTTCCCCCTTCAGAAGTACTTCATCGTGCTCCCAGCAGAATCATGAAAACAGGACAGAGAGGTGCTCCACAGAAGTTCTTCATATAGGCTACATCCAATAAACAGCACACCTGAGAGCAAAGATCCAGCAAAGAAGAAGTCAAACAGCAGCTTCACCACGTTATGCTAACAACACTCACCTGGTGACTACTAATGCTGGCATCTTATGCAATGAAAGCAAGACAGCAGCATTTGTGGTAGGGAAGATTCCCTCTGTCATTTAATCCAGCTTTGACAGAAGCATGTGAGGGCGGGGGAGTTTTGACATAAGGGTTGTGGTGAGCTCTCGTGCACTGACACCAATAAAAATCCAGAACAAAAGGAAGGGTAACATAAAACACTTCCCTCTTTTATGCAATGATTAGACACCTCTGACCTAGTAACTGATAGGTATGCTCATTCAGATATGCCTACGAACAAATCTCTAAAGCAGTCTAGCTTTTATTTCACCTCTGAGGACATGTTAATGAGCAGCATGCACCTGCAAAGCCTTTTACACTCATTTTAGCTGGCCTGCAAGGTGCATAAGCTCTGGCTCACAGTGGACATTATTGGGTGTATCTTTTACAACCAGGAATGTAGCGCTCTGACTAACCAGAAAGAGAGCGTTGTTCTGAATTGGCACAGATGTTGATAATCTGCTCCTGCAGAGCCAAAGCCTTTGCCCAGTCTGGCTTTCTTTCAAGACTCTTTGTAGTCGCCTGTGCAGCCACCTTACCTAGGAGCTCAGGAACCATCTGGATACTCCTGTCTCACATATCATAACAGAAATGTGAAAAGCAGATCAGTTCATTTCTGACGTACATGCCTAGCCAGCCCTCTGCTCCCTGACCCAGTCTGTACTGAGCCTGCAGAGGTAAAGCAAGCAGCATGGTCAGCTGATAAAGCCACCAGAGAATACTAAAACACATACAGGAGGCAGACCTGAGAAGGGATCATTTACAAGCCTGTACCAAGCAAGCCACAGGCAGGTAACACCTTTTATGTTGGAAAACATTAGCTAACTAGATGATCAAACTTCTTTCAAAAGAAGCAAGGAAATATACCATACTTCTTCACCTTTCACATCAAGCAAATTTTGTTTTGAAAGAGAACTCCCACTTGCATTGTTCAACTTCATTTCTTTCACTCCAGAAACAACTCAGGAACACCACTGGATGCTGCCTCATGCAGCTATACAGGAACACACAGGACAGAAGTGACCACATATAAGTTTGCTCGGGTGCCATTTCCCCATCTGCAGGACATGGCTCTGGCATCTGAAAGCTTAACAAGGTACTGCAACTGCTAAGAAGGTAGGAAGTGCTTCCCACAAAAGGTGGGAATAAAGGCTCTTCCTACCTCCTGCTGGCAAACAATTTCTTTAAGTAATTGACCCATTTTCTAGAGAATAATTAGCCCTAAGGAATGAAGCACTGCTGCCCTTTAATTAGCCATGTTGTTACCTCTCCTTTCACCATGTAATAGCAGGTTGTCTGAGACTGAAAAAAGAAACAAAACAACACAACAATTTAATTTCATTTTCTTAAACATGACATTTGTTGAAGGCAATCCAGAAACAAAGAATCCTAAGGTACAATTTGCAACAGTAAAATTTTCCATTACTTTTATGATTTCATCATCACAACAAGAAGGTCTCCTCCACGCCACTGCTCTTTAAACCTCCTCAATATATTTTCTCCTTTTTAGAAGCTTTTTCAGGATGCTTTCCAATAATCTTCCATGAGGAAAAACTTCTTCCTGCTATAAGACGGTTTAACAATAGAAAGGACTCTTTTGCCTAAACTCTAGTCAAATCTCCCGCAGATCATTTTATTACAATTTCATGCAGTTTCTTGCAACACAGCTCAGCAACTTGGATGAGGACAGAAGTTCTTTAGTCTAAGGAGAGTAGATGTGCATACCACGAACAAAGAGGACAAGAAAGCACACCACAGCCAGTGAGGCAACTCCAAAATTTGCAAAGGACTCTTCAAATGAGTCTCACACAGATGACACTTAGTGACCGATCCCATGCTGAAGAAAAAAGAGAAAACCTACAAAGCCTGGCCCCAGACTCTGTGATAAGTACGATTCTGAGGATACAAACAAGACTTGCCATCAAAGCATGTGATCATAGCAAAAAGCTGGGGGTTTCCCCCACCGCAGGAAGAGTGCACAGTCTCCTCTCCTCCCCCTCGTTCCCCCTCCAGACCTTCTTCTTCTTGGCATGCTCAGTCCCCAACTGCAGTTCATTTCTAATGCTTTGGAGGGAAGCAAAAATTAAATTCATCTGACAAATTATGCCATGAGAAGAAGCACCCTTCCTGGACACAATGCAGTGCCTGCCAGCAGCCCTGAAACACCTGATCCGAGGACAGTCATTGTCTTAACCAAGAGGACAGGTATTAAAAGCACATTTACAATGCTGGAAAACAACTCCTCTGCCCATTTCTTCATGTGTGGGAATAAGTAGATCCACAAGTTACAAAGCCAAAGAGACCCGTGCATCTTCACTCCCTAGAATATCTCCAAAACGCTGAATTAAAGTATAGATTGTAAAAAGATACCTTAAAAGACTCCACATGCTGTCGAGTTCATCACCTTATCCAAAAACCTCTTCCTGCCTTACACTCTAAGCCAGAAACCTGCATCTCCCTTCAAGGTTAAATTTGCCTTTCACTGTTTGGCATCACATTACATTATGACATTGTGAGCAAAACTGCAGAGTCCCCACTACCAGGTACCATTCCCATACGGATGCAGAAATCTGGGTTGCCCTCAACCCACATGTCTGTGCTAGGCATACCACTTGTTTTAGACCCCCTTTACCATTTCTGTAAACTGCCATGGGATTTTGCTGTACGAATTTCAAGGTTTGAACTCTCCAAGGAAGCAGCTTGTTTTCTGACTCCACCATCAGCCCTCAGTACAGTGGAAACAGCGATACTGACCAAGGCTACAGACATGCCGCCAGAGCCTCAGCAAGAAGTTATGCAGTCACAAGCAGTACTACCTCAACTACTGCTTGTCCCTCCATTTCCTTTCCACCAGACTATACTGCACACTTTTTCAATATGCCTGTAGTCAGAGGACCTCAGAATGTTTCACATTGAATAAGCTGCTTTTAGCACTTTCGCTGAGCTTTGTTTAGGAAGCCACTATTAGTTAAACCAAATGATGTGGAGTTAAGTCTTGTGTTTCAACTTGACAACTACCTGTGAAATGCCATTTTCCTGTACCTCAGTTTCCCTTTCTACAAACAGGGAGACATCCATGTTCTTCAGCGGCAGCCTCAACACAGAAGTATGATATTCTCAGATATATTCACCGAGAGCATGTATTTCTTAGGGAGAAAATACCTACTTTCAAATTTAGTGAAAAATCGTAATTTATGCACAGTAGCAAGCTGCTGTCACTTAACACAGGAAAACTGACATTTCTCCATGGAAGAAGTCATACCTTCTCACTGGGACAAGGTGCTGGGATTCAGGAAGGACCTTCAGGATGTGTCATAGGCACAAGAGTATCTTACAAATTTCCTACAGTCTTCCCCAGTACTGGCTGAAAGCAGCTACAGGCATTATGGACTCCATGTCAGTAAGTCTTTCTTTTCTGTTTCCTAATAACTTATGGTAATTTTTGTTTTCATTACTTCTTATTTACCACCAAAGAGTAGCCAGCCCCATCTCTAACTGATCTTGTACATATATTAATGCATTTGTGGTCCTGGAAACCACAGAATGAAGCTCTTTGGGCAATCTGTTCTTCTTGCAAATTCCCAATGCACACAGCTCTGGTAGTCACGGAGCTGTTATCACCTTGCCTGTGAAAAAAATCAGCTCCTGCAGGGACTGCTTTCTTCCTCAGAAATAAGAGAAAACAGGACAAACCTCTCAAATAAACGATAACAGAGAACAATACAAAGTACTTCACGTAACAGAGTTTTACTGCATCTGCTGTGTAATTACGAGGCTTAACAAGTTTGTACATCCCCAGTAGTTTTGGACTAGCAATGTTTAATGCTCTCTAGAAAGTCCCAGTGTAACGGTCCAGCTTAAGATGAGGAGCACAGGGCAACCTCCCCAGCATCCTTGCTCCTAAGCATCCTAGAAACAATTTGCAAAACCCTAGAGTAAATGAGTAAATGGGGGACAAAAGGAATCAGATTTTCCATTTTGTGAAAATTCAGCTATTCTGAATATTTTTCCATACCAAAAATGGAACAAGAGCAAACATCTTGACACTAATTTAAATTTTTTAAAAAATAGAAATGAAAAAATTCTCCTTTTCCACTGACTGTACTATCTGTATCCCTGACCTCTGGCTTTACACACACGAGTAATTCACAAGGTTGCAGAAAAGTCAGCCTCCACCTCCCAGTTCTGCTCTGCAAACGCTGCGCTCATTCAGAGCTATTTCCCCTTGCCTGGAATAAAGTTTTACAGAAATCAATACAAAACGATGTTTCGAGACATTTCTCCCTTTTTTTTGAGGGGGGGGGAAAAAAAAGAAAAGAAAGAAAGAATAGAAGGGCACTGTCCAATAAAAAGCAGCTCCGATTTCAACAGCCCTTCCACCCTGCTTTCTCAGAGCCCCGAAAACTTCGCAGCCGGGCTCGGGGGCTCCCGAACAATACCCCCTCGACCCCCCCCGCGCTGCCGCTCCGAGGAGCTGCGGGGGCCGCGCCGCTCCCCGGGAGGGGGCGACACGCCGGTGCCCGGTGGCCCCGCG
>VZTJ01002965.1:25908-35909 GCA_013397795.1 Orthonyx spaldingii
AAAAAAAAAAAAAGAAAAAATAGAATTACTTATGTCTTCAGGAACACCTTAATGTGGTCATTACAATAGTGTCTGAGTACATCACAAGTATCTCTGCCACTGTAGTCATTCCCAGTGAGGTAAGATCTCTCTCTGCAGACAGAGCTTTGAAGTTCAGATCTGTTTCAGTTAAAAGGAATCCTAAATTTGAGATCCATAGCATCTCTCTTTCCCCAGAGAATTTCATTTTATATGGTTCCTTATATTTAAATTCCAGTTTAATCCAGTGGATGCTCATCCCTTCTGTAAATCCAGTCCTGGTCTTGAAAAAGGAGCACCTGGAAATCAGTCTTACTAATTTAGTCCAAGTGAGTTGTCTGACATTGTTCAGGAACTAATGAGGAATGGAATCCATGTTTCCAGAGCAGGGTTTAAACACCCGGCTTATAAAGTCATCCGTGGCCTAATTTCCTAATTCACTTTCTACATGCTAGTGGGTTCTGCAGCAAATGAAATAAGAGTCTCACCTTATAACACTCCCCGTTCTCTACACAGCCCAGCCAGTGCTTTGAAGGAAACACCTGTCATGAAAGACATCATCGCAATTGTTTAAAACCTCTCAAGATGGAGTCAGGGTTTTTCCCTGCTTGGGGAAGTTTGGTTCTTTCTGTCCTGTTTTCCTGAGGAGGCCCCCACAATGGGAAATTGGGAATTTCATCTCCCTGGGTGTATAGATTAAAGAGTAGATGCTCTGTGTTTATTTAGTAACACCCCATGGATGTACATCCAAAACATGGGCGTCTCTAACAGGAAACTGAGGAACAAAGAGAAATCTTTAAGCTTGCAAGGAAATTAAAGGAGGAATTAATTTTTTTTCTTGCCTTGAGGTAACCCAGCCAGTGTGGTGACAAATGTTATTCAAATCCCTGAAGTAGGAAGTGGATTTTGAAGAATACCACAAGTCATGTACTCTCTCTGATGAGCTTGCATAGGTCTTCATGCAATACCATGGAAATTGCTTTCTTTGTCTCTTTTTCCTTGTGGTACAGGTAGAAAAAATACAAGCCATGGATTTTCACTGCCTTCAGTCATTTGCTGAGTATTTTCAAGGAAACATGAAAGAAATTTTCAAACATAGTTCCTTCAAGCTGGAGGAGACTCCCTGGAGTGATGGCTCCTCTTTTTTGCTTGTATCAGGGCCTTGGGTTTTTTATGTGGCTCAGACACTAACCCTGTATTCATCACTCCTGAAAAAGTACTTGATTCACAAAGGGATAGAGGCAGAAGTCCATGAAGGTTCTTAACTTATCTCTGCCTAGAACTGAAGCCATTTAAACATCTGTTCTTCTAATGGTGCATGTGCTAGTCTCTGTCAGTAAGGTGCTGTCCTTGGGATCAGCTTCAAAACGTTAAAGGCTAGACAGCAATCCCCAAGGAATTCAGAGCTGGTTTTGAAAATTCTAGCCTTTCTCTCTGGGACTGCTGAAATAATTTCCTTACTCAGAACATTTTCTTTTGTCTAGATATAGATTATAATAGTAAAGCTTACATTAGTATTTAGCTTTTCTTTCCTTCAAGTCATTTTTTCTGTAATAGATACCTGCCATGCCTTATGGCTTGGTAAGAGCTTGGCTCTGTAACTAAACACTAAATATAGGAAACTTTTGTTCCTAAGAGACGTGACTGAAATGCCATGCAGCAAAGCATTTCCCTGTTTAGGAAAGCCCTCTCCATGGGTGTTCCTGTTCAAGGTATCCATGGGAAAAGATGTTACTAAGGCATTATTTCATAGAGACTGTCAAAGCCTGTGAGTTTCCTCTGGGATGTTCAGGGATCACCTCTTCGGACTGATGGAAAAATTGCTCAGCAGAGCACTACCTCTGCCACCTTTGCCTTCATGTGGATTAGATGCTAGACAGGTCCTTTGGAACAGAGCAGCCTGAGATTTCTAGAGTAAGCAGCGGGCAAGATTTACCTAAAGGGTGACTGATGTCTAAGTCAGCCTGTATTTGCTTCAACTTTTAATGAAAATAAATAAAAAGAATCCCTCATGGTTTCTATTCTAGATTCAAGGGCAGAAGAAAAGTAAATACTATATACATGGAAATTACAGATTCTGAAGGGTTTGGAGGCAACTCTGTTTTCTGTTATTTTGCCAGGTTCAGCAAAATGCAAACATAGTTTTGGGGAGAGGCAAGTCACTTTACAAAGTGACTGCACATGTCCAGTCCAACTTGATCCAATAATCTGTTTGGGGGAGATGTGTTTCCCATTAAAAATGGCAGGAGAATGGAGGCTTGGAGGCTTGGGTTGTTCTCACAGACATGCTTCAGGCCTTCCCAATGCCCTCAAACTCACCTCTCTGTTTTTCTGTTTTCCCAGCTGTAAAAGAGGGAACACATTTCCTGTACTAGAAGGCTTTGAGACAAGCCAATAGAAAACAGGATAAGAGAAGAGGTGTTACATTTGAAGAGTTTCTAGAATGGCAAACAACCTGATACTAGCACTTCACTGACATGTCTTGTAATGCTGAGCTAGCTAAGAAACGGAGACAGAGAAGAGAAATCGCCCATGATTTGCCTAAAATGATTTTGAATGTCAGTGCCAGAGATGGGATAATTATAAGAAATAATTCTTTTTCATAAAGTGTCTCTGTTACATATTATACTGCAAAATATAGCTGAGACACTAAATATTTCTGGAACAGTAGTTTCTATTTATACGACGCGACATGTGCAAAGTGCTCTGATCAACAGTAAAATGACAAGTGTCTGCTCCAAGTCACTTACAATACATTTCTCAAACATCAGTCAAGTAGTGATAATAAACCAGGGAGGAGAGTGGAATGGTTAAGGGGAAGTGATGGAAAAGACAAGGGTTACAGTATAGAAACAAAGATAAATGAAGACGGTTGAAAGAAATTACATAATAGGAATGAAATTGAAAAAGTGTTCATCTGAGATTTGAAATTATGTGGAGAGTGGATGTGTCACAGGAATACATAAAATGATTCAGAGATAAAAATTGTGGTTTGACTCTACTTTTCATGTTTCAAATATCCACAATGAGCTACTCAACATTCCACAGGCCAGGAGATTTTTGAATAACAAAAACATCTGAGATGAGGCCAGGTTACTTAGTTGTCATAGGTACATGTCACAGCCAAGGAAGTTTCTAGACAGAGGAACAAAGAAAGAGAAAGGAAGTTACCAGTAAATTGTATTTCCTTTGTATTATGCCGCTCCACCTGGTAAAGTGATCCTATACTGGAATATCTAAAGAGAGAAAATCAATCATGGACTTTTACAGTCCTCCAGTTTCCATCATCAGTTATCTTGGCAACCTAAATTCATCTTGTTTTCATTAAATTGTAGTACTTAAAGGTCCAAACAGAGAGGAAGTTGCATGTTTATCTACTGCTTCTTGACATAATCATAGTAATAAATAAATATATATCTCTCCTACAACATAATGGATCTCAGGGATTACTATCAGCTAGAATGACCTCGTAGCTATCATAGACCATTAATTTTCATGGATATAGTCCAGTATTAAAAGCTACAACTCATGCTTGACAATTTGCCATTGGCTGTAGGCCAATAAAAAATGTCTAATTGTGATGAAGACATAAGGAGATGAAGAATTCACCACATTAGCTTGTTCTAGTGGTTAATCATTTTCTGTGTCTCATTCTTCACTTGAATTTGTCTGGCTTAATAGTTCCATCACTGAGTCCTCAGTACAACTTAGTCTGCTCAGAGCCCTTTCCTGCTAGTATTTTATGCCTCCAACAGTACCAATTCATTAATCAAGCCATAAATCAAGTAATCTCCTTTTCAGTAAGTCAGATGGGTGGAGCACTGAAAGGTTTCTACAATAATGCACTTTCTTTAGATCTTGAATAATTACCAAGCTCCCTTTGCACCTTCCCCAGCTTTTCAGCAACCTTTGAAAATAAATATCTGGCATATGATTAGTCTAATGAGTGCCACAAAGGGAAGAACAGCAACCTGGTACTGGTACTCACTATTCCCATGTTTATGCATTCAAGGATTGATTTCACCCTTTTTGCCACAGTATCTCACTGGAATGAAACTGCTCCATACTCTGATGATCCTGATCCTTTTCAGAGTGCTGTTTTTTCCAGGGTAGAGTTTCTGATTACACATCTCCTAATCTCCTATCTGGTTCCCACATGCATAATTTTGCATTTGGCTGTAGTAAAAGGCTTTTTAGTGAACATGAAGATGATCCAGCCTGCCCTATATAAATGCTTTCTCCTCATCATTGCTGTTCCACCAGGCTTCCCAATACCTGCGTATTTTATCAGCAGTGAGTTTCTGTTTACTTCTAGGGCAATGATGGAAATACTGAATAGCACTGAATCTAAAATTCATCCTAATACTACTTTCATGGCTTTTGCAAAACAGAGGTGACATAGCTGTATTTTTTCTAAGTACAGCAAACAAACTTGGCTGGACTGTTTTCCTTATGCTTCAGCCATCCTGTGTCCTGTGTATTGCTCAGAGAATGAGAGTCATCCAGGTGCAAATGTTCAGTGTTTCTCTTGATCCTGATTCAGTGATAAAACAATTTAAGAAATAAAATCAAGCAGGATTCACAACCCGCATATGTATTCACTCTTGTCCAGTCAGGACTCTCTGTTGGTTACCATGTTATGTCTTCATAGAACCACAGAAGGTAGGGCTAGAAAGAGCTTTGGGAGCATCTCTAGTCATCCCCTTGCTCATGGAAGGGGTGCTTAAATTATTCTTGTTGGTTTTTGGGGGTTTTTTTAAATTTACTTTTTATCAAGATTATTGTGATGCTGGGAAATGTATCCCTAGATTTTCTTATTCTTTGTCAAAGAATTCTCTATCAGTTAATATTTTTTGCCACTAACTGCTGTTAGTCTTGCTGGTGCACATCTATTGTGATTATTGACTTGGCCGTTTTTTAAAAGTATTGCCATAGAACAGACACTCCTTTAGTATTCTGGTATTTCCTTGCTGTTAGAGGATTTATGAAATATCAATATCAGCAGGCTAGAGATCAGTTAAAAAAGCTCTATTAGTATTCCCATGTAAGCCATCCAGACCTGCTGATTTTAAAATATTTACCTCCAGTACATATTTTACATTCCTCCTGGTCACTAACAGAGTGGAAAATTTTTCATCAGCCCATGTGATATAAGTGCATCATCTTTCTTCTTTTCAAATGCAGAACAGAAATATGTCTGGAATATTTGCCTTTTCTGCAACTTTATCATTTCCTCACCTGCATTGAGCAGCAGCATGTACCCTTGTTAAGACTTCTGTTGTTCTTAATATACTCTTAACTCATTTTATTGTCTTAAGGCTTGCCAGCCAATGATTTTTGTCTGTTGTCTTTTTATTTTGTCTGTTTTTATATTATGTAACTTCCAATTTATATTGATTGCTAAATATTTCCCATTTTATCTATTTGCTTTGTAGGCTTTTTTATTTTCTAACTATGCCTTCACTTCATACATTGATCCAGGATGTCATTTTAAACTATATTGTTCTCTATTATGCTTATGAAATTGGGACTTTTTAAAAATCCAGTGACTCTTACACATCTTTCAGTTATCTGCCATATTTTTCTGTCTGAGTTTCTCTTCCTCAGCTTTAATGTGTTTTGTCCTATTCTCTGATTCAGTGGTCTCTGAGAGACTCTTCTTCTACAATGGTATCTTTTGTTTTGTTATTATTTAGTACATTAAGCCATTATGTGTTAAAGCACCTGTGGGTCTGAGTTACTAATAATTCCAAAATACTGGGAAGTTGCACCTAAGAGAGATCATACCCTCTTTTTGCACTCTCCTCCTATTCATTTTTTTGCTTTTTCATTGGAGAAAAACTAAACCAAGAAATTTTACTGTATATATTGCAGCAGTTTTCAGAATGCTGGTTCAATTAATTTTCTTCTGAACAATGAATACAGGAATGACTTTCTTAAGAATTAACATCAACTAATATTATTCTTAACCATGAATATATGAGTTATACAACAGTTTCATTAGCAAAAAAGTCCTTTTGCAGACTTCACTGAATACATTAGCTGATATTTCACTGTTATCTTATTTTTGTTATGTCACTTTCAGAATACATTACATAAGAATATTTTCCCAAGAACCAGATAGCCTCAGGCCTAGAGAAGTTTGAAGTTCATCACACAGGACTGAAGAATACCCAGAAGCTTGGACAAGCAGCCACCTAATCTCATCATCTATTTCAACTGCCGTATACATGCATATGATGAAGAACACCGTAAAGTGATGCACAGGGAGGTTACTGCACTGTTTTAAAAAGTAACTCTTTCCTTTCCTTTGTCTGTTTTCAGATCTTGTCGCTGTCCTGATAGCAGTCCCACAGCAAACACGTGAGCCCAACACATGTCAGCAGGTCAGGTAGGGTAGGAGCTAAATGGTCCCAAATCTTTTTGATGACTAAGAAGAGTCAGATGAAAAAGACTGTCTCTCTACAGATATGCTAAATAAATAACTACTTCATCAAATATTCATCTGTATCTTATACAGCAAAGCTTCCCATCAATAGGTATTGCCCAGCACAGACTGTGTACGGATGACCATAATATTGTCTAAAAAGTAAACCTTCATTTTGGGAAGTTATTAAGATTTTTAATGACGAATTTGATGAGATTAATACATAATTCTTTAGAATGTTTATTTCATGATATATCCAAAAGAAATTAGATTTTCTGTCATATACCTCCATACCTACAACTGCTGAATATTTTACAGACTATGAATGCCTGCTTAACAATATTCAGTCCAGAGATCTATAGAATTTTCTATTCCAGAAGAGACCAGAAATTATGTTCCAGATATCAAATAATCCCAGTCATCCTGCAAAGCTCTCAGTTATAATTAGTATAACTGATGCTGGTCATGAGAAATCGACCTCAGAGATATAAGCACAGAACCAGATCAAGTGAGCTGAATGTGAGCAAAGGTCCTGCTGCACCTTTGAGGTCAGCTGTAAAAGTCACCTGCACAATTAGTTGTGACTCTTCATCTATGGTATGATCCAGTTCTCAATAGTACGCCTGCAATTTGCTACTTACTCAGTCATGAGAACTGGACACTTCTGCATGATGATGCACTCCATCCTAAGGAGATTAATCAAGTTTCCCTGTCCTCACTGATGATAGATGGAATCAGATGAGTAGTTCAGGCTCATTTCTTGACTTCTGGGTAGCTGAAGTCAGGCAAAATGATCCCAGACTGGTGGTCAAACTATGTACATTTTATTTCATAACATCCTGACTAACTACATGAGACAGATTCTAAACTGGCCAAATGAGAGTCAGAGAGAAGCCCAAATTAGGCTCTGATGCATAAGTAAATCTCACGTTCATAATTTGACCTCTATCTCACCAGTGCCACCAAATGTTTTCAAAAGTTTTTTTTCATAGTTGTCTTTGCAAATGGGAACTAAATGACCTCTTTTATATCCTTCTAAAGGAAAAATACAAGCTAATAGAAGGGGAATTTGAGAGTAGAAGTGTCAGGACTGAATTTCACTTCTCCAGAAAAGAAAAATCCATAGTTGCTTTTTGGTTCAAAGCCATTTTAAATTTTATTGTAACATTGGGCATGCTATTAAGGAGAAATATTCTATTATACTTTAACACAGCCAAAGATGATATCAGTTTATAAAATCCATTTGGAGTCAGCTACATTTTCAGTAAGCTTTTTTCTTAAGGGATGTCTATCCTAATACAAGCAATTAAGTGTTCTTTATTAGCCTGTCTCAGAGGTACAGACTTCACCATCAATTGATGTTCTTCTCAGCCTCCCCTAATAAGACCAGAGGACAAAGAAATAGTACATCTTCCCCAAATAAACTGTCTCTCTAGCATAATCCCATGCATGAGCCAACACTACAAACTGTATTGCACTGGTTATAAAACATTTATGTGCTCATAATTCTGTGAACATTTAGCTGTTACTTACTTGCAAACATCACTTGCACCACAAGTAAAACTTGAAAAAAACAGGAAATCACAAGCCCTACTTCCATAGTCAGACTGTGGTGTTCCTTGCTTTTGCCTTACACTGCAACAGGTCTCTACAACCTTTCCCCCAATTTTTACAGTTCCTGTATTCTAACTGCCCTTGCCCTTGATCAGGATAAGAAACCAAAGCTCATTAACAGGTGGGCATCTCAGCAGTCAAATTAACACTTTCTGGCAGAGCAACTTCACTAGACTTCTGCTGATTATCTTTTTTTAGGGCATTTTTGGCAAAGCAGAACAGTATCTTCTGGAATTCTCAAGAAGCTGTGTTTAGAGTTAACCTTAGAAATGTCTAAAACTGATGTGCATACAACCAGTGAAAAGATGCAGGTAGACAAGTCAATGTCCAAGCTGCCCCCACCAGCTGACAGCAGGCTTGTAACCCGAGCTTTCAACCCCAAGGTGCAGCAGGCATTGCTGGGTTTCCTGTGTCCCTTTGTCGTGACCCATGAATATCGACACTGTGACATCCAACTCCTTTCTTTCCGAGACAGTAAAAAATGGCGCTGTCATGTTCTCTGAGGCTGGCAGATAGTCGTATGAAAATCAGAGCAACTGGATATGCCCTGCGCTGTGCACAAGCAAATCAGGCATTCCCAGGGAACAATACACCCAGTAACCCTGTATTTCACTGTTTGTATTGATCTCCTCCCACCTGCTGGATGACAGAAGGAGAGAAGATTATCTGCAGAAATTTTTTTCAAAGTGTCTGACCAGTTCTTTGTGGTTCTTGTCCGTGCTGATATCTGGATATCTAAAGGTAGTAATTTAAAAAAGTACATGTTACCAGCACAAGTATCAAATACAAACTCTGTCAGTGACAGAAGCTAATACAGGTTTCTCCATGACACTTAATCATTTCCAACAATCTTATCTCAAAGCAACCTCCACCAACGAGCCCTTACTCAGACTCCATAGCTGGCTAAGCACATGGTCTTTTAGCTCTGTCATCTGAGGAAAACATAATAGCTCTGCAGAGCTGTCTGCATCCCCACGGAGCAGAAGATCAAGGGATGTACTGATGTATGCTTCATAGGGGAACCCATTGATTTTGAAAAAACAAAACATGCTGGAATTACCTTAACAAATTTCAGTCCCTGACTCCAGGGCTTTACGGGCACTGGGGTCTGAAAAACGAAGCTTTGCTGGATATTATATTACAAGCCTAATCCAATTCACAGTGACTCAGACCTGCAGCCTTAGGTTTATCTCAACAAAGCTTTTTGAGGAAAGTTTTTTTTTCCAAGCTGCTTTATGCTTACCTGCAGTTGGTGAAGTGTGCCAAATGATAGTGGAGTTTTTCATTTAAAATAGGCACCAAAGCCATTTCAAGAAGGAGTTCTTTTGTTCAGTTTAAAAGAGAAAAAGGCTTCCTTTAAAGAATGTGAGCATATGAGTTGCACAACTTCACAATGTACAGAAAATGACAGAATGCTATATAACCACAAAATATTAGAATTCAAAACAAATAGACCTATTTAGGGTCATCATGTAGTCTTCATTATTGTGAATAATGTTGTCATTGGGAGTAAATTTGTGAGACGGAAATTAGGTCAAAATTTCGAGGATAGTAAGTGAAACACATTGTAACAAGCTTTTCTGAAAGGCTGGAAAAAACCACCCAACTTTGCTGCCTCATTTTAGGTATCCTGAGACCACTCCAGGAAAGAGACTTGAATCCATGGACTACACTATAAGGTAAGGAAAGTATTTGTAATAGCATGAAAAAGGACCAAGTGCAAACTCACATGTTTGAATGACCATCATTAGCAATTGGCATTTATGGTGGGCAAAAATGCATGTGTCATCTGGTACATTTTTTATTCTAGGGAGGTACATGGGTCTTGATGCTTTCTGCAAGTGATTTTCCAGGCTATGTTTAGTTTAATTTCTTGAGTGTCACTTTTACTCATACAGACCAGCTCAGGTTTAACATACAGGGCTACTTTCCACTTAAAAAA